>CM076579.1:953572864-953917423 GCA_034641835.2 Pinus albicaulis
CAAATTCTAAATGTTCTAGAAAATCATGAATCCTCTTTAGAATACAAACATGAACAATTTCAAGAAGAATCCAATATTGAATTTTTGTCATCAAGACAAATGTCTCTTTACTCCATGGAAGAATTTGGAAGCTCTACAATTGAAATATTTCCAGGAAAAACCTTAAACATAAATAAAAACCTAGAAAAAACTCAACAAGAAAAGCTAGTCAAAATATTACAGAGACATTCCTCTGCATATGCATGGGAATACACTGACATGAAAGGGATTAACCCTAAGACTTGCACTCATCATATCTACATAGAGAAAAATTGTAAACCAATCAGATAGCCTCAGAGAAGGATGAATCCAAACCTTAGGGAGATTGTTAAAGAAGAGTTGCAGAAATTGTTAAATGTCAACTTTATTTATCCCATTTCAAACAGTCAGTGGGTTTCTCCTTTGGTGATTGTGTCCAATAAAAAAGGTAAATGCAGGGTATGCATTGACTATCGAGAATTAAACAAAGCTACTCTTAAAGATCATTTTCCTTTACCTTTATAGATCAGGTGTTAGATACATTAGCAGGAAAAAAGTACTTTTGATTTTTGGATTGTTTCAATGGTTATAATCAAATTCAGGTTGCACTTGAGGATCAAGATAAAACCACATTTACCTATCCTTGGGGAAATTATGCCTACCGATTATTACCTTTTGGATTATGCAATGCACCTGCAACATTCCAAAGGGTAGTATTGGGGATCTTTTCAGATCTAATACATGATTGTGTAGAAGTATACATGGATGATTTCACAGTCTATGGTAATACATTCAAAAAATCCTTAGAAAACTTGGAAAAAGTCCTGAAAAGGTGTAAAGAAGCAAACCTTTCATTAAGTCATGAAAAATGTTTCATGATGTTTACTGAAGGGATTGTTATAGGACATCATATCTCAGGAGATGGGATTAGAGTTGATGAGTCAAAATTTGAAGTCATCTCTAGACTATTAGTTCCAAATTGTCAAAAAGATGTTAGGAGTTTTCTAGGATTTACAAGATACTATAGAATATTTATAGAAAACTTCACCAAGATAGCATCTCCACTTTTAAAACTACTCACCAAGGATTGTGAATTCAAGTGGAATTCTAACTACCAATTAGCATTTGAAACCCTGAAAACAAAAATATCTGAAGCACCTTTTTTAAGGGGACCTAACTAGAAATTACCTTTTCATATCTCAACAAATGCCTCAAATACAGCTCTAGGAGCTGTGTTGGGACAAAAAGACCTGATCCCTTATGCCATCTACTATACAAGTAAAAATTTGACTCCTTCAAAGTTGAATTATACTGTAACTGAAAAATAATTCTTAGTTTTTGTTCATGCTATAAATAAATTCAGACATTATATAACAGGCTATGAAACTTTTGCTTATACAGATCACTCTGCAATTAAGTATTTAATGAATAAATCAATAACTAATGGAAGAGTCATAAAATGGTTATTTCTTTTACAAGAATTTAACATCACCATTATAGATAGGCCTGGAAAACAAAATACAGTGGTTGATTTCCTATCTAGACTCCAAAACATTAAAGACAATACTCCAGTAGAAGATAAATTTCCTGATGAATATTGTTGAAGGCCGTCCTCTGCGGACGGAGCGTCCCTACTAGCCCGGCGGGGGTCTAGCAACAAGCAGCAAATGCCTAGCGCGGGCTCCCTGAATTCTCGAATAGAAAGATTTGGGATAAGAACCTACTGGATTCCGGCGCTACGTCCCCGAAAAAGATGTCCACAATCCTTGATCTGTGAGATCACAATCCTTCCACGATCTCCGTGGATGAACACCTGCACACAGAAAGAACAAACAGATACAAGCATAGGAACCGGCATACGTAACTAAACATCGGTCAGAAAAGACATTACTCGCATTAACATAATGGAAAAAGGAGTGGAACCATAATCATAGTCATCTATTAAAGTGGTAAACGAATAGAAGTTACAACCAAGTTCTGACGTTGCAGCCTCCTTCGCGCGGGTCTCCGGTCGTCCACGTCTCGCAAAGCTCGCCGGGGGAAAGGGAAACCTCTCCAGAGTCTCGTAACAATGGTCTCCTTGCTCGAATGGGCCTTAAGGGAAAGGAAGGATTCTTTTCGGCACAAAGGCACTTGGGAATAGGAGATGCAAAGCTTCAGCACTTCAAGACTAGCTTGCCATGGATCTGAGCAAGCTTTTATAGATGGGGAAGGAGGGAGTTGGGATCCCTATTATTATGGGATGGGGCCTATCTTCCTTAGGGAGAGTTCATGGTGATGTTAGATTCTTCCTCATGTGAGTGCTCCATTCAAGATAGAAAGTGGATAGTGGAGTTTGCTTCTTGACTCAACACTCGCTATATACATAAACAGTCCCTAAAATGGGTGGCGCGATTGCTGCTCTATGACAGAGCGCCAAGTGGCGCGACCTCTTAACAGGATTTCCCTGAGTGGCGCGAGTACTGAACTGTCTACCCGCGCCAATGCAAAAGAGCTGTTTTTCATGGATTTTGCAAGGAGATGTCTCAAGGGGAAATGAAGCTCATACTCAGAGGGATGCAATGATGATGTTTTCAGTGCATGACAGTGTTCACGGGTCACGTTATGGGTCCTCCATTGTGCGGGACGGGGAATGGTAGGGACGGTGACAAATTACTGTGTAACAGATGCCCCCTAAAGCATGAGGCCCGAGAGAGAGAGGGGTGAAATGCTTTACGAGACCATGTCTGACTGAAGGCCCGCCGTCGGAAAACCTGCATAGACAGATACAACTGATATCTTAAGTACACGATGTATATATATGGTATGGACGCAGCCATCCGAACAGAGTATGCTATAATCCGGATCCAGGGTATGGGCGCAGCCATCCAACTAAGATCAAACAAATAGACTCGGGTATGGTCGCATCCATCCAATCATTGAGTCATGTACATAATGACAATAATCCACAATCGCAGCCTGGATTACAACAGACACAATCCAGGGTCTTGCGCTCCATCTCGGCCCAAATAAGTACAAGTTCTAGCACGCGAATATGTGAGCTGATGTCGAACATGCAAGAACATCGCCTGATTACCAGCCAATGATGAAAGCCGTTAACAGACGCGAGAGGAACCACCAATAATGACAATGGTCCTCAAGGTACTACGGGTACAATCCACGGCGTGTGAATAAATGAGCTGACGTCGAACACCCGCAGAATCATCCGATCGGAGGTCAATAATGAAAACCTCTCGTCGAATGCGACGAACCTGCCATTAAGGCATGCAGGCCCCAAGGTACCATCAGGAGTCTCTAGACCAACTTCCTGGATAATGAGTTGAAGTCGACAGGAAGTGACCTTGATCAAAGGTGGGCCATAATGATTCCCACATCATCGACACGAGACAGAGGAACATAATGTTTTGTTGTGAATCAGGATCATACGAGAAACAGAGGAAGGTTGATATTCGCAGAGGCCAACTTCTCTTGAACATATAAACGGCACGGCAATGGACTTGGCAGTATTTGACATCAACAGATCAAAGGTCATGGCGACGAGGCGGTGAACAGATGAGAGGTCAAAAGAGATTACCCAAACCCATGGAAGCAAAGTGAAACAACGAGATGAGATGTCCCCAACCCGACACGAATGCAGACAAGTGCCATGTTCAAGAGCGACATACTGCCGACGATAACGACGATGGTTCCATTTTTCCCCCACCATTTCGGTGAGTACCTCTTTATTTTTACACAAGCTTGAAGAGGATACCATATGCTTGTCATATAAATCCGTCCTTCGGACGAATCCATCCTAGTACATTTAACGAGTCCTAGGAAGGAGAAACTCGTAGAACATCATTTCGACTAGATCCGATGTCATCAGGGTTTAACGAATCTGACAAAGGAAGAACTCGGTGTCTTTTCATGTTTAGAGAGTTTGAAAAGACAGTGGAAAAGAAAACTCCACAGGTCCCTTTTCGTAAATAGTTCCCCAGATCCGAAAAGGTAGAAAACAATATCCGGGAAAACCTCCTAGTCGCGATAGGCTAGGGTATTCCTTTTTCGTAATCGATCCAGCCCAGCCCGAAAAAGGGTTAAACTTATACTGGGTGAATGTCGATTCGTGTCCATTTTAACGAGATCGAAACGACAAGGGCCTCGGCGATCTTTTCATATTTAGAGAGTCAGAAAAGAGCTGAAAGATGACTCCACTTGGAGGAACGAGTGGTATAAAGGGTAGCTACTGGTTCCGGTAATGGTGGAACTTCTCAAAACAAGTAAAGGTTAAGAGGCTGGCTAACAAGACCACTCATCGCAGCGGTTCCTCAGGAATGGGTAAAACAACCAAGTGAAGGCATATGATCGGCCAAGCAGATAGTGACGATGGAGTGAGAAAACCAAGGCTCATCTGACAGAAATAGGCTGATAAAATGGCAATCACAAGAGGTAAAATAAGAATGGTTTCATTTTTACACAAGCTTGAAACAAAGATAAACTATGCTTGAAACCGGTTTCATTTTTACAGAAGCTTGAAACGGAAACAAACTATGCTTGAAAAAGTGAGCATGCCCCCAGCATGGTGACTCAATTCGAGGTACATGCCCCCCAAGCTTCATTCCATATGAAAGGCAGATGGAGTGAAGGTTCAAATTACGAGATCAAGAGAAAGACTCGACTTGAACAGGAAACGTGTTTCATTATTTTAACGAGGTTGACACATTAAAAGAACTATCCTCAAACACCTTGTTTCATGGTTTAGGGAGCTTGACACAAGACCAGGAACTGTGCTCCGACGCCTTGTTTCATGGTTTAAGGAGCTTGACACAAGCAGATGAACCATGCTTCGAAAACCTTGTTTCATTTTTTAGGGAGCTTGGCATAAGAAAAGAAACCCTGCTTCGACAACCTTGTTTCATTTTTTAGGGAGCTTGTGAAGACAAGAGGCGTACTCTAGCAAACTTATCGAAATGAACGAAGGCGGTGCTTCCAGAGTTCACTCACGATGGAAGAGCATCTTGCATTGGGAGACCCAAATACCCAGAGAATACATGGAGCACGGGGAAGCACGATGAAGCACGGGGAGCATGGGGTAAGTAGCCACATAGTTGACCTGCGGTGGGGCAGATACAACAGGTGGATAAAAACCAGGAGGGGGTGATGGCGGACCAGACGCTACATTGGGACCAAAGAACGACAGCTGATCAATGGTCACAATCCGTCCTTCATGTGGAAAACAGGCCACACGAAAAAGGGAGGAGACAAGCGCTCCCATGGCATAGGTGTAATCGCGCCCCAGTAGCAGATGAAAATCCAAGGGGCCTGGAACGACCATCACATCCATATGGACGGTTTTCCCTCCCAAAGTAATTGGTAACCTTGGAAGGATCCCTAACGGTTGACTGGTCCTTCTATTGAATGACAACAGATTCTGCGTAACAGGCGCAAGTGGTGGTGAACCGAAAGCTTTCCAGGTAGTTGAAGACAGAATACTAACAGACGCACCTTCGTCTATAATGGTGCTGGGTACAACCAGACCAAGAGCCTGTACTGTGATCTCGAAAGGCACATAAGACGGAAGGCGAAATCCTGCAAATCGGTTCCAATCAAAGGAAGCGACCAAACTACTCGGAGGGGCTACCATCGACAAGCGAAGGTATTCCCCTGATGTTACGGTAGAAGAAGCATCCTCTATGACCTCCATCTCGAAGGCGGGAGGAATATCCTCCGTAGCCTCCATCTTGGGAGGCGGAGGAGAAACTTCTTGAAGTACAGGGACAGGAGAATCTTTCTCCAAGTCTGAAGAATCTGAAGAGACCAGAAGGACATGAGGGGTGTGAGATCCACTCTCGACAGAAAAGACCTGGTGCACCGCGGACGGGGCCAGTTCAACCGATCCTACGACCAATGGTTGGTCAGGGATGGATTCGTGAATTTGAATTTCTGGGGGAGTGGGATCGACCAAGGACGACTCTTGACCAATCATAGGCTCAGTTGGCAGAGAACTCAAAGAAAGCCGATTATAACCAGGTGGAAGGCGTGGTGTAGAATCGACTGGGTTGTCCAAGACTTGCCTGGCTTCATCCATATAAGGACAAAGGTGAATGGCATGGTGCCCATCACACAATTTACAGGGATTGGTGATCTTACCCTGCTTCTTAGAATTCTTATCAACAGCAGCTGAAGACGTGCCCCCAACTTGACTCCCGGAAGCCAAAGGCAACGGTGGGTGGCCGTTGGACCATACTTCGAGCACCTTGGGAATGCCAGGGCAGTCTCGAAGAAGATGGTCTCCCGTGCACAACAGGCAAGGGAACTTGGCTTTCCGTGGAGGGTTGGAAGGTTTATCAAGAGGAGATATCTCAGAGACAGTAGCCGTACATTTAGCCTCTCGCTTATTAGACTTCTTCTTCTTTGTCTTCTTCTTCTTCTTCTTAGCCACATGGTTACTTGAATCCAGACTTTCACCAGGCGAAGTAGAAGAGGAGGACGCAGAAACAGGCGAAGAAGGGGAGAGGTCCACCTTGGAATCAACATGATGTTGTTCCGTCGGAGGAACTGATTGAACAGTAGTGGAGACATTCGGAACTACAGAGGTTGAGAACAACCAAACAGGCAACCCAACCGTTAATCCGGGAAGGGACAACGTCGCCATGTAAGGAGCACCAACATTTCCAAAAGGAGGAAAATGACCAGGATTCCCTTCTGAGGGGATTCCTTGGTTGGTGAACTCTGAAAAAGTTGCCATCAAACTCAAAACCACACACGGGCTGAAAACGAGTTAAGACACACGATCAAACGGTCAACAAGCAATGTCTAAATAGGCGTGAAATCGTGGGCGATTAATTTTACCACATTGGAAAATAAGAAGTTCTACCGTTTCATATTTTAAGAGTCGAGAAACGATAAAAAGATGACTCTATCTCTTTCAGAGTTGACACAAGCGTGAAAGGACAAACGCTTGACGGTCTTTTCAAGTTTAGGGAGTCAGAAAAGACCAAATGACTGCTCAGGAAAAACTAGGCACAAAGGGTGTACCAAATATCCGTGAACTGCAATATACACCTTGGTTTCAAATAATGAAACAGAAATCGACCAAGGACTTCCCGTACGTGCAGGTAGTCTCCCCGAATGCTGTGTTCGGTGTATCACGGGTATAGGGCGGCAGACTCGGCTTCCTGTGGATAAAGGATTGAAAACCTAGAGGGGTCTCCCTTTATATACACGACGGTACGGGGAGCGCAAGTCCGTACTAGCGCTGTCTAAAGCCAATAGGCGAACGACAGCTGCTAGGTTTAACGACGCCGGAACACGTCTCTAGCCTAGACCTTCTAAATATGTTGCGTTAAGTTCCAATGTTGCCTTAGGTTAATTGAATGAATTTTACGGTTGATCTTCAATTAAGTTTCAATTTCCAGGCCTTATCGTATGTAGTGTCTCCTAAATGCAAGCTATATGCCACGATGCAACATTTCGTTCGATGAAAACTAGTTAAATGAGAGTTGAGAGCTTTAATACAAACGAAATGAACGGAATGCAAACAAGAATGTCTCTAATGCAACTAATGCAATTGCACATTTTTCATTCAAACACTAATCACTAGTGATACGGAAAAGATGACAATTTGCACTAGTTAAAAAAACAAAAGAGATTATATTTTTTTTTAAAATTTTCAATGTCTAATGGCTAATGTGCACTGAAAACAAAAGGAACAATTAGAGAAATGATAACTAAGAGAGCAAAGCAAACAACATTCACTCACCAAGCAAGCAACCAAATCTCTAAATCGGCCCAAAGTCTCTCAAATCGAAGAAAGACTCAAAAACACCCCAATGGACCGTGTGATCTGGGTCCAAAGCAAGGGCAAACGAATCCTGAATGAAAGAACGAACAATCACTCAAAAGACGCAACAAAACAATCAAAGACTGCTAAGAGGGCATGGAGGGTTAAACAACAAGTCGACAGGACAATCAAGACACCAAAGCTCCCAAGGAGGGCTCGATTCACTATGCCACTAGATGCCCTAGGGCTCAAATCGTGAAACCGATAGATAGAGGCAAACAACCAAAGGATAGCGGTGAATTCCAGTCAAACCAGACTCCAATACACTCAAGCAATCAGGAAATCAAGAAGAAAAGTACTGGTCAAGCTCAGAAAGCCAAAAATTGAAGAAACTCAAAAAAGTCACAGGGGTGGCGCGACTGTGGCCTTGAAACTAGCGCCAGAGGCCGAGTGGCGCGAGACAGACAAATGCAACACGCGCCAAGTGGCGCGACTCTCAGGTAAAAACCCGCGCCAGTCGAATTCTTCAATGAAAACTAAAAACAAGCTAATCTGAGAAAAAGACCAACACAAGCTAAGCAAACCACAAGGCTAAAATAATGAAAGAACCCAACCCAGAAGGTTCATCAAGCAAGGAGAAACAATCAAAGCGGACCAATCATAAACGAGACAAGGAAAACCGGACGGCTCCCCAGCGGAGTCGCCAATTTGTTGAGAAGGTAAATCCCCTCTGCGGACAGAGGCGATCCCTACTAGCCCAGCAGGGGTCTAGCAACAAACAAACAATGCTATGACGCAGGCTCCTAGTTATGAATGAAAGATTTGGGATAAGAACCTACCTGGATTCCAACGCTCGATCTGAAAAAGAGATGTCCCCGTCCTTCAGTCCTGGCAGATCACAATCCTTCCACGATCTCCGTGGATGAACACCTGCACACAGAAAGAACAAACAGATACAAGCATAGGAACCAACATACGTAACTAAACATCGGTCAGAAAAGACATTACTCGCATTAACATAATGGAAAAAGGAGTGGAACCATAATCATAGTCATCTATTAAAGTGGTAAACGAATAGAAGTTACAACCAAGTTCTGACGCTGCAGCCTCCTTAGCGCGGGTCTCCGGTCGTCCACGTCTCGCAAAGCTCGCCGGGGGAAAGGGAAACCTCTCCAGAGTCTCGTGACAATGGTCTCCTTGCTCGAATGGGCCTTAAGGGACAGGAAGGATTCTTTTCAGCACAAAGGCACTTGGGAATAGGAGATGCAAAGCTTCAGCACTTCAAGACTAGCTTGCCATAGATCTGAGCAAGCTTTTATAGATGGGGAAGGAGGGAGTTGGGATCCCTATTATTATGGGATTGGCCCTATCAACAAGGAAGGTTCCATAGAAGGTGGAAAAACCACTTCCCTTCCATAGAACTCCCGCAGCCAAACCTCCCAACTCAAGATAGGCGATGGTTGTGAGTTTGTTTGAACTCAACTTCCGCCATCCATATTTAAAAAACAGTCCCTAAAATGGGTGGCGCGATTCTTTGCTCTGTAATGAAGCTTAAGTGCTGCGACCTCTCTCGAGTTTCCACCCTGAGTGGCGCGAGTCTTGAAGCTGTCTGCCGCGCCCGGTAAAAAAATTTGTTTCATGGATTTTTGCAAGGAGATGTCTCAAGGGGAAATGAAGCGTCATACTCGGAAGGATGTGTAGTCTTTGAGTGCATGACAGTCCCAAAGTCACGGTGTGGGTCCCTCAGCTTGTGCGGGACGGGGAATGAGCAAGGACGGTGACAAATTGCGTAATGAATATCTCTTTGCAATAACTACTCAAACTCCCTGGTTTGCAGACATTGCCAATTATTTGGTTTCAGGAAAGTTTCCTTCAATTATGAATGTAAGAGACAAAAGAAGAATCATTTATGAAAGTGAAAAATTTTCATGGATTTCTAATGAATTATATAGGACAGGTCCAGACCTTATTATCAGAAGGTGTGTTCAGTAAGTTGAGATGCCTGAGATTCTTAAGGCATGTCATGATGAACCTTGTGGTGGAAATTTTGCTGACAAGAGGACAGCTTATAAGATCCTTCATCTAGGATATTATTGGCCATCCATCTTTAAAGATGCAAAAGAATATGTTAAAAGATGTGACAGCTACCAAAGAGTAGGGAAAACTTCTCCTTATCAGGTGAAATGTCATTACAACCTCAGGTACATATTGAACCTTTTGAGAAATGGGCTTTAGATTTTGTAGGACCTATTAATCCTCCATCAAAACAAAAGAAGCATATCTTAGTTTGCACTGATTATGTTACTAAATGGGTAGAAGCCAAGGCATTACCTTATGCTAATGAAGTATTTGTAGTTAATTTTATTTTTGAGGATATTTTTACTCGTTTTGGTGTCCCAAGAGAAATTTTCACAGATCAAGGAGCTCAATTCACATCAAATTTGGTGGAGCAAATGGTAGAGAAGTACAAAATCAGGCACAGGAAATCTACTCCCTACCATCTACAAGCAAATGGCCAAGTGGAATCTACCAATAAGGTGATTGAAGGGATTCTTTCAAAGACTTTTCATTTAAATAGAAGAGATTGGGAAAAAATGCTTCCTGAAGCCTTATGGGCCTACAGAACTACATGGAGAAACACAACAAGACATACTCCTTATGAACTTGTTTATGGAAAACAAGTCATGTTTCCCATAGAGTTTCAGATTCAAACTTTTAAGATGGTAGTCCAACTATGACTTGATTTGACAGAAGCACAGACTGGAGAAAATTAATGAACTGGATGAAATCAGACAAGATGCAGTCCAAAGAAAAAGCATAGTCCAACAATAAAGGGCTAGATGGCACGATAAATATATCAAGGAAAAGAAATTTAAAGAAGGTGACTGGGCACTCTTGTTTGATTCAAAATTCAAGGATTTTCAAGGTAAATTTCAAACCCATTGGCTTGGGCCATATGAAATTGAGAAAATCTTTGAAAATGGAGCAATAAAGATCAGAAAAATAGATGAAGGGAAGGTATCATTTCTTGTAAATGGACACATATTGAAATTGTATCATAAGCCACTTTCAAGAGAAGAATTTGTCAGAAAATTCCAAGATAACAATGATATGAAGTTAGTGAAGAAAAATCATTTTTCTTCACTAACTTATTTTGTATTTTTCTTCAATATATATATATATATATATATATATATATAATAAAAATAAAAATAAAGTATAAATATGAAAACCAATCAGTGATTGGCATATTTATGCAGAAAGTGTAGGGTGAAAATCAGAATTTTTCTGACACTCTATACTTTCAAATTTTCTTTTTCTACAACTAAATATCATGAAATTACAAGTTGCAGGTCCATTTTTCACTCCATACTTCAGTTCATTCATATTTCATTCCATTCCATACTCATATTTCATTCCATCTCATGCTTCCATTTCATTCCATTCCATATCCCCATTTCATAATCTTTTGACAGGTACATTCTGTAACTGTCTGTTTTGTAGCCAATCTTGTTCTGCAGCTAATCTGACTCTGCAGCCTACTTCAATAAACAAAGGATGATAATCAAAGGAGACTATGGAGCTTAAATTATTAACATTCCACAAATAAAAGGACAAACATACCAAGCAGCAAAGTCAATAAGGTCTGAGGTAAATTGTGCGAAGTTATTTTGATAGCAAAAATATAAAAACATGAAAAAGATACAATATGCTTAATCATATGTTTCCTAAGTAAATCTATCATTCGAATTGATTTTACTTTGTCATAAAACACCTCGACCATATCCCTTACCCTACGCTCCATAACGATTCATCAGTAATTAAGTGACTAACGGTCATAATCTTAGATGTGACCTATTAGGCCACGTCTTTAAAGATCGTATCACTTATTTATGATTCCGAAAATCATCATAAATCGCTTCACACCTATTTCATTCCATATCAAACCCTCAACTCAATTGCATCATTTGGCCATCACCTTGTTCGTTCACCACCTCATTCACTCACTACCATTATACTCTGTAGCTAGTTCAACTGCAGGAACAGAGAAGTCATTTTAAAGGCAAAAACATCCTTCAGCAACTACTCTTTCTTCAGAAACAGGGTCAGAAACAGAGCATTAGATCCTACAGCTAAGAAAAGGGAGAAATCTGTATAGAGAAAGAATGGATTTAATTGTGAGAACAGAACCAATTGGAGTAAAGTACTTAGAAGGATACCCACAAGTTAAAGGGCTATTACAGCAAGTTGGGTGGTTGAATTTTGTAGAAAAATTCAATGGGTTCCATAAAGAAGTTACAAAATCATTTGCTAGATCATTTGATGGATCAGAAGTCGAAATTGGAGATATTAAGTTCACCATCACAGAGTCATTTGTAGCTGAAGCCACGGAATTATCAAAACAAGGAGAACGTTGGTTCAAAAATAAGGAGTTTCATAATGAATCTTGGAAACAAATACTGAAGAATCCAGGTATGGATATTACAATATTTAGAAAAGGAATTCCGAGCACAACTTTAAAAATTAAATGGAGAAAAATGTTATTAATTTTGCAAAAAATTATAACATGTGAAGGTAGATTTGGTACAATGTATGTTTATCATATCATGCTGTTAATGAATTTCTTAAATGATGGAGAAATAAATCTACCTTTCTTCTTGCTTAATAGCTTGAAAATAATGGCTTCCAATGTTCAGAAAAGAGCCCAATTTCTAGAAACTACTCTACATCACCATGGTTTAGTTAAAATTTTGATTGAGTTCCATTTGAAGAAAATAGGAGATAACTGAGAAGATGTTATTTTAAGAAATCATTTTCAAGAGCTAGAGGAAACATCATCTAAAGAAGAGACTGTTAGAAGAAGCAAGAGAAGAAAAACTGATAAAGCTGTTGAAAATAAATATGATACATCATCACAAGAAGAGAGTGAAGAATTGATTTCTGAAAAGTTGACAAAGATTAGGAAACAGATTAGGGTCAAGAGAAAAGAAAAGATAACAAGTGAATATACTGATGAAAATCCACCAAAGTTGAGGAGAAGTTCCAGACTCGAAGGAATAATGAAAAATACATTGGTTAAGAACACGGGAATTATAAATGTTGAAGATGAAGAAACTCCAGTTCAAACACCAATTGATAGATCTCCTTTACATCAATTTGAAGAAGACCCTAATAGAGGAACTCCTGATATAGACCCAGCTCAACAGAAAATTTATGATTATGTGGAATCTCTGGAAAGAAAAGCCTCAAAAAATCAAGAAAGATCCCTCAGTCCACAAGAACCTCCAATAGAAACTCTGAGAAAAGATAATTATGAATTGGAGATACTGAATAAACATATCAAGAATGAGAATGAAATCTTGAGAGAACAAGTTAAATTGAAGAATTCTATGAATGATACTCTCACTCTGCAATTGGGTACACTGCATAAAGAAAACAAGAAACTAAAGAAGAGAAATCAGAAGCTGAATAGGGCCCTCATAAATCTTAGGTTCAAATTATTCATGAGAAAACCCAGAATGACACTGTCCACCAAAAAAAGTAGAAATATAAGGTTGGATGTTCTAGCAGAGGTTTCAGAGCACATGGAATAAATTTTTGATGGAATTGCATGAGGACATGCAAGATTTTTGCATTGGGGGTATGTTGAACCCTAGAATTGACTTCTCTTTTGCAAACCTTCACTTCATTTCGTCATTTCTTTATCACTTCATAAGCCTAAAAATCAATGAAGAATGATTAAGATTGCTTAAAGGTTACATACAATGATTAACATGTTGTATTTTCGTAATTTTTGTTGTTTTAATAATTTTGAATAGTTTAGCCACAAAATACAGGCATTTTGTAGCCAGTCAAGCGTTCTGCAGCTGTTTTTGTGTTTAGGTATGATGTAGGTGTCAATTGGAGAAAAGGTGCATATGTGTAGTTCTCAAATCTTCCCTACATGATTCATTCTTATCCACGAGGATTGAATCTACAACTGGAGGTGTCTAATCCATTGGTCAAAGCGAGAGTCAAAGATATTGTTTTCTATAGGAACTAGGACTCCTAATTTTCTTTGCAGCAAATCACGAGTCTCAAAAGAGTCTCAATTCAATTTTAACTTGAAGACTACACCTGTACCTATTTTTTTTCAAACATTAGTTATGAATTTGCATATAAATTAAGCTCTGTAGAACCGAAAAAGGATGGTTGATAACTCATTGAGAATCACAGTGATACTCTGTTTTTCAAGCACTATTTTAATAAAAGGAGATTAGCCTTGATGTTGTTTTGATTACAATTTTAAGGAGCTAAGGGATTACACCGAATTGGTAGCAGAGGGCCCCTACTATTCGAGGAGGTTTTATGCATTTTCTAGCTAAGTTTATTTAGTTTTTGTTTAGAATTTCTCTGTACTTTCTACTCAAATTACTACTTTCATAGTTTGCAATTATTGTATTCAACTGAGTAAAATATGTTGATGAATGGATAGTGACTCATACGTGCAGTAATTGTTTAGGTTTCATTTCTTGTCTTTCATAGTTAACAATTACTATGCTCGACCAAGTAAAGACCATTTGAGTCTTAAATTAAAATGGTTAGTGACTTATAGATACAGTAATTGTCTAGCATAGGAGATCCTCATCACACTACACTTGATCTTTTTCAAAATCTCTTCCAATAAATCTCAATTAAATGAATTGGATTCAGTTGTAATGTTTGAGTTATTTGTTGTTTCAGTATTTTATTTCACATCATAGGAGATCCTCATTACACTACACTTGATCTTTTTCCAAAGCTCTTCCAATAAATCTCAATTAAATGAATTGGATTCAGTTGTAATGTTTGAGTTATTTGTTGTTTTAGTATTTTATTTCATGTCATAGGAGATCCTCATTACACTACACTTGATCTTTTTCAAAATCTATTCCAATAAATCTCAATTAAATGAATTGGATTTAGTTGTAATGTTTGAGTTATTAGTTGTTTTCATTTATTGAATCTTCAATATCCATGGATTAGGATTTCTAGTTTTTATCATTTAATAGACTTCAAAAACTTGTAAATAAAACTTTGCTTTAATTCATTTGACAACATTTCCCTTTCCTTCCTTTTTAAATATATTTAATCTCATCTTTTTAGTTTAGAATAGAATATTAAGGATCAAAATATAAAAACTCCCAAAACATCAACAAAACCTTAAAACAATGAAGTAGGAAAAAAGGACACTTAGGCACATATGGTGCATTACACTTCATCAGTTTACTAGCCCTGGTTGATAATTTATGTTAACAATTTAGGACACTACATTGATTAAACAATATGTATCAGTCGAATAGTTATTAAATGTATGGAGGTATTCTTATACAATCTTGTAAAGTATTATATGGAGAACCTACATCAACATGGTTAAAATACTTTACATATACCTATATAATATTACTTTAAGTGTAAGTAGAGCTATATAGGTATGGGTGACAAATGGTCCTTAATAACTTTACATGGTGGTAATGTGTATGCATATTAGGATGGCCTAAATATATATATATATATTTAACTACTAAGGGATGAATCATATATATATATATATATATATATATATATATATATATATATATATATATATATATATATTGAGGTAAACTATATATATATATATATAAGGCCAAAGTAGATTTAAAGAATATAAAGGTCAAAAAGTACTAATCATATGAGGATAGGAAATAAGAATAGAAATGTATACATTTGTTAACATTTAAATTAACGAAAATGTATACAAGGAAAATTAAGATTTTTCTTTAGTGAATTGAACATAGATATCCCAGAGATTGAAAACCATCGAACCACTTTTGAAGCTCAAGCAATAATCTGCAGATTTAATAGCTACTGGCCCAAACCTATGGAGCTCTTCCACTGGATATTAACCAAATGGACCATGGACTGTGAAATACACCTCTGCTCAAAGGGTTTCTTCATATTCAAGTTTTCATCCTCAAAAGCCAAAGATATCATCCTGAGAGAGGGACCATGGTTCTGGGGATCCACAGGGCTTTTCATCACTCCCTAGTTCCCGGATTTTGTCGCAAACACCATGGAAGTAACCAGAATGTCGGTCTGGGTCCAACTATACAACCTTCCCCTTCATTTTTGGAATGAAGTTGTTTTAGAAGGTATAGGGAACATCATCGGGAAATACATTAAAACAGATAATCTACGATCAAAGGAGAGGATCTACACTTTCGCACGAATTTGCATGGAAGGGAACCTCAGTAAAGGCCTTCCAGAAAGTATACAACTGAATCATAAAAAACAGAAATGGAAGCAGCAACTTGATTTCGAAAATACTGCATTCAGATGCAGAATTTGTAGGAACACTGGTCATTTACCAAACACATGCCCGGAAGAAAAAAGAGATAATAGTAAAAAGAAAAATTCAGGGAAAGCACCCAAGGGTTGGCAGTTTCCTTCAGAAAAATCAGACCAAGAGACAAAAGAAGAAGGGGATGTTGTCATCCCTACAGAGAATAACCAGACCACCACTGCTCCGGTGACACAAGAACAAGAGATGCAAGACCAATTTGACCTCACTACCATGGTCCAACCCACAAAGGATACTGGGATACCAGATAGTGCAGGAAATAAAAGACAACACACCTTAGATACTTCAGACTCAGATAAGGACAATGGAGCAATAACAGAAGATACCCAACTCGCCATTATATCTGCCACGCCCACTCAAGGAGCTTGGCGAAAGGTGGAAAAGAAGAAAGGTAGAAAATCCTAAATTTTCTCCCCATGTATTATATTTTTACTTGCATTTTCTCTGGCTGTCTTGATTGACATTGTTACATGTAATTTTGTTCTCGTTAATAAAATTACGATTTTTCCTTGGGAAAAAAAAGATTGTTCTTTAGTAAATAAAGGGAATACTTAATTGTTCATAGTAACGAATCAAGTTACAAAAAACCAAATTTAAGCAAATAAAATATCTAAGATTGTACAATTGTGACAATAGTCAATGACGAAAGAACCCGTAAAGATTCTGAGTATGACAGAATTGTTATAATTAGAAAAAAAAAAATTTGGGTAAGTGGAATTGTTACATACATGATGATTGATCAAAAAATTAGTTTGCCTTGTTGTGACAGGAAGTGAACAAGATTGCAAGTGTACCTTATTGACAAGCTACCAATGAGGTATGATTTGAATTTTTTTCAATCTATTTTGAATCTAATGGAATTTATGTGCTTGGTACACAAAGCATGTAATGCCCAGTTGGGATGGTTGAAACCAACTGTGAGAATTAGAAGCAACAACAAAAGGAATTGAGATAGGTAGCAATATGTTGGTAAAGCACTTCAGGAGCAAGGTCATTGTGGGAAATTGGTACCCAATAGTGTCCACTAATTTCCATAAGCATGCTATGACTGGTATGATGGTTTTGAGGTAGGTATATTCCTTGGTTGTTTGACCTTCCAATGCGAGGAAGCCTTTCCAATGGATGGACTTCCCGGGATGGGGGTGCCAATAGAACTTGGAAGGTGTGTGACTACATGAAAGGGGGTAACCGAATTTCACGAGGGACTGTGTAGCATATAAGGGAAGGTAGGGGATGGATTTTTTTTGGTAATTAGCATTATCAGATGGAATCATATGCACATTGGGCGTGTGCCCTAGAACAATGAGTCGGTAACTGTTCACTGAGAGGAAAAATGGCGTATGATTGTAGCGTTGGATAGTGGATGCAGACTTTGAATATGACAATGGATTCTAGACTTCATGGGAAGGAAGTGAATCCTGACACTACTTTGAGGATGGAGGTGTGAGCCTCTGGATTCCCTTATTGCTGATACGATAATGGTATCCTTTATTTATTGGTTGAGAAAATGTGTATATGTGTATATTATTGTAAATAATGTAATGATTTACGTTATAAATCTCTAGTACACTGTTTGATTGTCATGATGATTTTTTCTTTTGAGCAGATTATTCATTGTAAATACTGCAATGATCTGTGTTATAAAGCTCCATAGGCAATATGTTCGATTTTCAATGGTTTTTTGGCTTGTAGGTGTTATTTAACACCGAGGACGATGTTTCCCCAAGGGGGAGGGTTCTATAACAACCTTGGTGAAAATTCAATGTAATAAAGTTAAAATAATAACCATGGTTGATGGTACAGTTATTTGAAGTTGAATGTTGGGCAAAACATCCTAGTGAGTGTTCATTTTGGTTATTATGGCTAAAGGAAATGGAAAATGAATTGGAAAGGAAAAATGGCATTATTGGCAATTTATTTATGAAAATATTGGAAAATAGGAGAAAAGGAAGGTGAAAGGTCATAGGTTGCATGTGAGGAGGAAAATGAAGGAAAATAATGGAAATTGAAGAAATTAGAGGCCTCATTGATAAAAAGGCTTCTGAGGATTAGTTGGAAAGCTTTTGCTCACACTTATGGCTTTCATTTTATTCTCTCTCTCTCTCTCATACTCTTGGACACTCAAGTTTTCTTGGAGCACTTTTGCATTGGAGTAAGAAAGGAAACGAAAGCAAGAAGAAGGAGGAAGAAATCAAGGAGGAGCAGGAATCAAGCAACTACAGTGGGATTCTTGGAAAGTATCGACTACATGTGTATTTTCCTTGCTAGATCTGGCATGCATGGTATGGCATATAGTTTTTTTTCTTCCTTGGCATGGATTTTTTCTAGGCATGATAGTGTTTTCAGCCTAGCCTTGCCATTTACGGATAGCCATGGTGTTGTGGAGTTCTCATGTTTTGGTTTAGCTGGATTACCAAATGGATTCAAAGCTGAGTGGGGTGGATCTATGAATTGATATGACACATGGCCTAGTAACCTCTGAACCGGGTTGTGGGTTGTGGTAAATCCAGATAGTGTGCTTCCTCGGTAGGCCTAGGAATCCTCGACCGGTGAATGGAAGGATATACGGTAAATGTTGTGGAAAAAGCTCCAAAAATAGAAGAAAAGAGATATCAGCGCCTTAGAAATAAGCCACTTCTTGGGGGCAACCTCCAATACATTACATGAATGAACAATTCTTGGATGATACAAATTACAAAACCTCCTTTCTATATATAGGAGTCCATGGGGCCACAATGTAATCCTAGCCGACCTAACAATAATAATTTAAGGGCACAATAATAACAATATGGGGGTTACAAGGGTACAATAATAACAATAAGGGGTTACACTAACAACAATAAGGGATTATACTAGTAATAAAGGGACCTAACATGCCCCTCTCCTTCAAAAAACTGTTGTCCTCAATGCTTGAGTAGCTCTGGGTGCTTCTGTATAAAATTATCATCCTCCCATGTAGAATCTTCAGTGGGTAAGTTCTTCCACTTGATGAGATACTCTGAAATTGATCGATTCCGTAGCTGTCGAGTTCTTGTTTTCGTGATCTCTTCAAGTTCCAATATGATTTTTCCTTCCTCATCAAGTTTTGGAAATATTGTTTGAACTGGAAGATTTTCGCCTATAACCTTCTTTAAGCATGAAACATGGAAAACTGGATACACTCATGAAGAAGCAAGATGCTCCAATTTGTATGCCATAGTACCAATCTTTTGCAACACCTTGTAAGGACCATAGTACTTTGGCAATAATTTATTATCCTTCTTAGCTTGCTTGAGGGAAATTTGTTTGTATGGTTGTAGCCGTAAAAATACCCAGTCTCCTACATCAAAACTTCTCTCACTGCGATGTTGATATTCCTGTTGTTTCATTTGATTTTGTGCCAAATTCAAGTTATCCTTTAAGAGTCGGAGAACTTCTTGTTGATGCTCGATGTGATCTTCCACTACTTAAACCTTCGAATTTTCTCTTAAAGATGATGTGATGGATGGTGGATGATATCCATAAAGTGCCATAAATGGGGTCATTTTTGCTGCAGTATGGAAGGAAGTGTTATACCATCATTCAGCGAGAGGTAACCACTTGACCCATTGTGTTTGTTTATCAGATACAAAACAACGAAGATATCCTTCCAAACATTTATTTACTATCTCAGTTTGACCATCTGATTGAGGATGATAAGATGAGCTATGAGCTAATTGAGTACCCAAACAAGAAAATAACTCCATCCAAAAATTTCCAGTAAAAATGGGATCTCTGTCGCTCACAATAACCCTTGGGCTTCCATGTAGCTTTTGAATTCTATCCATAAATGTAGTAGCAACTGTACTTGCTTTAAATGGATGAGATAATGCACAAAGTGTGCATACTTGGTAAGTCTATCAACTACCACCATGATGACACTCTTTCCTTCGGACTTAGGTAAACCTGTGATAAAATCCATTGAAATCTCCTCCTAACGTTGACTTGGAATGGATAAAGGTTGTAGAAGTCCTGGGGTCTTAATTGTTTCCACTTTATTCTGCTGGCAAACCAAACATTCCGCCACAAACTTTCGAATATCAGATTTAAGGCCATCCCAAAAAAAAAAATTCTTCACCCTGTGGTAAGTTTTTAAAAATCCTGAGTGTCCTCCTAAAGGAGAAGTGTGCAATTCCAAAAGAATCTTTTGTTTTAGTTGGGAATTCTTACAAAGATATAAGCGACCTTTGTACCATAAGGAATCATTTTTCCAACTAAATGTATCAGATGTACTAGGATCTTGCTGCAACTTTTGAATGAGTGTCCATACATCTTTGTCCTTCTTCCATTCATCTCTTGCTTCTATTATCCAATCTGGTTGGATAATAGAAATGGCACAAAGCAATGCTTCCACCTCTTCATTCTTTCTTGAGAGTGCATCTGCAACAACATTAAGCTTTCCTTTTTTGTAGATTATTTCAAAGTCATAACCCAACATCTTTGTGACCCATTTTGCTGCTCTTCTGATGATAGTCTTTGTTCCAAAAAGTGTTTAAGACTATCATGATCAGTTTTTACCTTGAAGTGTCTTCCCATTAGGTAAGTTCGCCATTTCTTTAGTGCATGAAGTATTGCTAACATTTCCTTCTCATAAATAGGTTTTTGTAAATACTTTCCTTTGATTGGACGACTTTCAAAAGCAATGGGTCTTCCTTCTTGCATTAAAACAACACCAATTCCATTTCCTGAGGCATCACATTCCACAATAAAGGTTTTTGTGAAGTCTGGCATAGCTAAGACCGGTGCTAGGCACATTGTCTCTTTAAGATGTTCAAAGGCCTTAGTTGCTTCAGGAGTCCATGAAAATGCATCTTTCTTCAATAATGTTGTTAGAGGTGCTGCTATTCTCCCATCATTCTTAACAAACTTGATATAATACCCTGTTAACCTGAGAAATCCTTACAACTGCTTTATGGTTGTGGGGACTTTCCATTCCTTAATGGATTTAATTTTGTTAGGGTCTACCTTAACACCCTCTTGAGATACAATATGACCTAGATATTCCACCTCTTTTACTCCAAAGAAACATTTGGATGTTTTGGCATATAATTGTTTCTCCTGCAATAGTTTGAGCACCCTGTCAACATGTTGAACATGATCCTTCCAAGACCTGTTGTAGATTAGTATATCATCAAAAAATACTAGCACAAATATTCTAAGGAAGGGTTTGAAAATGGAATTCATCAACCCTTGAAATGTAGAAGGTGCATTGGTAAGGCCAAAAGGCATGACCAAAAATTCATAATGACCCTCATGAGTTCGAAATGTTGTTTTGGAATATCTTCAGTCTTCATTCTAATTTGATGATATCCTGAACAAAGATCCAACTTGGTAAAATAAATTGCTCCATGTAATTCATCCAATAATTCATCAATCACAGGAATGGGAAATTTTTCTTTAATGGTGAGTTTATTGAGCTCCCTATAATCCGGACACATTCGCCATGATCCATCCTTCTTGTGTACCAATACTACAGGAGCAGAGAAAGAACTTTGACTGGGTTGAATTATACCCGCCTCTAACATTTCTGCAATCATACGTTCAATTTCGCTCTTTTGGAAGTAAGGATATCTATAAGGCCTGATGTTTGGAGGAACACTTCCTGAATCAAATGAATAGCATGATCATGATCACGAATAGGTGGGAGTCCTTTGGGAGTTTCAAACACCTTGGAATGATTGTCCAAGACTTGTTGGAGATCTACATAAATAGATGATTTTGATGTCGGAACTTCTAGTGAGCATAATTGTGCAATTAATCCTCGTTGTTCTTTCTTTAGAAGCTTTGTCATGACATTAGAGCTTATTATCCTTCCCGGCTTCCCTTCAATACCCCGTAATTCGACTTCCTTTCCTTCTGAAAAAAATTTCAAGAAAAGTTCTTTAAAATTAAAAGCTACCGTCCCCAAAGATTGTAACCATTGTACTCCTAGTACAACATCAACACCTCCCATAGGAATGGAAAGCATTGGACTATTCAATACATATTCCCCCATGGTTAGCTTGATATTATGGCATTTTCCAGAGCAATTTATAGTTCCTCCATTTGCAACCATCACTTGACATTCTCGTGTTGGGTATAGGAAACAATTTAATTCCTTGGCTACCTTACAATGAATAAAATTATGGGTGCTACTTGAATCAATCAACACTATTACCTTTTTCTTCTTGATTTGTCCTTCTATCTTGAGAGTTTGGGGAGTGGTAATTCCTGCCAGTGCATTACACGATATGGTCGGATTCATTTCTTCCTCTTCTAGGGTTGGTTCCTGGTGTATATCCTCTTCTTGTTCATTTTCTTATTCCTCTTCACAATCTATGTAAAATAATTTCTTCTCAGCACACTTATGACCTTTAGTGTATTTTCTATTACAACTGTAGCAAAGCCCTTTTGCTCTTTTTTCTTCCAATTTTTGTGGTGTCAACCTTGTAGGTTGTGGAAATCTAGGAGTAGCAACACTTCCATCTTTATAGAAGTGAGTGGTAAGCTTCCTTGTCGCCATAATTTTACATTCAATTTTTCTTGCCAACCTGAATGCCTTCTCCAATGAATCATGTTCCAAAACGCGAACTTCATGTTGGATGTTATCCTTTAAAGTACTTATGAAGAGATCAATGTAATATTCACAATTAGCGATAGCTAATTGGAAATATTAATTTTGACCAATTTTTCCTTCTATAGTTAGAATATAAATAAAAGTGAGTAGAGAGGGGACTCACTAGAGTGCTTGGAGGCAAGCACGCGGGCTGAGTTGACACCGTGGGGCCGAGAGAGGCTGCGTTGGAGATGATGGGCCTATGGTTTGAGAGAAAGGCCAACGTTATAAAAGGAGGAGAGCCTCCTCATTTTGGATCATTCGAGTTTATGAATTTTGAAGCTGGTCATTGCGACTTTGAGCACGCTGGCTGTTTAGCCTGTCTACAGTGCTGTTTAGCGCATTGAGTGTCTCCGTTAGGAGATCTCGCCCTCAGCCCTGGGGGACTTCGAGTGCCTTCTCGGGTGAGGTAGTCCCATCAGTGTTGTTGTAGGAGAATCTATTTGTGGCATTTGTGGAGGAGCAGCGCGTCTATTGACTGCACAGTCCTGAGAGGAAGGACGCAGTCTGTATTGGGGAAGCTCTGGTTGGTATTCTTTGGAGGATCTTGGTCAGGTGGTTGAGCACAGGAACAACCCGCATCTATTGGGGACTTCTGGTTGAGCGAGTGATCAGATTAATGAGGATCCTAGATAGTTGTGGAGTGACCCTTTGGAGGATAGCACAGATCCTCAAGGGAGGTATTTCCGGCAGCTACACAGCCGTTTTTCAACAGCTCGAACACAGATCAGAAACACAGCCATTCCATGCAGTGTTCTGAAAGTGTTTCTTAACTTGCCTTGTGCAGGTTTTGGTGCCTTCACTATGATCACCTATTGTACTCACCGATATTTCTCAATATAATAAAATGGCTTAGTATTCTCTCTATTTTATGTGTATCGGTTGCATATACTGCTTCTAGCATTCCACGTTCTGTTGTATGATCCGCATCACTGTTTATTTCCCCTTTGAGACATTCCAGTTGCTATACCATCTGTTGAGTTTTTCCCATACTCTATAGACAGAGTTTGGTGAGGGCCAAGTAGCCTCCAAATATCATCCTCTTTTTAGAGGTTAAATATCTGGTAAACACCCCTCCAGTCCATCTCTGGTTTAGAGTTGACTCTGTTTTAGAGATATCCCTAAAAAGGGATATTACAGTGGTATCAGAGCATAGTTCTGGCTCAGCCTGTGGAGCTAGTTGTTTATGACACCGGGAGAGAAACCCTACATCTGCCACAGAGGTAGGAAGTACAGAGATCTTGAGCGCAAGTTGGAGAACAGCTACGGAGAGGGGGACTGTGTTCGAGTGGTGGACACGGAACAGGAGAAGCCTGTGGTAGACACAGAGTAGGGACAACCGATGGTGGATGACAGTGATGCAAAACAGTTTGGGGAAGCACTCCTTAGATCAGTGCAGGATCTGGCGAGGCAGATAGAGGTGATGGGTCAAAGATTCACGGATGTGGAGGCTAGACAGCGTGAAACCCCAAGGGGTTTCCAGGTTGGTGAGGGGTTGGGCACATCCCACCATTTGCAGGAGCAGTTTGTCACTCCGAACCAGGCATCTCATGCCCCCACTCATGCCACTATGCCCACTTTTCTAAGTTCGGACACTGGGGCAAGAGCACTGGAGGAGCCAGAGCCTGACCACATAGGTGGTTATTTTGCTGAGTACCAGACATATGGGCAGGAGTTCAGGGATGCTCTTTTATTCAGAGACTTTGTTCAGCTCAAGCGGGACAACAAACCCCGCGACCATCACAGAGGGTACCAGCATTATCATGAAGGAGACACCCAACGTACAGTGAGCCGATTCCATTTTCCTACGTTTGATGGTTCATCAAACAGTTCGACAAAGTCTTGGGTGGAGAAGCTGGACATATATTTCCAGCTCAACCAGATGGTGGAGACGGAGGCCATCAAGGTGGGCACACTGCATTTGGATGGTGAGGCTCAGGACTGGTGGTTCCATGGGATGTTTACACTTGGGCATTCCACCGTGACCACCTATGCCGAGTTCACTCGGAGGCTGATAGAGAGGTTTGACCAGAGGGACCCGGAGGAGCATTTTGTTGAGCTAACGAGGCTCAAACAGACCGAGAGTCTGGATACATATATCTCAGATTTCCTGAGACTTTCAGTGATGGTACCAGATCTATTCGCGGCACGGATGATCTACATGTTCATTGAGGGGCTAGCAAAACCACTTCGGGGATTGGTCAGATCCACTAGACTGACCACACTCCACGACGCAGTTGGCAGGACACGGGACTTGCAGGATGCCTTACCCAGGACCGGGATGCCTTACCCCCAAGGACAGGCTTTCCAGCCTAAGGGGAATCAAGGTAGAGGACAGTTGGATGATGATGTCTGGAGGGAGTTGAAGAAGAAGAGGTTGTGTTTCACCTGTCAGGAGCCGTGGGCACCAGGACACAGATGTGCTGCTGGAAAAGCACATTTTATCGAGGTCTTCTCCGAGGGAAATGGGGAAGAAGACGAGTATGATGACGTGGGGGCAGGGGGCAGCCATAGAGCGCAGGATTATTTGCCACCTCCACCACTAGGAGCAGGAGGTGCAGCCTTTGCACCTACCAGAGGGACCCTTGCAGCATTACGAGGAGTTCCCAAGTATCTGACGTTGCGCGTCCGAGGTATAGTGCGGGGGCAGCGGGTATCAGTACTGGTGGACAATGGGGCAACCCACAACTTCATCGATGCACATATGGTAGAGCGGAGAGGCATACAGACAGAGAGCTTCGATGGGTTTTTAGTGTTGGTTCCGAGAGATCAAACTCTGCAGTGTACCAGTTATGTCCCAGCACTAGCAGTAACGACGCGCACTTACACAGTGACTGACCACTTTTTCGTGGTTAACATACCGGATACCAATGTGGTATGAGGAGTACAGTGGTTGATCACCCTGGGAAGGGTCACCAAAAATTGGGAGGCCTTGGAGATGGAGTGGGATGACAAGAAGACCGAGAAGCACGAGAAGATACGGGGCATGCACACTTACCCACCTCAAACAGTTTCAGCTCACTAGATGGAGGCAGACTTCCGGAAGGGAGACATGGAGTGGGCAGTGGAGCTGCGTGCATCAGAGGTAGAGACTACTAGGCAGATAGTTCGCCCAGAGGTACAGACCATCCTTGACAGGTATGCCATGGTGTTTGTGGAGTTACCACCAGGAGAGCCACCGGATCGGAAGATCTTGCAGCATCCATCACTACAGTTACTTGAGGTCAAGCAACATTTTGCCGGCGGAGACTGTAATATTCCCAATTAGCGATAGCTAATTGGAAATATAAATTTTGACCAATTTTGCCTTCTATAGTTAGAATATAAATAAAAGTGAGTAGAGAGGGGACTCCCTAGAGCGCGTGGAGGCAAGCACACGGGCTGAGTTGGCAGCGTGGGGCTGAGAGAGGCTGCGTTGGAGATGATGGGCCTAGGGTTTGAGAGAAAGGCCAACGTTATAAAAGGAGGAGAGCCTCCTCATTTTGGATCATTCGAGTTTATGCATTTTGAAGCTGGTCATTGTGACTTTGAGCACACTGGCTGTTTAGCCTGTCTACAGCGCTGTTTAGCGCATTGAGTGTCTCCGTTAGGAGATCTCGCCCTCAGCCTCGGGGGACTTCGAGTGCCTGCTCGGGTGAGGTAGTCCTATCAGTGTTGTTGTAGGAGAATCGATTTGCGGCATTTGTAGAGGAGGAGCGCGTCTATTGACTGCACCATCCTGAGAGGAAGGACGCAGTCCGTATTGGGGAAGCTCTGGTTGGTATTCTTTGGAGGATCTTGGTCAGGTGGTTGAGCGCAGGAACAACCCACGTCTATTGGGGACTTCTGGTTGAGCGGGTGATCAGATTATTGAGGATCCCAGACAGTTTCGGCGTGACCCTTGGGAGGATAGCACAGATTCTCAAGGGAGGTATTTCCGGCAGCTACACAACCGTTTTTCAGTAGCTGGAACACATATCAGAAACATAGCCATTCCATGCAACGTTCTGAGAGTGTTTCTTAACTTGCCTTGTGTAGGTTTCGGTGCCTTCACTATGATCACCTATTGTAATCACCGATATTTCTCAATATAATAAAATGGCTCAGTATTCTCTTTATTTTATGTGTATCGGTTGCATATACTGTTTCTAGCATTCCACGTTCTGTTGTATGATCCGCATCACTGTTTATTCCCCCTTTGAGACATTCCAGTTGCTATACCATCTGTTGAGTTTTGCCCATACTCTATAGACAAAATCTGGTGAGGGCCAGGTAGCCTCCAGATCTCATCCTCTTTTCAGAGGTGAAATATCTGGTAAACGCCCCTCCAGTCCATCTCTGGTTTAGAGTTGACTGTGTTTTAGAGATATCCCTGAAAAGGGATATTACAATCAATCTTGTGTTCCTCTGGAATATCAGTTACCCTTATATTCAATTTTTGGAAGTCCTCAATGTGCTCCCCCACTGAACACTTTTGTTTGAGATTTATCAATTGGCTAAAGAAAGTGTTGCTCTTTGTATCCTCATAATGTTCTATCATTTCCTCCATAAAAATTGACCAAGTGACAATTTTTTTATGGGAGCAAAGCCATCGATACCATACAAATGTATTTTGTTCTAAATGAAAAGTTCCAATGCATACCTTTTGTGTGTTTTTCACATTATTGAGATCAAAATATTGCTCCATCTGTAGTATCCATATTACAGGATCCTTTCCATCAAATTTCCTCATATCCATTTTTGGAATATGGTGGTTCTTCCCTCCAACATTAGAGTTTATAAAATCACGATTAACATTTATTTTGTTCTCATCATGAGTTTCCTCTACTATCTTTTCACCATTAGGAAACATTTCTTGTATCAACTTTGTCAAACCTTCCATGTCTTCTTTTAGATCATTCTTCATGTTTTCCATCTTAGCTTCCATGCCATCCATCTTAGATTCCATGCCAACTTCCATGACATCCATCTTAGCTTCCATTCCATTCTTCAAAGCATCCATATTAGATTCCACACCTTTCTTTAAACCATCCATCTTAGTTTCCACATCTTTCTTCAAAACTTCCATGTCATTTTTTGTTGCTCTTTGCGAGAGCGAAATTTGTTGCACTTGCTCTTGTAATTTTGATATGTCATGTTGCCATTCTTTGTCTTCATGAGTCATAGTAGAGCCTTCTAAAGGCTTAATGGGTGTTGAATTATTTTTAGGGGCCATTTGAGAATCCAATACTGATATCTATTCTACAATATGCCCTTGGAATCAATTCAACTTGATTCTTCAAACAAGACTTATGCAATTCAGAAAAACAAATACACACATTTTACTTTCTTTTTAGGAGCTCAATATTGAAATTGACTTATCTCTATACTTGCAGATCCTCAATATCTGAAATCCGGTCCTGTAGTAGTCCTCTGAATCTTCTTTCAAATGCCATAGGTCTGACTTGATTTGGATTCTTCAAGGAAAAGTTATGTCCAATCTCCCACAATAACCTAATTATGGACTGGTTCAGTAGAGCAAACTTGTACGACTTACCACGTGTTACTATTTTCTCCTTTGGCTCTGAAATTTATAGAATTCCAATCCAATGCTCAGAGAGAGAGAGTTATGAAGATTTCCCCACGATCACCTCTTTGCGATGAAATTCGGGATCTTTAAAAAGACCTAACTTCCACAGATCTTATCTCCGAAAATATTGCGAACCAAGCTCTGAACTTTTGCGACGATGTTCCTCAGGATTTTGGCTTCGCGCTCTAAAAATTTTAGCTTCTGAACCTTCGTAGAAAAAAAATTATAACGAAAATTCCGCGATGACCTTTTTAAGTGAAATCCAGGAGCCTGCAAAAAGCCCTAACTTCCATAAATCATATCTCCGAAAATATTGTGAAACAAGATATGAAATTTTGCGACAATATTCCTCAAGATTTCGGCTTCGCACTCTAAAACTTTCAGCTTCTGAACCTTTGTAGAAACAAAGTTATAGCTAAAATTCCACATTGACCTATTTGGAGCAGCGAAACCCTAGAATCCAAAGTTCTGATACCAAATGTTGTGGAAACGGCTCCAAAAATAGAAGAAAAGAGATATCAACGCCTTAGAAATAAGCCACTTCAAGGGGGCAACCTCTAATACATTACATGAATGAAAAATTCTTGGATGATACAAATTACAAAACCTCCTTTCTATATATAGAAGTCCATGGGGCCGCAATGTAATCTTAGTGGGGCCACAATGTAATCCTAGCCGACCTAACAATAATAATTTAAGGGCACAATAATAACAATATGGGGGTTACAGGGGTACAATAATAACAATAAGGGGTTACACTAACAACAATAAGGGAATATACTAGTAATAAAGGGACCTAACAGTAAAAACTAGAGGTAGTTTTCTCTCCATCAGGCCTAAGAATCTCGGGTTTGGGATATATGATAAAGCATGGAGAGTATGTCTCGGTTTAGGGCCTAGTGACCCTTGATTCAGAATGTGGGTTGCGGTAAATCCTGAGAGACTAGGAGACATGAAATTTCCTCGCGGTTAAGGCAGAGAGAATCTGGTGATATCCATGCTTATGTTGACCTAGTGATCGGGTGTAGATCACGGTAAAGTCGGTTATGACATGTTTATGGTGTTGGCCTAGTGATCCGGTGCAGATCACGATAAAGCCTGACTTAAATTGATGAGGGTGAGGTGGTTTAGCCTCAGGATGCCTTGGTTGGTTCTTTCGGTTTGAGTCCCACATTCATGCTTGGAATATGGCACGAGGGTGATTGGCTAAAGAGAGATTTGGATCAACCAATATATGGTCAGGTGGAACATGGAAGTCCCATCTCCGGTTGGTTTCTAAATTCATTAATGAACAATTCATTCCCTTGGTATTTGGTATGCAAATGTATTGATTTATATGTGGATTATATTGTTGTTGTATCCATGGTATTTCTGTTTCGATTATGCTGGTTATAAGCATGTATTTTATTAGTGATGATGTATGGCTATTTCCATGTTTTTGCTTGTAAATGAATGCACAATGTATCTATGGTCAAATATATTGTATGGTAGTTAATGATGTAGGGGAGCAATGATTCTCAGATAAGTATGTGACCCCTTTGCTTTGTTTTTTTCTTTTTATACATGTAGCTTTCATGTTTGCAACATGTTTGACAAAATTCATGTCATGGCTAGGAGGGATCCATATGAGTTCTTATTGATGTGATTGATTTCTTATAATTGTCTTGTTGTTATTTATCATCTTTGAACTTTTCATGAAGTTCTTGGCAGAGCACTAGGTTCTAGGCCTGAAAAGGTGGCTCAAATCCCGGGGCCACTGGCAAAAAATTGAGTATTTGGGGGTCTTCCCACTGGAATGCAATGGTATGCATGTGACTATAGCCATCTGGTCGCTGGCATGCAGTGTTATGGCTACGGCTATGGCTCAAAGAGGTCAAAATGTCAGTGTGACCTAGGGGTAAGAGGCTTGAATGGTTGGGTTACCTCATATGGGTATTGTTGTTGTTGTATGCATGTTATGTTTCCGTTAGTTCCACTTCCTTAACATCACATAGGAGGTTGAATCTCATTATAGTAGCCTCTCATCACATATTTATCCCGGCTGATCGATTTCTTAGGTAGATGTGGAAAAGAGATGTTACATTGTAACAAAGAATAGAGTAATAATAACACAAATTTCCAAAGAGAAAATGAGTAATTTAAAATTAACAAAAAAATAGATTAAAAAATAACCAAGAAAATGTAAAGTTTATAAAAGATAATTGTTCTTTTACAGAAAATCAAGAGTTTTGTGCACAGAAAGTAAAAAAAGATTTAACGCAGTAAACTCCAATTATAACATTTAACAACTTCTCGGAAGAAACAATGGTGAATTTATTGAAAATCATGCGAAGTAAACAAAATCATGTAAAGCGCGTACTGGTATGTTTGTTAAACCTGATATAAAATCCAACCGTTAAACAAGTCACAAAACGAGGAAGTACTTGAGTAGTCATGAGGTTAGTAAATTTTGGTTTAACACTAATGAACATTGGATTTTCGACTTCCCAACTTATGGTTGTATTCAAAGAAAAGAGCGAAAAAATTAAACTAGCAATTGCGCCAAGAGGCGCAAAGGAACGCCGGGGCTATAGATGTGTAAGGGTTAGCGACCTTCATGGGGGCCCGATTGTAAATAGTGGTGTAAGAGTAGCACTGGAGGCGCGAGAGATTGAGGGAGCCAATGGAGGAATAAGGGATCCCGCAGCAGGGCGGGGGCCTGGTGGCTCTGCTCTTCTTGCCAAACCCAACTCAAGAAGGGCAGTTGTAGAAGGCGTCGCAGCCCATCCAAAGCTAAACAGATAATCACAAATGGTAAGTAGAGAGATGATCACCTAAGGTTGAAAGCCTATAGCTATTAATGTCTTGATTCTGTCACAAGCCGACCATTCAAATGCCCTGCACATCCTCGAGACTGACGGCATCCTCATATATGAAGAAGGGAATGAGACCTTGATGTGAAGTTCTCGTAGTTTCATACAGTTTACAACCAAGAACACATACATGATTCACATAGGAATTAGGAACAATTTCTTTCTCAAAATCTATAAATGTAATCAATCACAGGAGCTCTCTCGGCTCTGGCCAGATTTATGTAATTTTATTTTTATTTCATTTTATTTATTTATTTGTTAATTAAGAATTTTTTTTATCTATTTTATTTTTATTTTTAATTTTATCTTTATTTTATTTCATTTCTATTTATTTATTTAATTTATTTATTCATATTTAATTTATTTATTTATTTATTTTTTTAATCTTTTCTTATCATAGCATTTAATTATTAAAAATAAAATAAATATATAAATTCAAACTTTAAAATTATGTAAATTTTTTCAACATTTAATTTATTCGATAATAATAAAAACAAATGAATATCTTTTGAATAATGCGCCAAGGCTATCTGCCTCTTCTATAAAGCGCTCGAATATTAATGGAAATCCTCCCCTTGTAAACTGTATTAGAAGGCAATATCCTGATGCTCATAGCTTTACACGCATTTATATTTTAATGCTCTTCCTCTCATTATATTTTGATGTTCGAACGTCTTAGACCATAACCCCAAGCAACAACAAGTATACGCCCTCCCGAAAGGATCACGACGAACTTTAGTTTAAGAAGCATTGACCAAACCTTAGAGCTAAAATGTAATTAGATCTTGCAGCAATCGTCATTAGATCATTAATATGAGCTCACTGCACACCCTCATTTTAATACTGCGAACATCAATCGACGATACCATGGACACTTTCACATATTCACTAAAACGCCATTATGCAAGAATGTTCACCATATATATATCTTGGGCCTAACTATAAGGCCAGCGCCAATATAACGTTCGGGCCCACCTATTAACAATCCTCTCACATTCAATGGCTGGAGGAGTATCGCGATGAGCGCGGTATTGCCCCAATGACGTGGCACGATCTAATAGGATCGGTTTTTTTTCCTGTGGTTTCACCTCCGGGCAAGGCCGGTGCGAAATAAGCAGGTTTGTTGGCAAAGCGGGTTTGTTCCCAAAAGCACCCGACTATTACCTCTGGTTCCACGTTCACCTCTTGGTTCTGTTCCTTCTATGCTCCAGGTTCCATCTTTTGCCTTCACTTACTCTTCGGTACGCTTCCAATTGCGAAGTTCTCTTCACACGTTTTCTACAAAAAAAATGGGTAAGCCAGCAAACTTCGTGGTGAAGTCTCGCTCCAGTGGTCCCCTATGCTCTTGAATGTAAGCAACCTGCCGTATTCTTCTATGTATTGAGGACTGAGAGTGGTGCCCACTAGTTTTTCCATTTCGATGGTCTCCCTAACATGATTCTCGCAATCATTCTTCTTTTTCACCACAAGATCTGCGCAACTCTCCTCGCCTCGCACTGCAGCCGCGGATGGAAACTACAGTAACAGTCAACTACTTGTAGTATGGCAAACTCCATGTGCTCCCATACATCGAAGACCAACTTCAAGCCCATGTTCGTGATCTGGTCCACCAGAGCGTGCAATAGGTTGTTAAACACTGGGCGAGACAAGAAGTTGGGAAGTCCAATGCCCTTGGGAAGTCGTGAGTTATATTCTCCCCGACAGCTTTGAAGTTAACCCTAGATTAATTTGGTCAGGATTGTAATCCCTTATGATGAACCTAACCTGATTTCTAAAGGAAAGGAAAGGAAAAAAAAACTATCCACATTCTCACGATTTAAAGTTGAAATAAATATGCTTATTCTGAAAAATTCATTAGTCATTGAGTTACACATGTGGGAGACAAGTATCTATTATCAATCATTAATTATGTGACTTCCTTACCTAATAAGGTGAACTCCAATAATATAATGGAGAATTTTGTGTTCTCTTTTGGTATTTTTCTTTAAATATTATACGAAATAGGAAATGTTACTTTTCATATACGATTTGAGAAATATAGTTTAGTCACTATAATCAATTTAATTCAATTACTCATGTTTTACATAAATCGTGTATAATGTCTCATAATTATTATGAAATTTTGAATCAATACATACGTTTTTTTAATTAAATATATTTCATGTTCTTTTCAAATATAATTTGAATTTAAAATCTCAATATGATAGCGTGGAGACGCTGAAGCAAGAGATCCAGGTCGGTCAGAGCAAAGGCATCGACGCTTTTGCCCTCAACACCAATGTCTGGCGCCCAACGCTTTCCGACAACATGTACCAGGCCGCCCAGGACGTCGGCTCTGACTTCAAGCTTTTCTTCTCTGCTGATATTCACAGTGACTCTAATGGCAACCTCAGCCCCGCCAACATCGTGGAGATGATGACGAGATACAAAAGCCACCCAAACCAGCTGACATTCCAAGGAAAGCAGTTCTTCTCCTCCTGGCTCGGCAGCGACGACTCCTGGTGGCAATCCTACACTACCTATTCCTCCGCCCTCAGCGGCTGGCAGGACGTCTTCACCCAAGCCGGCGGCAAGGCCAACTACATCTTCGTGCCCTTTTTCCCCACCAGCGGAGATCTGGGGGACGTCCAGGCAAAACTCAACCAATTCAACGACATCATAGACGGTCTCATGGCGTGGGACACCTCCGCCTGGCCTTACTACGACTCCACCCTCCAGACGCCATCGGGTGACAAGGACAGCAACTATCTGCAGGCGTGTAACGAGAAGGGTAAGGTGTACATGGCTACCCCCAGCCCTTGGTTCTTCAAGAACATCCAGAGCGATAGCTGTTGCTCCTCGGCGTGCATGAATTCCAACGAAAACAGTTGCAATTGTCAAGTGAAGGGAAATTATCAGGGGAAGTGATTGGCTGGTGTTTAGAGGCAAAGGCCGCAGAGAAAACGCCTCCTCATTCCTCCCCGAAAGATATATGCTGAGCTCCGTGTTAACCTTTCGCTCCTCCGGCGGTTTGTAACAGGCGAAGTCCACGAGATAACACTGGTGGCGAGAATATCGTGGAGCGGGCTTCTTCGAGGAAAAAGTCGTCGCTCTTGTGCATTGAAGCGCAGGTTGACATCTTGGGGTCAAAAATGTCGAGCATCTTGAAGCCATAGTCAATGTTCACGACCTCGTAGCTTCCAGAAATGACATGAAACATCATTACATTGTTGATGCAGTAGACCAGATCTCGGTACTTGGGGTGCCCGCAGCCTTGCTCGATTCCAAATGGCTAATCCACCGTTATGTTCCCACAAAACGTCCTGCAGCCTCCTGTCATTACGGCTCCTGCGTCCATACTGCACAATGTGAAGCTGAAGCGAGCGATTCTGGTGAGGAAACGAGGGAGATCGAGCACGCCCGTTCCCACATGGAAGCTGTCGTCTGAAACGCCGCCTGCCGCATTCACGCACGCCAACAATAAGATTCCCACTGCCCAATCAGACCCGCACACGTGGCCAAATTTCATTGGTTCCATGCGCCATAGCTTTGCACACCCCAACCCCGCAATGGAGTAAGATTCGCACTGCCCAATCAGACCCACACATGTGGCCAAATTTCATTGGTTCCATGCGCCATCGCTTTGCACACCCCAACCCCGCAATGGAGAACGCCTCCGGCGTAATAAATAAAATCACACGAAAAACACAAAAGGGTGACTAGACTAGTTAGAAGGTTGGGATAGTTGGGATAGTGGGGAGTTGGGATTACAAGAAAGCATGAATCACGAGATTATAAGATCGGATAGTCAAGAGGCAGGGTAATAAAATATTTTTAACGACTTCCGACCTCCAAACCTAACTATTTATTATTATTATTATTATTATATATTTAATTTTGCAAAAATAAATATGTTTTTGGAGGCAATTTTATTAAATGAAACAAAAACTCAAAGAATTTAAAAGGTCACTACTTTTAAAGCTTTAAATATGGAGGGTTGTTGTAGGCCTAACAACAGGGTGACATGGTAAATTTGGATGAGGTTGATTGTTGTTAAATCTAGTTATATGTGGTTAGTTTGAATGTAATTGATTTGGGGGTTATATATGGTTGAATAGGTTGATTGTGATCAACCATATTTGACTTTGGATAATTATGGTTGACTTTTGATCCATGTAGTTCACTTGGTTAATAATGGTTAACTTGGTCATTTTTGGTTGACTTTAATTAAATTTATAGCGTAATGTTATTGATTGAACTTATGATGTAACTTTGCATTATAACATTTCATAAGGGCTATGTTGCAATGTGGCATTTTATAAAGTAGATATTATTATGTTGGGCGTAGTTGATGTTGATTAAGTTTGACAATCATTGAATATGGTTGACCATGGTTGACCTAGTTAACAATGATTGATAGTGGTTGACCATATTGAAAATAGTTGACTATGTTGCTTATGTTTCACCATGGTTGACTATTACTGACCATGCCAATTTGACCGTGTTAACCATGGTTGACAATGGTTTTCTAGTTGACCAAGTTCACTACTGTTGACCATGGTAAACTTTGGTTGACTAAGTTGACTATGATTGGTCATGTTTAACTAATGTTTTCCATGGGTGAATATAGTCGATTATGACTGACATTAATTGATTAAAGGCCAACATTATTGATCACTAATGGTACTAATTAGTGTGCATCAACCACCGTTGATTATGTGGTTGTGCTAGTTAGCAATTTACCACTTGGAGAATGCCAATAGCTTTATGAATTAAAATATTAGTTTAAAAAGATATTAAAATATACATGATGTCTATTGTAAAATTAGGATATAGTTAACCTTATTGACTATGGTTGACTACATTTATAGTATATTTGACTATGGTTGAGTATATTTAACCTAATTAACTACCACTAAGTATGGTCAACCATGTTTGACTATATTGATTTAGTTTACTATGGGTGATTATGGTTGCCCAAATTGACAATAATTGGCACATGTATTAAAAAATTATATACACCTTATATGAACTCTCATATTATTTGTGAGAATTCTAAAGTGACCTTGTGTTTATTTCTTGGGCCTATCTAGCATATGTAGCTATCACATGACTTTTTTATTCAAAATGATGTATATATATGATCTTATGAAGAGTGATGCCATTTATCCTGATTTGGATAAGAATTTTATGTACTATTACCTATTGATCCATATTTATGAAGGGAACAAAATGAAAAATATATTTATAACAAAAATATAGAGATACAATAAAATTTGGCTTTTATTAATAAATGACATGTGATGAAAATGTAAATAATTTGAAATGAGACAAACTTGCTTGAATGGTGGTAGCTTATCTCTGAGAAGAGATGTGACGATTATGCACAAACACCAAAGTGCATTACAATGAGGTTGAAAGACCCTTTTTAACATAAAGTGACAATGAGGAAACCCTAAACATCCAAAAATTTAACCCTAGGAGATGAAACTCCAAAAGATTTGTGTCCCCGATGGGATTAATTGGTACATCAACTTCCTGGGGTCATAACTTTTGCATACGATCTATGTTTGACACACTCGACAACCCCCTTGGAAAGGCCTAGTTGAGAAGTACACATTCCAACTAAGCCTAGGTCGTTTCCACATCAAGAAAACACTATTTATGACCTAAAAAATGACCCCATAAGTTCAAGACTTGAAAAACTATAGAAAAACTACCAAGATGGAGAAATGTGCTTTGAGCCATTGGCATAGGTGGGTGGTCACTGATATCCACCTTGATCACCTATGAAGTTAGAGTATCTATACTTATGCACCTATGCTCATTTTAGATGGGACATTGTCGGCACAGAAGAAGTCTTGTATTGATCATAAGAAGCATCATTGTTGTTTCTCCTAAAACCCCATATCCTTGTTAACTTTCAAAGATTAATCTTTAAGGTCACTTTACTCCAAGTGTTTGGTGAGGCGTTGTCTAATCTTTCCCATCTTTATCACTTATTGGTGAGGGGTTGTCTAATCTTTCCCATCTATATAACTTATTGGTATCCAGAAGCCTTGGAAACATTATAAAGAGCAACTAGTGCACATTATATCTCATGCACAATAAGCATTACTAATTTTCAATAATAAACATAAAATCCAACAATAATTATTATTACTTTTTAAACATAAAATTGAAATAATTAATTAATTAATTAATAATAACTATAAAACTAATATTATAATTAATAATAAAACTATTAACCCTATAAATATAATGAATTTCTCAATTTACCATTAACCAAAACCTTAAGAATGTAAATCTTTCAATCCAACTTTTAGAATTGATTGTTAAACATTTTATTGAAATTTGAATATAGAAAATAAATAACAATCATCCCAACAAAATTGGCAAGGATAATCACAACAAACCATATATGCTAACATTCCTAAGATCCTTGCCAATTTTATTGTCGAACATCACATCACAGGAGACATCTATTTTTGGGGCACAACACTCTTGGAATTTTCCCCTCGAAACTACTAAAGATCGTAGCGCCTGACTTCATTTCACAGTAAGTTGAATCTGAATATATTTGCAAGTTGTATGATGAACCACATCCTAGAGATGCCTACATTTTGGTTCGAACTTGTTCATTTCATCTGTTACTGGTATGTCCGAATTACAGAGTCTTGAGGACACTAGCCATTAAATTCCATCAGGTTGCAGCATGAGTTGAATGTTTCACAAGCCCCACAATACCACTGCCAAAAAATGGTAGTGGCATATGTCAAATGGACGCCGAGCAAGACTAAAGACTTGCTGTTTCGACAACCCTTTCTTTCCCGACGGCCTCCCGAGAACAGACATGTTGGAATTGGAATTGGAATTCAAATGGACATTGTAGGGGAAGTCACAGGACTTTGTAAGGCGGGGAGACTGAAAGAGGCGGTGGATGTATTACCTCACCTCAATTACCCGGACGACTCTATCTACGTTTCTCTCTTGCAGGGCTGCATTCACAACAAAACTCTGCCAGAAGGCAAACTAGTCCATGCCCACATCATTCTCACAGGATTTAACCCGGATGTCTATTTGGGAACCAAGCTTCTCATCATGTATGCTAAGTGTAGCAACAGTCCGTTAGATGCTCGCCTGGTTTTGGATGGAATGCCTGAACGAAATGTTGTCACATGGACTGTAATGGTTTCAGCTTACTCCAAGCATGGTCATCACAGGGACGCCTTGACTCTCTTTCGCCAAATGCAGCAGCAAACCGATATCCAAAGTGATAAGTTTGTTTTCGCCGGTGTTCTCCCGGCGTGCGCCAATTTGGTAGCCCTGCAACACGGCAAGGAGATCCACAATGACGTAGTAAGAAGTGGATTCCGGTGTGATCTGATTGTGGGAACTGCCCTTGTTGATATGTATGTCAAATGTGGAGTTATAGAGGATGCGCGCAGAGTGTTTGATGAAATGCCAGAGAAAGATGTGGTCTTGTGGAATGCAATGATTGCCGGATATGCAAACAGTGGACGAATTGATGAGGCCCTGCATCTTTTTCAGAAAACACCCCATCGGGATGTCGTGTCATGGAACTCCATGATTGCAGGATATGCACAGAAAGGTCTATTTGATGAAGCCTTGGAACTCTTTCACCAAATGCCTCAACGAGATGTTGTTTCATGGAATGCAATGATTGGGGGATATGCACAAAATGGGCTAGTTGATGAAGCTCTGGATCTCTTCCTCGAAATGCCTGAAACTGATGTTATCTCGTGGAATTCAATGATTGCGGGATATGTGCAGAATGGGTGTGCCGATGAGGCATTGAAGCTTTTTCAACAAATGCAAATGACATGTCTGAAGCCAAATTCAATCACCTTTGCCACCCTACTCCCAGCATGTGCAAACTTGGCAGCTCTGGAACAGGGGCAGGCGATCCATGAAATCATAAATAGAAGTGAATATTTCGCTGATGCCTTTGTTGGCTGTGCCCTTGTAGATATGTATGTGAAATGTGGAAGTATAGAGGATGCACGCAATGTGTTTGACAAAATACCAAAACGAGATGTGGTCCCTTGGACTGCAATGATTTTAGGTTATGCAATGCATGGGCATGTGAAAGAGGCTCTTCATCTCTTTAAACAGATGCAGGACTCTGGTGTGAGGCCCAATAACGTCACGTTTGTTGGTGTTCTGTCTGCATGCTGCCATGCAGGCCTTGTGGATGAAGGATTGAACAACTTTGATCTCATGACTCAACATTATCACATTATTCCTGAGAAGGAGCACTATTGCTGCATGGTTGACCTCCTTGGCCGTGCTGGGCAGCTGGATAAAGCCCAAAACTTCATTAATGAATTGCCAGTAAAACCTGATGCTGCTATCTGGGCATCTTTGCTTAGTGCCTGTAGAATTCATAACAACATAAAGCTGGGAGAAGCTGTTGCAGAGCACCTTTTAGCCTCAAACACTAAAAATGCTGCCCATTATGTGCTTCTGTCAAATATATATGCAGCAGCAGGCAGGTGGGATGATGTAGAAAAGGTGCGAAAAGTTATGAAAGCCAATCAGGTGGCAAAGAGCCCAGGCTGCAGCTGGATCAATATCAATGACAAGGCCTATTGTTTCCTCGTAGGCGACAGATCAAACCCACATTTGAGGAAAATTTATGTATTTTTGGAGAAATTGTCTGTGCAAATGAAAGAAGCTGGGTATGTGCCTGATACAAACTTTGTTCTGCATGATGTTGAGGATGAACAGAAAGAATACATTATTTACCACCATAGTGAGAAGCTAGCCATTGCATTTGGGCTTCTTTTCTCATCCCCCGGTACACCTATCCGGATTGTCAAGAACCTTAGAGTATGTGGTGATTGTCATTCTGCTGCCAAGTTTATCTCCAAGATTGTAGCAAGAGAAATATTTCTAAGGGATGCTAACCGATACCATCATTTCAAGGATGGAGGGTGTTCTTGTGGGGATTACTGGTGACTTTGAGTCAATCAAAGGATAAATATAAGCTAATCCAAGATTAAGTTTATTTGCGTCGTTACCCTCGCCTAATAAGCCAAGGTCCAAGTATTATTAAGTTTATAGAAGAGTTTAGCTTTTGGTAATCAAGTCTAAACAACACTAGACAGTCAAGTCATGAACCGTAGCTATATTTATATACCTGTACCTTTCCATAAGAGATCTGCTTAGATGGCCTCATTATGCCCTGGGATAAGTTCTGCAATCTGAAACAAGACAGCAATTCTCCTTATGCAAACTGGAAAACAGACAGTGTGCTCAATGCGGTTCAATAGGTTATACACCTATTCCTAGCAAGCTACTGGGATAATCTCATTAAGCTGTCAGGAAATTTCTGTAGTCCGAAGCAAAACGAAATACAGAGGAAATCCTCTTGATTAAACTCCTAAACCACCGGTCAGCAGGGTCAACATACATGAACAAAATTGACCCTTTTAAAAACTGTAATACAAAATGTTAATTCTGGTACGTTGCCTTTCATGGTTAATTATTTTATCTCCACAAAACTTACCTCTTTAGCTTTTGCCGGTAAGTAATTTGAATCTCTTTCTAACAGCATTTAATCTTTCCCTCAATCATTAAATCAAAACTTGCCATTACTTTCAATAAAGATAATTAAGTGAATTCAATTATGACTTAATGCATTTAAAAAACAATACAATATTTTTTTAACTTATATTTGACCCTCAAATATGTTAAACTAAGTGCCAAGCATATATATATATATATGAGAAACTTTTACATTTATTTCTGAAATTAAACATATAAAAATATAAAAAAATTCTGCTAGGCTGATTAAATTTGCCATACGCTGTAACGGTTAGGTGATGATACCATTAGAAAGGGAAGCCTGTTCATAATTTGTCTGAAATAAGTGCAGTAATCTACATAAGTGGCCCAGATGTACATAAATAACGGTTTTCATTGTTGTATGGTCTCTGCAAAGAAATCTCCAGATTGTTTTATTGTGTTTTAGGAGCATAGCTATTTCCCAATTGTATTCTTGACTTTAAGGGCATACTGTTTTATGTTTGTGCATTCTTTTATAATATAAAAGAAAGCCATTACTGTTTTTATGTTTGCACGTTCTTTTATAATACAAAAGAAAGCAACAATGTGGAAAATGATTTGTCTCAATGAAAAACTTTTGTTGCTGCATGTGGTTCTTTGCTATCGCTATTCTAATATGTTGAATTTGTTGCATATGTTGGATATTTTTATCTTATGGATTCTTCTCCATTCATTGTTGATTCTTTTTTAGGTTTAACAATTGGTATAAGTGTGGTTGTTGGTTTCAAGGGCACACCTTTGTTGCCAAGTTAGGGAAACTTGCTTTGTGGAATCTTGGGTTTTTGAGATCTTGTTTTTAAGTCTTAATTGAAAAGTTACATAGATCTAATTGTCTGGCAAGTTAAGGAACTCAAAACATTCAGCATTGCTTTGCTGTAGCAGTGATTTTTCTAATGTAGTCAGCTTTAGTGAGAGGCTGGGAAGATATCTGTAGTAGAATAAATGACATCTAAACATTTAGAGATTGAGAAATCCAATATACGGAAATTCAATATCTGGAAGTTGAATATGGAATAGCTACTTGTGGAAAGAGAGTAAAAGGAAGTCATGATGAAGGAGAAGTGATGCAGGAGCATTAAGGTAGAGCCAACAATGTGACAAGCTGGTCACATGTTGTGGCTTGGAAAGAGGACTAGCAGTCCTAAGAATTTTAAGGCTTTTTTTTTTAATATTTTGTTTAAGTTAACTTGGGCTAACTCAGCCATTGTAATTTGCAGAATAAAAAGAATGGTTAAGTTAGGATTAGTTAAGTAATTAGTTGAATAAACTATGTTGGAAACTAAATGACAGTTTCTCAACCATATGGGGAATTTGGAAAAGGCATAAAACCGAACCAAATGTAGGAATTTACAGGGTAAGTTCCTTAGATCAAGAACCAAAAGTCACCGCTCACAAACAGATTACAAATCAATACACCAGTTTAATCACGTGGTTAAAACCCTCAAAGAGGAAAACAATCCACAGCCTGAGCCAACATGGCCACTTCAGGAAATTTATTAATATAAAAGGAAAAGTTACATATGTTTCTCTCATAAACAGTTACCGGACAAATGACCCTCCATGCTCTTTAAATAGAGATCATGGACCAATCGGGTGTTAAGCCACGAATCAAGTGTCGTTAATACCGAGGAGAGAGATAACCGTTGGATCACTACAAATCGTGACCATCGAGTTATAAGTTACAAATGTACGTGGTAAAGAAACACACTTTACCTAACTCTACACTAGACTAAGTTATTCTTAACTATTACCTGTGTCAGAATATCCTAACACCAAATCCACCATTGTGGGGTTTTGCCATCCGTAGCAAGAAAGGAGAGAATAGAGAAGCGGAAGTAAAGGTAAAAACCAGCCAACTGAGAGCTTGGCTCTATGTTTTCCATTTCCAAATTATTTCTAAGTGTTTTGTGCTTGATCAGAATCTCTATTTTAAAATAGTACTTTACTTCCAAGATTAATCCAAGCATTTTATGTTTTGATCGGGCTCCCTGTTTTAAATTAATTATTTAAACCTTTGTTGAAATCGAATATCTGTATAAAAGTCGCACAGCAAGAAATCTAATCGGATTGTAGGCACAACGAGGCCTTAGTTTTTATACATTCCTTTGTTGAATTAAATATTGTGTTAACCGCAAGGCAGCTATCAATCGAACTTGCAGGCTCGACGAGGATCATTGGATTCAACCGATCAATGGTTGAAAGACCACATCGCGGTCTAAAGACATCGCATATCACAAAAGATAGCGATTACGACTCATTTCACAAGTTAAAGTATTTGGTTTGTGATGCGAAGTGGTGTGGCGGAGGCATATCGCGAATCGTCAGATCCAACCGAGATCAAACAGTGGAGATTGAAAGCGACGATCGCAAATCGCAAACTGTGAGAGATAGCGCTAAGGGCCATCACAAGGTAAGTTAAGAGATTTGCGATGCGAAGTGCGGGAAGACACGTGGCAGCACGACGCAACTTCGCAAATCGTAGGAAATAGAACTTAACGTTTAAGAGTTATATTGCAGAGTATGCGAAGTGCGATCGCACGTTGATTGGTCAAGGCTACTGTGGGTCCCTTCAGTAAGAAACCCGCGTATTTTCTTGGGTTTGGGTCTATTGTGTGGTCTGTATATGTTACGAAATCCCATTGTTGAATCACGTGCATATGTATGTTGTTAAACTCCAAGGTTGACCTCTGTTGCGAGTAAAGGGGTTTTGTGTTAAACTCCAAGGTTGACCTTCATTCCGCAATGTAATTCGGATATTTTGCAGCTAGTCTGCATCAATTGGTATCAGAGAAATTTTTTCTTCCTAAGTTAGTATGGAAGTAGGAAGAAGAGGTCGGGGAAGAGTTGAATCAGGAAGAAGAGGTCGAGGAAGAGCTTCCAAGGGAGTAGCAAATGAAGAACTGCTCGAAGAAATTAGAGTGTTGTAAGCACATTTGGTAGCAGTGGAAGCTGGAAGGCGTAGGGAACTTGAAGGTGGAGATGACAGTGATGATGAGATAGAGGTACAAATAGATGAGTCAGAGGTTGAACCACCAAAAATCATATTACTGAAATCTTTTTTTATGGCTAGCAGCAAGCCAAGACCAGAGCTCTCCAATTATGATGGCAGTTTATCCATAGAAGCACTGCTGAACTGGATAAGTGAGTTAGATAAATACTTTGAATATGAGGAAATTAGTGAGGACAGGAAAATCAGGTTTGTTGTCACTAAGTTGAAAGGACACATCGCACTATGGTGGGATAGTGTGCAGGCAGAAAGGAGAAGAATGAACAAACCTTTGATCAGGAGTTGGGACAGGATGATTGCAAAGATGAAAAGCAAGTTCCTGCCCAAAGATTACCAAATTGCCCTTTACAGACAAGTGCAGAATCTGAGACAGAGAACAATGACCGTAAAGGAATACACAAAATAGTTCTCTAAATTGAACTTGAGAGCTGGGTATGTTGAAGATACCCCTAAGAAGACAACAAGATTTGTGAATGGTCTCCGGATGGAAATCTTGGATGAGATCAATATTATTTCCCCAAAAATTATATAGGAGGCACACCAGTGTGCTTTGAAGGCGAAAGAAAAGCTTGCCAGGAAGCATAATGCAAGAAGAGGACGTGGATGCGGTAGAGGAAGAGGATAGTCCTTTGGCAGAGGTAGCATTGCCAACAGTAATGAAGAAGGCAACAGTTCAAAGACTTCGGGACAGACTAAGAAGGAAGGTAACACCAGAGGTGGAAGGCCATACCAGCGAGGAAGAGGTAATGGCAGAGGCAGAGGAAATGCCTACCAGTGTTACAAGTGTCACAAATGGGGACACTGGTCTTTTCAATGTCCCGAAAATGAACCAGCTGGACAGAGGGGAGCGTATGTTGCTCAACCTGATGAAGCAGAGGCAGCACCACAAGAGGTGGAGAATGTGCCTGAAACAGGAGAGGCCTTGGTGTTGAACAAGGTTTTACTAAATCCAGCTAAGGAGATGGCTGACCTGACACAGAGGAAAGCATTGTTCCGGACTGTGTGTAAGTCACATGGAAAATGCTGCAAATTGATTATAGATAGTGGAAGCAACGATAACCTGGTAGCCACTGAGATGGTGGAAAAATTGGGTTTGAAGAAGTCGAAGCATCTGACTCCATATAAGGTGTCTTGGTTCCAGAAAGGACACCAACTGCTGGTTGATGAGCAGTGTGAGGTGGAGTTTTACATTGGCAAGCATAAGGACAAGATAACTTGCGATATTATGCCTATGGACGTGTGCCATATTCCGCTGGGCAGACCATGGCAATATGATAGAAAGGTCGTCCATGATGGGGAGAAAAATTGTTACAGATTTGTGAAGGATGGGATAAAGCATACACTAGTTCCCATGAAAGAAGAAGAGATTACAAAAGCTAGTGGTACTAAAACACTGCTGATAGGCGGGAAGGAATTTCTGCGACAATTTGAGGAGAATGAAGTGAATTATGCAGTTGTGCGGAGGCCAAGAGCAGTTTTGATGCATACAGAAATCACTGATTTGCCTACAGAAATACAGGACATGCTGCAAGAATTTACTGATATTGTGGTGGATGATCTACCAAATAAATTACCACCAAAGCGGAGCATTAGTCACCATATTGATTTTATTCCAGGAGCCAATTCGCCAAACAACGCTGCTTACTGGATGAGTCTAAAAGACAATGAGGAGATCAGGAAGCAAGTACATGAATTGTTGGATAAAGGACTAGTTCGAGAGAGTTTGAGCCCTTGTGTTGTTCCGACCGTTTTAGCTCCCAAGAAAGGAGGTGAATGGCGGATGTGCACTGATTTCCGGGTGATAAACAAGATCAATATGAGGTACAGGTTTCCTTTACCTCGGATGGATGATATGATAGACTGTCTAAGTGGAGCAACGTACTTTTCAAAGATAGATATGAAAAGTGGTTATCACCAGATCAGAATTAGAGAAGGTGACGAATGGAAGACAACTTTCAAGACCAATGAAGGCTTGTATGAATGGTTGGTCATGCCTTTTGGGCTGAGCAATGTGCCCGACACATTCATGCGTTTGATGAATGAGATGTTGAAAGAATTCCTTGGTAAATTTGTGATTGTATATTTGGATGATATACTTATTTTCAGCAAGACGAAAGAAGAACATTTTCGGCATGTCAGGTATGTGCTAGAAAAATTGCAGCAAAATAAATCGTCAATGAATTTAAAAATATATATATATTTTTTCAAGAAATAATTGATTTATCTAGGCTTTGTAATTTCTAAGAATGAGTTGAAGATGGATCCAGAGAAGGTTGCAGCCATAGTTAGTTGGCCATCTCCCAAAATTTTGTTTGAAGTACGAAGTTTTCATGGATTGACAAGTTTCTATCGGAAGTTTATTAAAAACTTCAGTGGTATTTGTGCACCTATGTTGGATAACATTAAGAAGGAAAATCAGCCTTTTCATTGGACAAAACTTGCTGAGAGGAGTTTTCAGTTTTTAAAGAAGAAGATTACAGAAAAACCAATCCTAAAGTTGCCAGACTTCAACAAAGTTTTCCAAGTTCGTTGTGATGCCAGTGGGACATCCATTGGTGCAGTACTCAACCAAGAAGATAAGCCAGTAGCATACTTCAGCGAGAAGTTAAATGAGAGCAGGAAGAAGTATACATCTTATGACAAAGAGTTTTATGCTGTCGTCCAAGCATTGAAGCATTGGAGACATTATTTGATGGCTAATGAATTTGTCTTATTTTCAGACAATTCTACGTTTCAATACATTATGCAGCAACACAAGATGAATCATAGACACGTGAAGTGGGTGGAGTACTTGTAGAGTTTTACATTTGTTTTGAAACACATAAGTGGTCAAGCCAATAAGGTAGCAGATGCATTAAGCAGGAGAAGTCTGATTTTACAAGAAAGCACAGTGCAAGTGTTGGCATTTGAGCATCTCAAATACTTGTAAAGTGGAGCAGATTTTAAGGAAGCTTATGAAGCTTGCCAGAATCCACCGTTGAGGGACAATAGTCTATGGTTGGACTATAACATGCAGGAGGGTTTGCTATTCAAATGAGGACACTTGTGTATTTCGGAGTGTTCTATGCGAGAGAACTTAATCCATGAAAAACACAATGGAGGTTTGGCCATACATTTTGGCATAGATAAGACTTTGGATCAACTGAGCCACTTCTACTATTGATTGAGAATGTGAAGGGATGTACAAAGATTCGTGATCAGGTGTAAAGTGTGTCAACATGCAAAGGGACGCAGCCAGAATGTAGGGTTGGATACACCCTTACCCATTCCAAATAGACCATGGGACTCAGTCAGCTTGGACTTTGTCTTAGGTCTACCAAAGACACAACGGGGATTCGATTCCATCATGGTGGTGGTGGATCGTTTCACCAAAATGGCACATTTCATTCCATACAGAAAGACAAGTGATGCCACACATGTAGCACACTTGTTCTTTATAGAGATAGTCAGATTACATGGCTTGCCGAAGTCCATCATCTCGGACAGGGATGTAAAGTTCACAGGCCATTTATGGAGAACATTGTGGAAGAAGTTAGACACCAAACTAAATATCAGTTCTACTTATCATCCATAGTCAGATGGGCAAATTGAAGTTGTGAACAGGAGTCTAGGAAATCTACTGAGGAGTCTAGTTGGTGAAAATTCCAAACAGTGGGATCGTGTACTTGCACAAGCGAAGTTTTCTTACAATGACTCGCCCAACAGAATTACGGGCAAAAGTCCTTTCCAAATCATATATGAAATGCACCCACGTGGAGTATTTGAGTTGCGGGATTTGGGTCAATTAGAACGCAATAGTGCTGATGGTGAAGATTTCGCAAAAGCAATCAACGATCTACATGAATAGGTCAAATGGAAACTACAAGACAACAACCAAAAATATAAATAGTGAGCAAATTTGAAAAGCCAGGAGGTACAATTCGAAGTAGAAGACTTGGTACTAGCACATTTGTGCAAGCAAAGGTTTCCTAAAGGCGAATACAATAAATTGAAGATGAAAAAGATCAGGCCTTGTAGAATTCTTCGGAAGTTTTCTGCAAATGCTTATGAATTGCAGTTACCTCCGGGTGTAGGAATCTCGCCCATTTTTAATGTGTTAGATCTGTACCCATACACTGCTATTGATGAAGAAGACATTTCAGAGAGACGAACATGGGACACCCAGGATGAAAAGAGATCATGGATTAAACATATGCCTCTAGCACAACCTTTGGAAATTGAACAGATTCTGGACACACAGGTGGCTAGGAGGACACGAAACAAAGAATATTTAGAGTATATGGTCAAATGGAAGGGCCATCCTCTAGAGGATTATTCTTGGTTGGACACTACCCAAATTCAAAGCGTAGGGTACTCTATTGAAGAGCTCATGGACAGGAGCCATGAATTTAATTTACCCCAGGAACCTGATGTAGGAGCATTAAGGTAGAGCCAACAATGTGACAAGCTGGTCACATGTTTTGGCTTGGAAAGAGGACTAGCAGTCCTAAGAATTTGAAGACTTTTATTTTTTTTAAGTATTTTGTTTAAGTTAACTTGGGCTAACTTAGCCATTGTAATTTGCAGAATAAAAAGAATGGTTAAATTAGGATTAATTAAGTAATTAGTTGAATAAACTGTTTTGGAAACTGAATGACAATTTCTCAACCATATGGGGATTTTGGGAAAGGCATAAAACCGAACCAAATCGACCATTGTGGGGTTCTGCCATCCGTAGCGAGAAAGGAGAGAATAGAGAAGCGGAAGTAAATGTAAAAACCAGCTAGCTGAGGGCTTGGCTCTGTGTTTTCCATTTCCAAATTATTTCTAAGTGTTTTGTGCTTAATCAAAATCTCTATTTTAAATCAGTACTTTACTTCCAAGATTAATCCAAGCGTTTTTTGTTTTGATCAAGCTCCCTGTTTTAAATTAGTTATTTAAACCTTTGTTGAAATCGAATATCCGTATAAAATCGCACAACAAGAAATCTAATCGTATTGCAGGCGCAGCAAGGCATTAGTTTTTATAAATTCCTTTGTTGAATTAAATATTGTGTTAACCACAGAGCAATTATCAATCGGACTTGCAGGCTTGACAAGGACCGTTGGATTCAATCGATCAACGGTGGAAAGACCACATCGCGGTCTGAAGACATTGCATATCGCAAAGGATAGCGATTACGACTCATTTCGCAAGTTAAAGTATTTGGTTTGCGATGCGAAGTGGTGTGGCGAAGGCGTAGCGCAATCCATTGGATCCAGCCGAGATCAAATGATAGAGATTGAAAGCGGCGATCGCAAATTGCAAATTGTGAGAGATAGTGCTAAGGGCCATCGCAAGGTAAGTTAAGAGATTTTCCATGCGAAGTGCGAGAAGACACGTGGCAGCACAACGCAACTTCGCAAATTGCAGGAAATAGAACTTAACGTTTAAGAGTTATATTGCGGAGTATGTGAAGTGTGATTGCACATTGATTGGTCGAGGCTACTGTGGGTCCCTCCAGTAAGAAACCCACGTATTTGCTTGGGTTTGGGTGTATTGTGTGGTCTATATATGTTACGAAATCCCGTTGTTGAATCGCGCGCGTATGTATGTTGTTAAACTCCAAGGTTGACCTCTGTTGCGAGTAAAGGGGTTATGTGTTAAACTCCAAGGTTGACCTCCATTCCGCAACGTAATTCAGATATTTTGCAGCTAGTCTGCATCAAGAAGAAGTTTGACACTATGAAGCAGGAGGATTGGGACAAGATAAATGATATGATCACTTCCTTGTTTGGTCTTAATATATCTAATTCTATGTTAATGCATGTGTGAATGGAAACTATAGCAAATAGGTTTTGGGTAAGCTTGGTGTATTGTATAAGGCTAAATGCCTCATGAATTTGAGATTCTTGTCCAAGAAGTTGTATGCTCTGAGAATGAAGAATAGTAAGGATACTGATAGGTTATATATCAATTTAATGTCTTCAATGCCTTGCTTAATTAGTGCAAGGCTATCAATGATGAAGTATATAACAATTAACAATGGTCTTTTATATTATTGGAGAATTTGATAATTTCCATCAAACGAGCTACAATGGTATATAATATCAAGTTGAATGAGATTGTGGGTTAGTTGTTGTAGGTGGAGACAATGAAAATAACTTTCAGAGGCTATGGTGACTAGGGATAACTCTAAGAAGTGAAATGATGGGAGATCTAACAAGAGGAATTTTAGATGTAGAGGAAGATATGCTAGTAAAGGTAGGGAGCATCAAGAGTTTATTTTCTAGTAGTGCCATAAAAAAGGGCATAAGAAGAGTGGATGCAAAGGTTGATCCTTTAAAAGAGAGACACAAATAAGGTTGCTTGATTATCTAATTGTGAGGGCAACATTTATCTCTCTTTGGCATGTTTGTTATTGTCAATGATGAGGAATGGTTGATTTATTTGGGAACTTCCTTCCATATAACTCCTCGAAGGGAGTGGTTCATTGATTATGAAGAATTACATGGAGGAAAAGCCTTTTGAATTGTTGGAGAGAATAAAAGTCCAATATAACAAAGGATATGTAAATTGAAAATCCAATGTACAACATCAGCCAAGATTAGAATGTAACTTACTTTCAATGAATTGAACCTTGATAGAGAAAGCTTGGAGCAGGAAATTGAAGAGAAAAAGCTTTTGGGTCAAAGCGATTTCTACATCAAACTATTTGACCAATAGGTCACCTAATTTAGTATTGGGTGACAAGAATTCGAAAAAGGCTTGGCGTGGATAGAAGCCATCTCAGGGATTTCAGGTGTTAGGCACACATACATGTACCTAAGGTGACGAGGAAAAAACTTGACAATAAATTAGTGAAGCTTTATTATATATTTAGGATGAGTCAAAGTCTATAAGCTGTGGATTTTGTCTAATCACTGGCATACCCATAGTCATAATGTGATCTTCAAGGAGGAGAAATATTATGAAGATCAACATGAAGAATTGCAACAACCAAAAAATGTGCAACATGTAATGACTCCAAATCCCAGATTTCCAATTTGAAGTTGAAGATCAAATTGATCAACTTTTAGAGGGGTTAGATGCTGGTATTCTAGAGGAAGGAGATGGAAAGATACCAAAAGAAAATATACTATTAAAACCAAATGAAAATATGCATTCTAAACATGATCATCCTGACCAAGGGAAGAATTTGAGGAGGAACAATCATGAGGGAAAGTAGCTTGACAAGTACAACTATTAACCAACTAATTTTAGTTATTTTGCTTTATATTCCTTGGTTGATGAGCCAAGAAATATTGAAGAGGCTCTTAATGATGATGATGCCCCTCCCTGGAAGAAACAATGGAAGAAGAAATGAAGCTCTTGGAGAAAAACCAAACTTGACATTTGAAGGATTTGTGTAAAGGAAGGAAGGAGGTTAGATGCAAATGGGTGTTCAAAAAGAAGTATAACACAAATGGTTTTGTGGAGAGGTATAAGACTCATTTGGTAGCAAAGGGATACTCTCTAGTAGAGGGTGTTGATCATGATGAGACCACCTCTTTAGTGGTCAATATTGTTTATATGAGGTTTTTGTTGGCATTAGCATTGGCTTATGATTTGTAAATGGAGTAAATGGACATGAAGACAACTTTTCTTCATATTGAATTTAAAGAAAAAACTTCATAAAGCAACCAAAAGGAGTTGTGGTAAAAGGGAGAAAACACATGGTCTTCCAATTGAAGATATCACTTCATTGCTTGAAATAGTCCCCAAGACAATGGTACCAATGGTTTGATAATATGTTTTGGAACAAGGGTTCACAAGAAGTGAAGTGGACCTTTATGTTTTGATTCAAACAAAAATATAATAACTTCACTATAATTTTGGTGTTCTATGTTGATGATATCATTTTGGTCAATGATTGTAGGCAATGAGACAAGAAGACTAAGTCCCAATTTCCCCATAGTTGATGTGAAGGTATTAGGTTAGTTGCACTATTATTTGAAATTGAGGCGAAGATAGAGCACCAAAAAAAATCATTATATGTCGAGGAAAGTAAGCATGTGAAAAACATACAAGTGAGCTCTTTAGGATGGATAAATGTAAACCAACATGTGCTCCATCTCAAGTGGAATAGTGTTTGTTAACTAACGCGAGTCCTAAGAGCAAACACAAGGAAAAGGAGATGGCCAATGTTCCATATGCTAGTGTGGTTGATAAACTTATGTATCCAATGGTGTGCATAGGACCAAATATTGCACATGTAGTGGAAGTTGTAAGTAGGTGCATATCAAATCCAAGAAGAGATATTTGGATCACTATTAAGAGGATCATTAGATACTTATAGGGAAAATGTTAGGAAAATGGAAGAAAGAATGTTTGAATGCATGGGTTTGTTAATGCTAAATAGACAAGTTATGTGGACAACGTAAAGTCCATTAGACCAAATATTGCACATGCAGTGGGAATTGTAAGTCGGTACATGGAAAATCGAGGGAGACATAATTAAAAAACTATCAAGAGGATGTTTAGGTACCTACGACGCAACTATCAAGGGGATGGAAGAAAGAAACTTCAAACAAAATGGTTTGTTGATGCTCACTGTGAAAATATTGCACATGTAGTGGGAGTTGTAAGTAAGTACATGGAAAATCCAAGGAGATATATTTGGACTGCTATCAAGAGGATCTTTAGATACTTATAGGGAAATTGTTAGGAAGATGGAAGCTAAAATGTTTGAAAGCATGGGTTTGTTGATGCTAACTAGATAGGTATGTGGACAACGCAAAGTTCACTAGACCAAATATTGCACATGTAGTGGGAATTGTAAGCCAGTACATGGAAAATCGAGGGAGACAACACTGGAAAACTATAGAGACGATATTTAGGTACCTACAAGGAAGCTATTAAGGAGATGAAAGCAAGAAGATTTGAACAGAAGTGTTCGTTCATACTCACTGTGATAATATTACACATGTAGTAGGAATTGTATGTAGGTACATGGAAAATCCGAGATATATTTGGACAGCTATCGAGAGGATATTTAGATACTTATAGGGAAATTTCTAGGAATATGGAAGAAAGAATGTTTGAATGCATGGGTTTGTGATGCTAATGGGACAGGTGACGTGGACAATGTAAATTCCACTTGAAAAAATATTTCACATGTAATTGGAATTGTAAGTACATCGAAAATTGAGGGAGATATCATTAGAAAATTATCAAGAGCATCTTTTGGTACCTATGAGGGTGCTACGAGGCAACTATTAAGTAGATGGAGGCAACAAGCATCGAACAAAAGGGTTTCATTGATTCTCATTGGGAAAATGATGTGGACAATGAATTAAATTCCATTGGTGCATTATATTGATTTTGTTTGAAGGAGCTCTTAGATGGAAGAGTAAAAGGCAACAAGTGCTTGCGCATTCTAGTACTAAAGTAGGTACACCACAACTTCAGATAATTCCAAGGAAACTCTTTGGTATAGCATTTATGTAAAGATATTGAACTTGAACATGGGCCCATACTTTTTTTTTGTGATAATCAATGAGTAATTTCTTTGGAAAATAATCCCAAGTTTCATCCATGGACAAAGAATGTCAAAGTGAAATTCTACTATTTTAGAAAGGTGGTTGAGTCTAGTGAGGTAACTATACTCAAGGTTAAGACTCAAGATAATATGGCAGATTCTTTAAAAAAACAATGGACTGAAGGAAATTTTTTTCATGTAGGGAAAGATCGAGATTCATCCTTTGTCAATGTAGGGTAAAGATGGAGATTCAACTTTCACACAATTTCTTCTCAAAAGTATCTACAACCAGAAAGAGATTATTATGATATTGTTAGTTATATAATTTGTGTAACTAGTGCTTTCCATTTAATATGAAATGTGTATAGACATCTCTATTTTTCATTCTAATGTCTTAGAGACAATTGTATCCATGATATTAGGGACAAATTATTTCTATGCTTGTTCATTCTATATATTCTATATTTGGAGAGAAAAGAAGAAGGTGGACAATGGCTTGTTCCTAGTGAAAGAAAACTTAGTTATCATTATGTGTTTATTTTATTTGGTTCTTCTATTATTTTTGAATTCTTTGGTTATATTGAATATATTTCGTTTATCAATTCTTCTCCATTTGCTACAAGTTACTCTCTAGGTCCCATGCATTCAAAATTTTGCTATTGACCTTTTACCCCTTCGTTCTTGAAAACTATGAAATTGGGGGTGTTGATTGGATGCTAAACTTATTCCCATGTTAGGTGGAGTATAGTCCCAATGCTAAGGCCTCTAGATACATTTTAATCATTGGAATTATTTTGTCTCATTGTCTTCCGACTAATGAAATAGATCAACCTAGTGTTGGTTTAATTGTATCTACTTATGTTGTGTATAAATATAAAGAGATGGGAGAGAAATTAGAAAGAGTTTGTAGTTCTTGTTGGAGAGAAAATAAGAAAATGCTAACAAACCTTACTAGAGCTGATTGGCCCAACATATTAACGTAAGTATTAATACAATGAAAATTTTTCATAATCATAATAATCATAATCTAATTTTATGGTTACAACTAAGCCAAACACCAAATTGGTGTATGAGACTCTTTGTTTGTGAGACAAGGGATTTGTCTTTGTGCAATGATTTCACTGCTAAAGTTTACACAAGTGTACATACTCTATCCCCTCTGAATTTGAATATTGATTATATTTTCATATGCAATATCTAACGTCATTTGAATCCAATATAATTGGGAAGAGCAACACACTTTTCGAGGTTTTTGTAACAAAGAACATAAGAGAGTGTGAACAAATTTGAATTGGTAGTTTAACTAGCTCAACCATATTAATTGAATGGGTGGTAAATGACTATAGGCATCAATCCATGATAAAAATTTGAAAGGCTTTCCCATTAAATATCTCACATTGTTGAGATTAAAAAAATTCATAGAAGTTAACTAAATTATAACTTTATTTTAAATTATTTTATTATTATTAATTATATAAAAAAGTAATACATGAGTTTGACATATATATACATATATACATATTAGATATAATTTTTTGGGATTCAATTGCATTTTTTTTGTAAGCTTGGTAGTTCCTTTCATTTTTCACTTTTTTACTCTTTTTTTTTTTTTTTTTACTCCATTTTCATCAACATGTCCACATACATCACCCCGATCGGGGAAGGGAATTGAACCTGTGATGAGTGCTACAACAGCTCGCCTCATCACCGTTTAACCAAGACCCCACAGACTGGGATTCAATTGCATTAAGTAAGTCATTCATCTATGATATCTAATATAATGCAATGGGGAAAACCCCTCAATACTTGAATATATATACATTTTAAAAAGCATGTAACAATATTTTTAACAGTTGAGACTAGCCCCACTTTATCATGGAAATTATTAACTTGTAAATAACTTTTTTTATAATACCATGGGTCAATACCATGACTTATCAATACCACATGTCCAATATAACATGTGCTAGTATGAAATTTTCTTTAATTAATTAATTTGATATAATTAATTGAAAAATCATAATTAACTTAAAAATTAATCTTAACTCATTTGTGAATATGACTATGAATATTTCAACATATTTTTTGGAGATTAAATATCTACCATCCACTCAATAATTATTAATAATTAAATTAAAATTATAGAAATCATATTCTAAAATAAACACACCTATAAATATAACAATCACGGCCATTTAAAAGAATTTACTAACTATAACCCATTTCAATACATGTATTTCATGAAGGGTTGAGCGATTTTACAAACGCTTTAGATGCACACCCCCAACTTCACACAATGTTAAAATTAAGCTCAATGAAGATCATCCAATGGGCTTTCTCGTCCACTATCTTTATTTATGTATGCGTGTAGATTCAGAGACTTCCATCCATGGGCACTTCCTGGAAGATACAGTGGAATAAATATGATGTTGGACGAAGGGTAAGGTTATGGGAAGATCAATCTATTCCACTGGAATAAATATGATGTTGGACGAAGGGTAAGGTTATGGGAAGATCAATGACCCGTGGTTAGATGAAAGTATTTGAAACTTTGTTGAATGGAAGCATATTAGTAACTAGGTAGGTTAAACCTTCTACTTTCTTTTTTTTTCTTAATGTTTTTTTAATACATTTTTTTTTTAAAGTTGATTGTATTTTTTCACTATTAAAAAATATTGGCTTTATTCTATTTTACTAGAAGCTAGATTTACAAGCTAGTATATGATAGTATCAAGTTTATACAAAATATTACAAATAACAATTGGACATAAAAGACTATGAAACTAGAAAGTAAATTGTTAGCAAAAATCCACAACATGGTATCTAAATCATGAGTTCAATGATGTCACTGGGTCGGGTCTTGTGAACCCATACCAGGCGGCATTGTGGGCTTGAACTTACCCTGTTTTTCCAGGTTAGCTACTTGAGCTTCCAACCTGTCCAAACAAACTTGTCTGCATTTTCCACAGTTTTCATTGAATGTCATTAAGGCTAGAGATGATGTCATTCATGTCTTTGTGCTTCTCCTTTAACACTCGTCACAACAAACTTTTTACCTTCCAATGGAGAGTAATGACATGAATGTATTGTTTCCTCTTCCCCTGGTGTGGCCACGCTTAGGAAGTTAGTGAGCAACCTCATCTATTAATTTTGAATATGAAAAAACCTATTTATCTTGACAAACATGTCTCTCTATCCTATGAATTTCCTCCCGCATACCCTGAGAAATTGCAAAGTGGTAGATGGTCACTTCCTTTTGATCCTGCATCTGAGACTAGGACCAAATTTACTAGCCACAACCTCTAGCTCCATGACAACCATGCATATATGGACGAGGCATTTTAACCCTCACGAATAGAGAATCAACACAATACTAAAAACAACCAATCCACGAACACCATGAATACCAAACAAACAATAACTCCTTTGAAGCACATAGAATAGTCACAAGATTAATGGAGATTACTTCCCCCACAATTCCAGAATGCCAGAAAGTTAATATCCACCTAGATAAACAGAGAACCAAGACAAATAAGGATGAGGAGGGCAAAAGGTCCCTTGTATGGATAAAGTATGGCCTACAGTTTAGCTATATAGTTGTGGGCTAGCCAAACCAATGTGAATAACCGAGTCACCTTCACCAGCCAATTAACTACCAAAGAACCCAAAACAAACCAAAGACAAGCATGACCCCAAAACTAACATGCAGCGAGGGTATAAACCCTACCTAGTAAAATCCATGGACGTAAACTGAAGCTTTAGACTAGGCCAAGACACCACCATCTAAGATGTTTTTGTAGACGCTTTGCCCACCAAATAGAGGAACCACCTTGCCTCTAATTGCAGCCTTCAACTCGGCAAAGGCATCATTTATCTTCACCTCCTTCAGCTTGCCATCTTTTGTTTCCTTCCAGAAAAACAGGGCAACATAACTACAAAAAAAACTACATCCTTTCTATGAATTCTAGTTTACTTATCTCGTTCTGGAAATCTCCAACCCGCTCCCGAGTTCGTTGGCTTCCCAACCTCTCCTTTCTAGAATGTTATACTTTGCGAGAGATGCGATAGTCCTACCAACATCAAGGTAATTTCGTTCTTTGGATTCAAAATCCCACTCCATTGCATCGGAAAACAAGAAAACTCTCCAAAATACGGTAAACCATGAGTAAATTTGAAATCTAGGCACACACCTCGTGCATGGGTGAAAATCCACGATACCCCTATTTAATAGTTTGCAAAGCCGATGGGTAGCGACGACCCCCACCCCATTCATAACTTGTGCATCCACCCCCACCCGGGATTTAATACATTAACTTTATTTATATATTAAACTATAATTTATATACTAGAAAATTGCAATTTTAAAAACAATTATGTAATAGATTTTTATAACAATGATAGGGAAAATTTTGAAAATAAAATGTCTAAAATTACACTTTTATTTAAAAAAAATGGTAAATGGTTTCTCTTTTAAATAATAATAATAATATGGTTTCTATTTTTCAATAGTGTAAAGAAATGCGATTTTTATTTATGATTACATTAAATCACTTGTAAATGTCGATAATTTCTATAAACATTAATCTATATAAATATCAAAATACACAATTCATTATACATATCACTTTGTTAAAATTATGAAAATCATAAAAATTAGTGAAATTATAATATTATTTAAAATTATTATTATTATTATTAATGATAAAATGTTAATATATAAGTTAAACATATATATATTTTAGAAAAATATGTAACAAATTTTTTAACCATAAATATTCAACTCCACTTTATCATGGAGATTCTTAATATGTAAATAGGATTTATTACAATACCATGGGCTCATACCATGACTCATCAATATCATATGCAAAAAAAACCATAAGTCATTTCATATGAAAATTGTTCAAATGACATTTTTTAAATTAATAAAATTAATTAAAAGGGAAAAAATAGCATAATTACTTTGGAGATAAATCTCAACCTTTGATTTGTGTATATTACTAGGAATATTTTAGAATATTCTATGAAGGTTAAATCCCTACTATCCACCTAAGAATTATTGATAATTAAATTAAAATTGTGAAAGCCCTATTCCAAAATATATATGTCTATTCACAAATATATATATATATATATATATATATATATATATATATATATATATATATATATATGGATGTGTAATTCCTTCACGACTTAATAATAATATTGATTCTACAATCCAATATGAAAGAGAAGTGCAATTGATTATGTCTTCAACTGATATATAAGATTATATATAAAAAAAAATGGTGTCCATAAATAAAATATTCTAATTTTTATATTAAATAATATATATATATATATATATATATATATATATATATATATATATATATATATATATATTAGTGTAAGTTCTTTATAATTCAAGGTATGAGAAAGATTTGTAATTTCTTTAATGATTTATATGGAATTGACATATAACATTTTTTTAAATATTAACAACAAAAAGTTATTCAATGTGTATGTAATTTCTTATTCTATTGTTCCCCTGAGAGGCGCTCTCGCTCTCCAGGCCAACATGGTAGAGATGTTATAATGTAATGTTTAACATTTTGATTAAGTCAAATTACATCAAAATAAAAATTAAATTAAATTTTACAAATAAAATTAAATAAAAAGATTAATGTAATGTAAACATTTTAACTTGATCAAAATAAAATAAAAATAACACTATAAAAATTAAATAAAAATAAAAATGGTCCATGGTATTCATGTGGAATGTAGCCTATTTAAAGGGGAGAATTAAATCAGCCTAGATCCATCTCAACTCCAGATCTATAAGTGTCGAGATGGATCAAATCTCTTGATATGGAAATCTCTTTTAGAGTGAAAAGAGATATGATCCCGCCAAGTGTTTGATGGTTCTAGGGTGACAAGTGTTTTATAATTCCAGGGATGAGAAATATTTGTAATTTGTTTAATTCTTAATATGAAGTAGACATAACATTTTTAACAAGTGTAATATGCAACGTTGTTGCTTAGTACCTGTTACTTGTTGGGTATGTGTTATATTCTTTCCACGACTAGTCATGCACAGCGGGGCGGGGGCGAAAGCCCTCGTATACGTTGTGACGGAGAGCCTGACGGGGGTCATAGGGGGGGTTGCAGGCCCCCCTATTCGAGGTCCGGGGCAACACCCTGGGAAAAATTTTTTGGTCCTTATTTTTCAGTGGGTGAACCCGCCCATGGTTTTGTGCATGGTTTTGGGGCATGATGGTTTTCGGCCCCTGGTATTTTGTAGATCCGGTCAAGGGAACTACGGTTATGTTCTAATCCAGGGTTAACGGATTGGGGTTTATGTATGCTTTGGCATGTATATATATGTGTTGTAACACTAAAAGGAATATAATGAAAAATAAAGCTGGTAGTCCCGATTTAGGATCTAGGGGAAAATATCTGTGTATATCTGTTTTATGTTTTATGCTCTCGCTATTGTTTATTTTCTATTTTTAAGATTTGTTTGCAGATAATTTCTGTACAAGGTTAAAACCTACATTTGGTATCAGAGCTGTTTCGGCTTCAAGGGGACACCTTTGCTGCTGAGGGTTTTTTTCTCGGGCCTGTGGTGGACCCTGTTCAGTGGGAGATCTGTAGGATCGATTCTTGCAGTGAAAGAAGATGGTGAGCGACGGGAAGATAAAGATCATGAAATTTAATGGTCAGAGTTTTGAGTTGTGGAAGCTCAAGATGGAGGATCTGCCGGTGGATAAAGATCAGTGGATCATGGTAGATCCGGGTACTAAACCAACGACAATGTAAGATAAAGACTGGAAGAAGCTAGATCGGAAGGCAAAGAACAAAATACGGTTGTGTGTCTCAGATTCAGTATTGTTGAATGTATCTGAGGAAGCTACGACAAAGACCTTGTGGGACAAGCTAGGGACTTTGTACCAATCTAAGTCTCTGGTGAATAAATTGTTCCTATAGAAAAAGCTGTATAACCTGAGGATGAAGGATGGAGACCCAGTGTTAGAGCATCTAAATGCCTTCAATACTGTGGTAAGTTAGCTGTCATCTGTTGATATTAAAATCTCAGATGAAGATAAGTGCATCATTTTATTGTGCTCTCTACCAGACTCATGGGACAGTCTGGTTATTGCAATAGGTAGCAATACAACTACCTTGAATTTTGATGACATTGTTTCAGCCTTACTGTCAGAGGAAATGAGAAGGAGAAATATGGAGGGTCAGAATGGAGATGCCTTATATGTACGAGGAAGGTCCCAGAACAGAAACAAGAATAAGGTTTTGAGTGGGAGATCTAAATCTAGAGGGAGATCTAAATCTCCTGGAAAATTTGTAAAGGTGTGCTAGAAATCTAGAAAGGAAGGGCACTACAAAAAGGACTGCAGATCTAAATCTCCTGAGAAAGGAAAAGGATCTGATGATGCTCCTTCTTCAGAGGCAAAAACCACCTCGGATGAAGGTGGGGATGTGTATTTGGCTTATTTTTTAAATACACATGTAGATCATGAGTCATGGTTGATTGACTCGGGTGCATCCTTTCACTTCACTCCTCATAGGGACTGGTTCTACGAGTATGAGAAATATGATGGTGGCGATGTCTTCTTAGGTGATGATAGGAAGGCCAGAATCGTCGGACGTGGAAAAGTCAAGTTGAAGCTACAAGGTGGAAGGATTAGAACACTTCCCAGTGTTCTGCACATTCCTACATTGGCCAGAAATCTGATTTCTGTAAGCAAGATGGATGATGCAGGTGTAAAAACAATGTTCGAGAAATATACCCGTAAGATGGTTCAGAGAGAACTGGTATTAATGCAGGGAGTTTGGATTGGAACTCTATACAAGCTTCAGGGCATCACTTTTATTGATGGGTGCAACAGTTTTGTGGTTCCTGAAAGTGGAATGGAAAGCCTAGCGGTCTCTGGAGAAAAGACCATGCTATGGCATCAAAGGCTTAGACATATTGGAGAGAAGGGCCTTCAGATACTTCATGTAAATGGTATGGTAGAAGGTATTTCTAATAACTCTTTGTATTTCGATTTCTGTGAACATTGTGTATATGGGAAGCTAAATCGAGTGAGTTTTCCTTCTGGCACTAAGAGGGTGAACAAGATATTAGAGCTTGTGCACAGTGATGTGTTTGGACCTGTGTCAGTTTTGTCACTGGGTAAGTCTGTGTACTATGTTTCATTCATAGATGAATTATCAAGGAATACATGAATTTATTTCTTGAGGAAGAAATCTGAAGTCTTTGACAGATTTAAAGAATTAAGGCTCTGGTGGAAAACTAGATAGAGAAGAAGATAAAGGTGCTGAGGACAGATAATGGTGGGGAGTTCTACAAGAAGGAATTTGAAGAGTTCTATAAGAAGTATGGTATATCACAATAGAAGACTAAGCCATACACACCTCGGCAAAACAGAGTTGTAGAAAGAATGAACATAACGCTGATGGAAAAGGCAAGAAGCATGCTCAGTGGTACCAGGTTAGGACAAGAATTCTGGGTAGAGGCAGTGGAGACTGCATGTTACTTGGTTAATAGATCACCTTCATTAACGTTGGAGGATAAGACTCCACATGAGGTATGGACTAGTAAGAAACCCTCTCTTTCACATCTGAGGGTATTTGGATGTGATGCATATCTACATGTTCCAAAGGAGAAAAGGACCAAGTTGGATAATAAATATGAAAGGTGCATCTTTATTGGGTATAAGGATGGTTTAAAGGGTTACAAGCTTTGGAACCCGAAAACAAGGAAGGTTGTGTACAACCGAGATGTGGTATAGTTTAGAGAGGTGAAAGATGTTGTTAAACATGAAGTCCTGCCAAAGGAACCTGAGAAGATAGAGTTTGAGCTAAAGGAGGATGAATTAGATTCTACAACAAAAGAAGACTCAGAAGAGGAGGAACCATTAACACAAACTGTGAGAAGATCAATTTGGGAAAGAAGAAAACCAGAAAGGTATAGTCCATCTGCTTTCTATTCAAATTTTGCTTTAACTATAACTGATGATGATCCCAAAACCATCAGGGAGGCATTAGATTCAGAGGATGGAAAACTCTGGAAGGAGGCCATGGTTGATGAAATGACATCCTTGCATAAAAATGAGGCATGTGATTTGGTGGATTTTTCGGCTGGAAGGAAGCCCATCGGGAGAAAATGGGTGTTTAAGAAGAAGATGAATGTAGAAGTCAAGGTGGAGAAATACAAAGCTCGGTTGGTAGAAAAAGGTTATTCCCAGGTGTCAGGAATTGATTTTGGTGATATTTTTTCTCATGTTGCCAAAGTTAATTCTATTATATTACTTTTATCTGTTGCTGCTACATTTGGTTTTGAGGTAGAACAGATGGATGTGAAGAGAACATTTCTTCACAGGGATCTGGAAGAGGAGATCTACATGAAACAACCTGAAGGCTTTATGGTGAAGGGGAAGAAAGAACTAGTATGCAAGTTAAAGAAGTCTCTGTATGGGTTAAAACAATCACCAAGGATGTGGTATCAGAAATTTGATACCTATATACAGGGACTTGGCTTCACCAGAAGCAAGGAGGATCACTGTGTTTATTTTAAATTAATTGGTGACCGTTTTATTTATTTGGTCTTATATGTGGACGATATGTTGTTGATTGGAAATGACAAAGAAATTATCCAAGATTTGAAGACCCAAATGTTCTCCAAATTTGACATGAAGGATCTTGGTGCTGCAAACTATATTTTGGGCATGGAAATTAAGAGAGATCGGGCAAAGAGGAAGCTCTGGTTAAACCAGAGGAAATATGTCGAGACTATATTGCACAGGTTAAATATGTAGGATAGTAAACCGGTGAATATTTCGATTCCTGTAGGTGTAAAGCTGTCTGATGAACAATGTCCCAAAACACAAGAAGAAGAGGAGGATATGTCCCATGTTTCATATGCGAGTGCAGTGGTAGCTTGATGTATGTAATGGTCTGTACTAGACTAGACGTTGCACATGCAGTGGGAGTATTGAGCAGGTTTATGTCAAACCCAAGGAAGGAGCATTGGACAACAGTGAAGCGGGTTTTCAGATATTTGTGTGGCACTAGTGATTATGGCTTGTGTTACGAGAGAAGACTAGGATTGGAAAGAGTGTTGGACATTCGTGGTTTTGTTGATGTAGACTGGGCTGAAGATATGGACTAAAGAAGATCTACAAGTGGGTATGTGTTTAGCCTATTTGGAGGTGTAGTCAGTTGGATGAGTAAAAGACAGTCTGTAGTGGTTCTTTCAACTACAGAGGGAGAATACATGGCAGCCACTCATGCAAGAAAGGAAGCAGTTTGGTTGTAGAGATTGTGTTCAAGTACGAGGTTGGTGCAGCAAGCTATAAGGATAGACTGTGATAGCCAAAGTGCAATTTTCTTCGCTAAGAACCCTGCTTATCATTCAAAGACAAAGCACATTGATGTTCAATGTCACTTTGTGAGAGATATGGTTGAGGCTAAAAAGGTGTTGCTGGTAAAGGTGGACACCTTGAAGAATGTTGCAGATGCATCGACGAAGTCTGTGAGCACTCAGAAGTTCTCTTGGTGTAGAGAAATAATGGGTGTTGCAGAGCTGGGCTAATGACTAAGCTCTCCCGTGGCCCTCTGCAGAAAGAAAATAACAAGTGGGAGAATGTTGGGTATGTGTTATATTCTTTCCACGACTAGTCACATGTGGGGGGGTTATGGGGGGAGGCGACAACCCCCCCTGTTCGGGGTTTGGGGCAGCGCCCCAGGGAATTTTTTTTGGTCCTTATTTTTCGATGGGTGGACCCGCCCATGGTTTTGAGCCTGATTTTGTACATGGTTTTGGGGTATGATGGTTTTCAGCCCCTGGTATTTTGTAGATCCGGTCAAGGGAACTACGATTATGTTCTAATCCAGGGTTAATGGATTGGGGTTTATGTATGCTTCGGCATGTATATATATGTGTTGTAACACTTTAAAATGAATATAATAAAAAATCAAACTGGTAGTCCCGATTTGGGATCCAGGGGAAAATATCTGTGTATATCTGTTTTATGTTTTATGCTCTTGCTATTGTTTATTTTCTGTTTTTAAGATTTGTTTGCAGATAATTTCTATACAGGGTTAAAACCTACACTACTAAACAAAAATTAATAAATAACAATTATTTAATTCTTGAAAAACTCCATAAATCTAATAACGAAACACATTTGAATACGAAAAATGGAAGTAACATAAGTAATTAATGGACTGGATAACCTTGGAGCAAAATAGAGTTTATAGATAATTTTGGATGAAACATTAACCCCAACATCACTGGTTAACCTTGGAGAAAAATAGAGATCATAGATAAATATTTTGGATGAAACATCATCATTGTTTGTTACAAAATTTAAAAGTGTGTTTGTGCACATTTTATTCCATGTTTAGCTTATGTGACCCAATAAGGAGGAGAAATTACAATGTTTAGTATCTTTATATTAAATAATGTATATATATGATATAAATAAAATAAATAATTAAAAAAAACTAATTCTAATTATAGTAACAAACTATTTATTTAACTCTAAATTTATACTTATCTTAAATTAATGGAAAATAAATAATCTATAGTAGAATTTCTATGTTGAAAAAATCAAATTAATATAACTGTGTGGCAAAAAAATCATATGTAATAAAACATCTAATATAAAAAAATTACAATGTCTAGCATATTAAATTTAAAAAATTAGTTACACAAAAAAGTGTGACTGCAATTATTTTAGATTTTTAAATTATAATTATAATTATTCGTGCTCTTACCTATAGTTTAACCTTGATAAGTCAGTTTTTGTTATTTATTATTATTATTTAAATTGATTTATTTGTAAGGAGATTGGTTGAGATCTTATTATGGAAAATTCAGTAACTTCCATTTTTATTTGTTATTAATTTTTTGTTTTTAGTTTTATTTCTTTTTTATTTAACCTTTTGATTTTTTTTTTCTTTTTATTATTATTTCCATTTTTATGAATTATAGTTTTTTCTCCATATTTTCTATTTAAGATGAGGAAAAAATAATTAAATAAACTTATATATATATATATATATATATATATATATATATATATATATATATATAATTTTTTTTACTTTTTAATTTAACTTTTTTTTTTTATTGGTATTTTTTAGAATCTTGTGAGCATTTATTTTCTAATTTTATTAAGAAAGTTTCATTGATGTATAGTTACTAATTTTTATGATCTCAGGAACATATTCTTCCTAATTTTGTTGAATTTGTTTTATTTACAAATAGGTTTTATAATTTGTGCCTCAAGTATATCAAGAACTGAAGAAATTGATCACCTAGTTTTCCTAATTTTGTTGAATTTGTTTTATTTACAAATAGGTTTTATAATTTGTGCTTCCAAGTATATCAAGAGCTGAAGAAATTGATCTCATAACAAGAAATTAAATTCAAGAATTCAAGAAACTGAACTTGAACTCAAGAAGTTCATTATTTATTTATTTATTCAAGAATTTTGTTTCTCTTTTATCATTTACTGTTTGTTGTTCTCGCAGGTCAAAGGATTACCAAGATCTCACTTTGAAGTTTCATACTCTCCTTCAAGTCGGGAGATTAGCCTTCAATTTCTCATTTGTTTCAATTGGTTTGTTAAAGTGACTCTGTCAAATTCACCCCTTTTAATACTAAATCACAAATCATAGACAAAAGTATAATATTTAGAAAACATTTGAAAACGGCTAATGATATGTTTTTGTTTTGATATCCATATATACTTACTAGTGATTTAATTTATATAACTATGTTAGTCATAATTTAGTTGTATAACAATTGTTATTATTAATGAAGGCTTTAATTGATCATCTCATGCCCTATCAATAGTTCAGACCCAAATTATCTATATTTAAATTAAAACTAAGCAACATGTTTGTTTATTTTAGTGTTGACTTAAATTTAATTTTTTATATTGCATCATGATTTAAAATTGAATTGTGAAAATATATAATATGTCTAAGGTTTATTAAGGAAAATGATTGAACCAAATCCATTCAATAATAAAAATTAATAAGGGAAAAATCAATGTAATATGTAACGTTGTTGTTTTTGCTTTTTAAATAGATTACTTTCCATGGTCGGTAACGAAACATAATGTCTATTTTTTTTGGAAAATAAAATATTAGTTATAGAAGAATCCATTAAATTTTTGGAAAATAAAATATTAATTATGGAAGAATCTATTAAAAAAAACCGATGATTATTAATATTATTAATATTTTTTTCTTAACAAATTTAAATTAGTCATCCACTACACAAAAATTAGAAATTCAAATTTTAAAAATTCAACAAATAATTTTCAATTTCTAAAAACTTAATTTTATTATTTAATGTTACTAAAACTTTAATAAACCTTGGAAATAGTTTCTAAAATTTTACAAATTAATTAAAAGTCAAAGCATTTAAACCCAAAGTGATTAAAATATACTCTACCTTCGGCAAGAGGGAGAGAGAGACTATGCGGGTGTGTGTGTAGAGAGAGACACAAATGTGGGTGTGTGTGTAGAGAGAGAGACTATCTCATTAATATATGCTTTATACTTCTCAATTAAAGAGGGATGTATACTTTAAAATATAATAATGTAGACAAATATTAATATATGTAGACACAAATGTGGGTGTGTGTGTAGAGAGAGAGACTATCTCATTAATATATGCTTTATACTTCTCAATTAAAGAGGGATGTATACGTTAAAATATAATAATAACAAAAAAATAACATATAATATTGACAATGTGATTCATAAATAAAATATTTCAATAGTCATGTTGAGTAAAATATTTCAATGTCAACCATGTATATTTAATATAAAACAAATGAAAATAAAAAAAATTGTTATGGTTAAAACATTTTATTAATGTGTTGCTTAAAATGAATGAAATGTGTAATTCCTTTCAACACACTTTAAAATCTTTGGAGATGCAAACTTTTCTTCAAGTTTTGCATTTTAAAAGAGGTTTGCACCTCAAGATATTTGATCCCTATCCACACTTGATAGATCTCGGGTAAACAAGGATCTATGTTGGTAATTTAGTTTTACGTGAGATTATAATATATATAGGATAACATTTTTGACCACGTGTACTAAAAGTCATCTTCGTATTCAATTGGTGACAATTCTCCTAAAAACAAGGTGGGGAAGCAAAAGTTGCAAGTATTCTTTATATCCACAAAAACACTATTAGAAAGCCATACAAAAATGATTTTCAAACACTGAAAAACATGTGACAACAATGGAAACAAGTAAACCCATTGCAAAATTGATTTTATTATAATGAAAAATACACATGTTGGAGAAGAATATATACTTGAGTCTACAATATCCTCCTATGTGGGATGGGTTCTTTTAGTCCCTACGCTTCCAGTAGTTAATCTCTCTCTCTCTCTCTCTAGTTGTGATGAGAAAATGAGGAATCTAGGTTGAATTCAATAGTGGGAGCTCAGTAAATATGAGACGATAATGATGACGATGAAATGGTCATGTGTGTAAAGTAAGGGAAAACCATCTCTATTTATAATAAAATGTTAAGATAGATCTAAACCTAGTAAAATAATGAAATATTATCAAACCAAATCAAGATATAACCATTAGTCTAAATTATAGATGAAATGACCCTTTTCATGATATCTTTTCTAGTTAATTTTAATCAAAATCTAGCAGATATTTTTGAGAACTTGAATTTAATTTGTTTAATATGCGGAATTCAAGTGCCCCAAAGTTTTTTCAAGATGTTGAGTCCATTTATGCATTTAAAAATGCATTATAAACAACAAAAAATCACATTCTTTCTTGAAATTGTTTTATTATTATTATTATTTTTTTTGCAGATCTCATTTAAAAAGTATATTTCGTCAATAAGTTAGATTACACTTTTTATTATATATAAGAGAAGAAAAATTATTGAAATGATCAACAATATTTATTTAGTGAATTAACTTAGAAAATAATGATGAATAGAGTTAACTATGATAAATAGTTAAAATAATAAATAAATAAAAATGATTTATTGATTACTTTAAGGAGATATGGTCATCAAAGTGAATTAGAAACAACTACTAAATAATGATTTGATAATTATTTCACGGGAGAGAAGTTAAATTAAGGAACAATAAATAAATAATGGTTTATTTAACTATTCCCGTGGATGAGTGAAAATATTTTTAATTATTTTCATTGAACGGATAAATATGAAAATAACATGAAATCAATTAAATGCATTTATAAGTATTCCAAGTGGGTGAATAGAAATAATTTAAGAAAAATGGTTCTCTAAAGTATTTCCTAAAGTGATGTAAAACCCATACTACATGGTGTATTTCAAACATTCTAATGGAAAATTCCTAGGTGATCACTTTTCATGTGATATATATATATATATATATATATATATATATATATATATATATATATATATATATGCTATGTTTAAGGTTACAGTCAAACTAGACATCATATTTTTATATGATATGCTCCTGTTTATGAGATAAGGAATCCCTTTACACTTAGCGATTTGACTGTTAAAATCTATAAACATGTATATACTCTACCTCCTACGGATTTGAAATTGTGAAAATATAATTTGATGTTTCAATAATTGATATTTGTGTGTGTGTTTGTTGTAACCCTAATTGCCACTCCAGTATAGTAAGAAAAACCCAAGTTCAACTTACCTCAGTTGTTGGCTAGAATGCATCCCTTTTCATATTTATTTTACTTATGTGAGATTTATTCCATGTTAAAATGGTATAATTACATGATTGAGTTATTTATCATAATCATTTTGTCACAATTTTATAATAATGAGATAATAATTATTTGATAATTGGGATAATTGACGAAAAAATCATAATTGTGAAAAATGTTTCTAGAGTTTGTTATTCCCAAAGAGAGCAACTTGACCCACTTATATATGACTTGGCTAGGGGCCTATTATTGTAGAATTTTCCTAACTCCTCAAGCTCCTAGGACTGTAGATACATTCTCCTATAGGATAGAATGAACCTATATAATTTCATGAAGAGGAAAGGGGGTAAGATCCAATATCCATATTATAGTGTGAGAGCTCTGTTGTATTGAGAGAATGAAGCCAAGTTGCAAGTTGGAGGAGAGGAGTTTTTTTTATTAGAGGTATACATTCCTTGTATTATCATTTTGGATTAATATATCTACATGTTCCTTTCCTATATATGCAATATAAATCAGATTTTATACTGGTGCATGTTGTTTTAAATTAATAATCCATTTGCAGAAAGCTTCTGTTAGTTTGTTTAGTTATGCATGTGTGCACTACAAGGAAAAGACACTCTAGCGGAGGTTATAAAGGAGGTTTTTAGTGTTATAAAATGGCCAACATTGTCAAAAAAAAAATTTCTACAACATCCGTTTATGGTTATAGAGGTTTTGGCGGAGCTTTTAACAAAAATTCAACACAACTAAAAAAACTAGGTGGCCGGAGGTTATTACGGATGTTTTTTCATCTGTACATTACTAAGGTTTCAATGCACCAGTGTGTGTCATCTAGAAGGTGGCCTGGGGTGGTCGAAGGTGCATACACCGGGCCGTCAAGGTATAAAACTACACCGGGCATAGTTTTGGTGATACAACGCACGGGGCTGTTCTAATTGGTCTTGGGATTTGTGCGATGCCCATAGGTCGTTTCAACACACCGGTATGTAGTCTTATAGAAACACACCAATGCGCCGTATTAGACAAACACACCGAGATTTATAATTGGTATTGGTATTTGTGCGATGCCCATAGGTCGTACAAATACATCGGTGTGTAGTCTCACATAAATGCATCGGTGCATAGTATCGCACAAACGCCCCGAGATTTTTAATAGTTTTGGTATTTGTGTGGTGCCCATAGGTTGTAGAAATGCACCGTTGTGTTGCAACATACAAACGCACCGGTGCACTGTAGCATACAAACGCACTGGTGTATAGTAACTGACACACATCGGTGTTCATTTTGTATTTTTTAGAAACATAGACCTGTGACAGTGCAATTATTGTGATTTTTTAAAATTCATTATTCATCAAAAGTTGACACATCTTATAATAGTATTCATGTTAATTAATTTTTATTAATGCATTTGAATGTGATGTTTGGATTAATGTTTTATATCATATCATAATTATTGTGATTTTTAAAAATTCATTATTCATCAAAAGTTGACACATATATATTTTATAACAGTATTCATATGAATTAAATTTTTATTAGTGCATTTGAATGTGATGTTTGGATTAATTTTTTATATCATATCATCAAATTTCACATCTCTTTATTATAATATTTAATCATCCATAAATTTAATCATTGGCGTTACATTTCACAGCGACAACTAAGAACACAATAGAATAAATTAAAACACACACACACATATCTATCTATCTATCTATCTATCTATCTATCTATCTATCTATCTATCTATATATATATATATATATATATAAAAGACAGTATTTGTCATACAAAATGGGGCAGTTATTGGTATCCCATTGTTTTTCAATTGGGACACTATGTCCATTATATTAAACAAAATGTCTGATTTCACAGACATTAATCAGACATTTATTTCAAAAACTACAACGGCTTGCTTTGATATCCAAACATAGTGATCATCATTCTTCGCTTGAACTGCTGTCACTGCGAGAGCTACTTCCATGACTTGGGTTATTTTAAAGAATGTTTTGTTCACAGTGTTGATTTTTTTATTCTTCTTCACCTTGCATCTACAAACATAAAAATAAATTGTAATGAGTGTATATACATTGGTGAGAATAATGAAAATTGCAATATTAAATAATATACATCAATGTAAATTGAAAAGAAATGACATACCATAGCAAAAATTGACTCATAAAATATACACATTCTTTCAAAACCATGTACCATGCCATATTTCAAGATTTCATTTGTTGGCGTAGTTCCATACTTTGTTTCCTACAAGTTTTATACCTCGCAACAAATAAAATATTTAATATATATATTTTTTTTGTTATATTAATTATAGAAGGAGCTAAGTAAAACAAGATCGATAGATGCTTACAAATTCCATAATTAATTTTTGATATGCCAACATATACTCACAACCCATATTTAACCCAATTTCAGTCAATTCGTTTGATGATTCTTCTTTGTATGTTAGCACCTGTTTGAAGACATTCAATGATGATTTTTGTAAAACAACTTAAAAATTACAAAAATGAAATCTAGTTAAGTTGTTATAAGGAAGTAACAATTACTAACAAAAGTAGATATCAACCCTTTTCTTCCTTGTCGTCCTATTTTATGTGCTGAATGGGTTCCATTTTCTTTTCTTTTCTGCAAGAAAATACTTGAAAATTAATATTTAATGCTAAATTGTTTATTTATCGTACCTAATGATCGGAAAATTCAATGATTACATATTAAATTTGAAGCACATTGTTGTTGAGATGGCTCCTCCTGCGATGCAATTTTGTCCATTTCTTTGACAATATCCTTGTACACTTTTTTGGACATTCCTACTGGCATATTTCTGATATCGGCTCGTTCATCTTTTGAAATTTTCATAATATTCCTGAAAATGTAACATGACAATAAACTATTTAATTTTTATATTGATATATGAAAAGTAAATATAACAAAAGTTATATTTATAAATAATTCTAGACAAACATTTAAAGGAATATTGCTTTTTCATTCCTTCTTTTTTGTTGTTGTACGCTTTTGCTATTAAAATTCTGACATGTCTCATTGACCAATTCTCTGGAAACTCTTCCTGTAGTTTAGATAAAATTTGGTTCTTGGAATCATTGGATTGATTTTTGTATTGTAAGTGAAAAGAACATCTATACATTCGTTCCACTATATCCCTCAAAATTTTGTAAAAGTTTTTCCCCCTTTCGTTAACCTCCAACACCACTCCAGATGAGCTAAGGAGAAATTCATTTTCATTTGCATGTTCTATTTTTTTTATTTTCTTAGAAAAACATTCCTTTTCTGAGTTGTTGGTCCTTGTAGAATATTAAACAAATGTGAATTAGTAGATTGTTTGACACATGTTATCTAATAATTTTAAGTATATTATTAATGAAAATTAAAAAGAGAAACTCATATTGGATCAATAGTATTTTTTCATTCACCTAATTCATCCTTTTGAAATTTTTCCATAAAGATTTTACACTCTTCTGGTCCTAGATCATAAATAATATTATCAAGCTTCTTCATTTTTTGGCTTTGCATGATACACAGTAAAAAATACACATTAGTTAAAAAATCATATTTTTTGTAAATAATTTACAAAGAACTTGCCTTTTTTTCTTTTCTTGATGTGTTATCATTATTTGTGTTACTTGATCTCTTGTCAGTCATTTATTTATCGATTTGAAACTTGTACCATATCATTCATTAATATAATTATAAATAAATTGTCAAATTTTCAGGTTAAAAGAAAAAATCTCAAGAAACCGGTGCTCCATTCATGGTGTACGCACCGACATCGGTGCATGGGGGTCTTATAAATGTACCGCATAAACAATATAATAGACTGTATGGTGCTCTATGTCAACAAGGAGCATCGGTGCATTACATGTTAACCACTGCACTGATTAACACATAGAAAATAATCAAAATCATCTAGTGTTAGTTTTTGTAGCATAAACGCCCCGCACAAACAAGGGACCACCATACGGTGCTCTCTGTCAACTAGGAGACCCGGTGTAGTGCGTTATATGTTACATAGTGCACCGATTAACACAATAAAACATTTTTTTGTGAAACAACATGTTTTCTGTGTGCCATCATGAAATAGCGCACCGGTGCCCTATTTTACATATGGTGCATTGATTAAAAAAAATTGCTTTTAAATTTTTATTACACAGTACTTTCGCGGTGCGCTGGGATAATATAACGCACAGTGCGCTAGGTTACGCAAGGCGCATCGATAAAAGAATAATCTTTTTTTCAAAAATTCACGCAAGAACCGACATGGATTGGGATCTGACTATGCAAGTCGTCCCGTGGGTTGGATGTCTTAGGCCTATATATAAAAATACAAACCCTATAAATATAAAATGAAAAGCCCTAATTCTGAAATCACAGAAACAGGGAGAAGAAAGGGTAGAAACAAAAAGAATGTAGGGTTTAGGCTAAAAATGATTTTATTATTATTTTGTTTCTGAAAATGAAAAATAAATTGAAATTTTTTTCTTACTGCGTAAAAAAATTGTAGAAAAAGTAAAAAAACAATAAACATTGAAATTTTTTTCTTACTGCGTCAAAAAAACTGTAGAAAATTAAAAAAAACAATAAACTTTAATAACGAGATTGTTTTGTCCCAGATGCGGGTGTTTAGCTGGTGGATTAAGTTGATGGGACTTTGGGTTGGCAAGTGGCTGGGACACTTGGCCACCCACGCCATCGCCATGCGCGAACTTCTCCAACGCTTTGCTGTCATCAAGGATGCATTTAAGCCAAACAAAGGCCGAGAACTAGCCATCATTATCACCTGTGCCTCCGTAAGGATTTCTTTGCATCAACACTCTGATCACATTAATGGGCTAATTAAACCGGGTGTGCATTGAGGCAATTACGCCCTGGTTTTTAAGATGGATGAAGGTAGAGGAAATTCGGGTACTCCTCCTCCGCTGCAAAGCTTCTGCTCCCCTACCGCTATGAGACCCTGCTCTCGCAATGCAACGGGAATACGGTGTCTTATATCATGCTGCATTGAGCTGGGAAATGGGCTTCACCTATCTCGAAATAGCCTCTGCAATCTGAACACTGCCACCTTGGACCTCCTATTCACTCCATTCACTCCTCGCTATGCTTCCCCGCATCCTCATTTGCAAAACTCTGAGTAAGACACCATACCGAGACTGCGCCACTGCATGAGGTGTAGAAGGGGCAGCACCAGAAGTCGTCCTCAGCACGCCCCCTCCTCTTCCAATTCTGATTCGTCATCTCCCTCCTATGAATATTATGTGGACAGGTACCAGAACACAAGAAATGGAAGGGGGAGATCCCACTCTGCCAGTTTTAGGATGGATTCTCCCGCCACTGCCACTCCAGCTACCCTCACTTCAAATATGCCCAAGACAGCTCAATTCTACTTCGAATGCTCCCTGAATCACCCCCGTATCATTGCATACATCTCGGTTGTGTTCAAGGAGGAACCACAATTGGCTGACACCAGCGCACATTCGGGAGGGAAGACTACTGCGACGACTCAGGACGTGGACGTGAAGAAGCGGCAGGAGGATATGCACAAAGAGAAAGCTTCTAGTGATGAGGAGAAGGATCTCCGTGGGTTTGGGCGCTCCAAGCAGAGCGCAGCCTCTAGTGCAGACAATGCAAATGAGGATGACAACATGGAGACCTACAGGTGCCTCATTACTGAAGAGCCACCTCCTCATCATGATATTTAATCATTCAAAATGTGTTTGGTTTTTGCTTTTTGAGGCCCAACTCTATGGGATAGATCTTGAATTTTTGGCAATATTATCAAGTATTTTTTGTCTGAAAATATATAATCTGTGCGAAGAACAGTGGAATCTAAGGCTGATACCCCTGCGTGGGAAGCACATAAGCACAATGTCTGGACTGGTTTCCCCTAGTGGGCAGTCAATTTTCAGTTTCTTTTGCTGAACATGCCACTTTTTTTGGGCAAAGCTAAGGCTTTGGCCACGATGTATATTACTTTTCCTCTTTAATAGATTTAAACTAATTAAAAATAAATAAATAACGATATCGTTTGAAATTATATGCTACAGGTTCGAACCACCAGAGGTTGGAATTTTGATTGTCTGAATACTTCTGTTCGAACGTATTTCGCTGCTCCACAATGCTCTCGTGCTCTGTTGCTCCAGGTATGTCTCCTGCAAATCTTTGGCTGAAATGTTTTCCAAAAATAGTGAAATAATGAAAAGTGTTTAGTATTTAAAGATTTGTATTATGAAATTAGATTTTCGAAAATATTTTTCTGCCCATTTTTCAATTTACAGCTTTTTTTTCACTTAAAGAAAAAAGAGTTTTTTTTTTTTTTATTTGCGGTTATTCGTCACTGGTACGTCACTTAATAGCACCGCACCGGTGCCTCCATTTATAAAATGGCACCGGTGCGCAATAACGAAAATGCACCGGTGCAGTGATCTGTACATTAGCACCGATAACAAGAAGTCCATTTATAAGGCACTGAAATTACTTTTAGGTGTGTGCACCAAATTTTTTTGTTGATTTTGCTCAAATGCAGGGAGAAAATATCATAATTATATTGAATGGACAATTCTTCAAAATATAGCTCGTTCCATTATATTTCTCAAAGTCCATCGCAAATTTCTCCCTATCCATCTTGAGACGTAATATTTACTTCTGATTTTATTTATATTTTCATTATGTAATTGAATTTATGTTTTTTATCCATGTCAATGTTAAGTCCCTATATTAATAGTGTATTCCCTTATTATGTTAGTGTATCCCCCCTTATTGTTACTGTTGTACCCCTGTAACCCCCATATTGTTATTATTGTGCCCTTACATTATTATTGTTAGGTCGGCTAGGGTTACATTGTGGCCCCATGGACTCCTATATATAGAAAGGAGGTTTTGTCATTTGTATCATTCAAGAATTATTCATTCATGTAATGTATTGGAGGTTTCTCCCTCGAAGTTGCTTATTTCTAAGGCGTTGATATCTCTTTTCTTCTATTTTTGGAGCTGGTTTCACAACATTTGGTATCAGAGCTTTGGGTTCTAGGGTTTCGCTGCTCCAAACAGGCAATCGTGGAATTTTCGCTATAACTTGTTTTCTACGAAGGTTCCAAAGCTAAAATTTGTAGAGTGTGAAGCCGAAATCCTAAGGAACATCATCGCAAAATTTTAGAGATTGGTTCACAATATTTTCGAAGATATGATCTATGGAAGCTAGGGATTTTTGCAGGCTCCTGAATTTAACCTAAAAAGGTCATCGCAGAATTTTCACTATAATTTTTTTTCTACAAAGATTCAGAAGCTGAAAGTTTTAGAGAGCAAAGCTGAAATCCTGAGGAACATCATCGCAAAATTCCAGAGCTTGGTTCACAATATTTGCGGAGATATTGTCTGTGGAAATTAGGTCTTTGTCAGGCTCCCGAATTTCATCTCAAAGAGGTGATCGTGGGAAAATCTTCATAACTCTCTCTCTGAGCATCAGATTGGAATTCTGTAAAAAGTTGCTTGAAGTAAACAGACTATTTTTTCTTTTCAATCAATTTCAGAGCCAAAGGAGCAAATAGTGACACGTGGAAATTCGTACTAGTTCTCTCTACTGAACCAACCCATAATTAGGTCATTGTGGGAGATTGGACATAACTTTGCCTTGAAGAATCCAAATCAGGTCAGACCTGTGGAATTTGAAAGAGGATTCAGAGGAATAAATTAGGGCCAATTTTCAGATGTTGAAGATCTGAAATCATAGATATAATTCAGTTTCAATATCAAGCTCCTCAAAAGCAAGAAAAAAGTGTGTATTTGGTTTTTAAAATTGCATAACATTTGTTTGAAAAAGCAGTTTGAAGTGATTCCAAGGGAATAATTTAGAATTTTTATTAGTATTGGGTTCTATAATGCCTCCAAAAAATAATTCTATACCCATTAAGCCCTCAAAAATATATAGTATGACGCATGAAGAGGAAGAATTGTAGTATGAGATATCAAAATTACGGTACCAAGTGCAACAAATTTCGATCTTACGAAGAGCAACCGACGATGACATAGATGGTTTAAAAGAAGAAATAGAGGCTAAGTTGGATGGTTTGAAGGATCAAATAATAGTTAATATGGATGATAAATTAGTGGAAGATCACATCGAGCATCAAAAACAAGTTCTCCAACTCTCAAAGGATAACCTAACTTTGGTGCAAAATCTAATGAAACAACAGGAAGATCAACATCACATCGAAAGAAGTTCTAAAGAAGTCACAGAAACAAGAACTCGACAAGCACGATCAATTTCAGAGTATCTCATCAAGTGGAAGAAATTTCCTGTAGAAGATTCCACATGGGAGGATGAGAATTTTATACAAAAGCATCAAGAAATAACCAAGCGTTGAGGACAACATTTGTTTGAAGGAGAGGGGCATGTTAAGTCCCTATATTAATAATGTAGTCCCTTATTATGTTAGTGTATCCCCCCTTATTGTTACTGTTGTACCCCTGTAACCCCCATATTTTTATTATTGTGCCCTTACATTATTATTGTTAGGATGGCTAGGGTTACATTGTGGCCCCACTAGGATTACATTGTGGCCCCATGGACTCCTATATATAGAAAGGAGGTTTTGTCATTTGTATAATTCAAGAATTGTTCATTCATGTAATGTATTGGAGGTTGCCCCCTCGAAGTGGCTTATTAATAAGGCATTGATATCTCTTTTCTTCTATTTTTGGAGTTGGTTTCAAGACAGTCAATCATGCAAAACTTAATTAAATTTATAATGTATACAAATTTGCAGGTTCATGCAAATTCAAAATCGAGTTCAGATGCACAAAATATTCAAACATCTCCAAAACGTTGGAAGCTCTTATTAGGAGCAACATACCGCAAGGTGCATTTGGTAGATGAAAATGAATAGCCGCTTCACCTTGCCAATTGTAACAATATTTCATCTTCTAGCCACAATCCTGGGACAATGATGGTAATAATTATAATTGTTTGGTATTGTAGTGGTGGATTTGTCACACGAGTGTATGAAATCACACCAGTTTAAAGAGTGTGGTCTACTCTTTAAACTATTGGTAACAGGAAGAAAGTGGTGGAACTGAAAAGCACAAAATTTAGTGGAAAAAATATGAAAAAGTATGCTCTGGTTAAACTAAAACTAAAACACAAATATACAGAAGCTATCAAAGAGAGTCAAAATGATAATAATACCAATGACGACTCAAAGGCCTCTTCTTATTAAATGTTTGAAATGGAGAAGAAATTTTACCCATTTTCCAAAGGGCACCTAGGTAATGGCTCTAAGTTCCGATGCAAGGACGTTGCCTTAGAAGCTCTACCTCTAATGCAGTCTCCCCCTCTCTCTCTGGCGTGGTGGACTAGGATTGTTCAGTGGCCAATGATCAAGTCCTCTTCAGCTCCAGCTTTGTGTCACACAATGCTGGTGTTACTAGGGCAACTTTGGCTAGCATAACAATGTGATCACCATTTCTACATCTCTTGGTGGCTTTATATATGGGAGTTTCAAATCCTCCTTCCTTCCCTTGGTACATGTTGGATGGTGACCCAAGGGAGAGGTATGATTCCATTGTGTGCTCAAATATTCCTTTGTGTGCTCACATAGTGTCTAACGAGGCACTGGTGGCTGTCCTTAGGCGGCTTCATATAAGGAGTAATAGTCCTTTTCTTGGTGTGGTCCTGGAAAGCGACATTTTTCCATTTCCAGGAATGCGCGCTTATCGGGCAAAAAGGCATGTAGAAGGCGCTCTTCTCAAAGGATTGAGCACACAATCCAACATTTATGACTAGTTCAAATCTGATTTTCTCAAAACCTTAGAGATTTTAAATACTTTCTTGATTCCATAATGTGTTCCTGCCCTGTAAATCCTTAGGCTTGACATTAATTAATGCCATCTTCTGCTGTACAATTTTCCAGTGTTTACAGGTATATTGATTAATGTAATTATTTCAACGTCAAACCAATTAATCATGAAATATCGTCAACATGGTTACTAATTGATATCATATATTTTGTACCAATCATGTTCAATTTTTTTTTTAAATTATTAGGATTCTAGTGATGATGAGCGACCTACCTACCATGTTTTGTTGCTCCCCACGACAATGTCAAATCGAGAGAAGACTGAATTAAGAGAAAAAATCGGAGAGGAACGATACTAATAATGGTTGAATCAACCACCGATTCAATTCCCGCTATGTCCAGATTCACCAATTAGGAATGACTACAACAATAGTAGTTCTTCACAAGCTGGCAATGGAGGTAATCAAATAGAGGTTAGTATGGATGATTACTTAAGGGATACGACTAACATGGAGACAATGTTGTTAGATACATTCCAAAATGATGATCAACTAGGGGATGATGCTCATATCGCTGACACCTTTTTCGAAAGCCTTAAATTTTCTTCCACCACCCGTCTCTTTGGATCTGGTGGTCAGTCAAAGTCTACCCAGTTGGGGACAACGATGTTACTGTACAAATTGAAAGCAAAGTTTGGCTTGTCGAATGCATGTTTCTTGGAAATTTTGAGGTAATTTTTAGAATTTTACATACAATTAGAATTACAAATATTACAATTTTACAATATCATGATCATTTAGTATTAAATTGATTAATAAACATCACGATCATGATAACCATCCAAAAAACATCATATTTGACAAAAAAAAACATTCAAATTCGCTAACATCATCGTGATCATGATCATGTAACAAAACACAATTATCATTATTTAACATCATCACAACACAAACATCAAATATACATATCATATGAAATAATTGTTATCACATACACATCTATCTACAAGATGCACATTAAATGAACATATCTAACATGACCTAACAATATACACATCATGATGATCACCAACATGTAAAATAAGTACAACTGCAACATGACCATAAAATATATGGACCATATATATATAACTGAATAGCATAAAAAATATACAACTATAATATAAATGTCATCTATCAGCTGGTGGTACATCATCAATAGCAGTACAAGTCAAGGCCTACTCAGTCAATGGTGTAGCCTCGACAAGCTGATCAGTTGATATATGCTGATCAGGATCAACTGTCGGCTGCTCATCGTGATGACTGTACATGGTTTATGGTCCAGCTTGCTCATGATCATCGTGATGAATTGACATGGTCGATGGTCCAACCTGCTCTCCATGATGACTTCTGCTCGATGCTAGTGGAGGCTACTCATCTGGCGTGATGCAAGGTGAACAATGATCACTCCCCTGATCATGATCATCAGATGATGTGTCAACCCTGTTCGCGCACTATCGATCACGTGGTGCATCTCGACCATGCCTATAACATGCAAGAGTACTCCTTAGCCATGTAACTAAGGCTGTAGCTCCTACGACATGCCACATCAGGCTGTACATGTCACGTGGCATGCCTGTCCACATATGTACCAACCTACCATCGACCTGTATATCTCTCATAGTAGTGGGCCTGACTCCCGCCTCAACAATCAATGCACAGAGTTGGTCGCCCAACTCCATCCTCAATATGCTATCAAGCATACCGTGTCTAGAAAAAGGCGGTACCGACGCACCAGTAGGAGCAGGTTTATCTGCATCGGCCTCTTGATGATCCTCGGCATCTGGCATATCTTGATCGTCATCAAGATACACACCTAGATCATGTTGTGGTGTTGGCATGTCCTCGCCATCAAAAGAACCAATGTCTGAAAAATATATACAAGTACAGAACAATAATTAGACAATTTCATTACACAATTTAATAAAAACAAGTTAGAGAACATGTTAGAATAAATTTAAATAAAACAATAATATTAGCTCTATCATCCGGTGGCTCATCATCTGTGAAGAGGATGTTGGCACACCCACACCAATCCAAACCAGCATAAGGAAAGGGGACCACAATGAAGGGATGCTTGTCAACACTAGCGGGCATGTCCCATGCTCGTGATGTTATGGCTAGTTAAACAAAATTGACAGATACATGTGCTGTCAGTGCCACTACTGTGGTAGTGATGCTAGCGGTTGTTGACGGCGATTGCTGATGCCCTCAGGGGAATTTTTTATTTGACGATAGGTGGAATTTGGTACCCATATCTGTAAACTGCATATGTACTGGTTGGGACCTTCCTATGTAAGTATTGTTGACATAGACGCTTATGGAGGCACGGGTCTTTGACATATCTGATCAAAGTGCAATGGTTGAAAGGTATGATACCATCGATGATAGGACGATTGATGACATCTGTGGACAATGATGTCTCCCACAGTGCCACCTGAGGATACCCCTTTGCATGGGGAGGGGTGATCCAAGGTACCGCTTCCTTGTTGTAAAAGAGGTGTCGAGGTCGACAAAAAGGAAGCCTTAACCGAACCAGGGGTTGCCGACCTGAGGGGCCGAGGACCTAGATGTGATGGGTTTAACATAGGAATGTTGGTGAGAGGTGATTGAAAACGGATGATGGGGATTCACTGGCCCGAGGTCGGAGTATGCTTTAGCATCTTGGCGGTAGTCATAGGTATTTCTGAAGGGAAAAGCCTTGGAGTCGGTAGGATTTCCAGGGCGGGTGTGAACCGGCTATGAATGTTGTGATGGTGCGTACGTGGGGGTGAAATACTCCGACCAAGGGGAATGAGGGACTCCTGCCATGGGGGAAAAGATGACATATGAGGGCGAAGAGGCGAAGGGAATCATTGGTGGTCTTTTTACACTTACCAAAAGAATAAAATAATGAGGTTTGGTTTGTACAAAACACAGAAACGGGTACCCCAAAACATGAAAGGTTTCACTCACTGAAGGTATGAGGACGGTGTTTTTCTGGGGGTGGGGGTCCCATTGGTTGGTCCCATGTGCAGGGTTGATGAAGTAGCTGAAGAAGTGTCACATATGGGATTATGCCGATGGAGGTATGGTGGGCCAAATGCGATGCGTGGAGGTGTGCTTTAAATATGCTTGTACAACCTGATCGTCCGGGAAGTGGGTTTTTTTTATATTTTGGATGGTAAACTTGATCTTATGCATGATGAATGGATGGGCACGAGGCACTTCCTGGACTGAAATGATACGACCATGGCGTCGCTTGAGATGTGATATATGGTCTACTTTGGGTGATGAGCGCCATGGAGGGGAGACTCTACCGACCAACGCGGACGTTTATCATGTGTAGGGTGAGGTGATGATAAACACGATCGGGTATGAGGACCTTATGGTTTATTTCTGATGGAGAAAGGATGTCAGGGTATGCAGATTTTTCTGGGACTCTATCATGTTGGGGTTAGAATGATACCTGCTCTGAGATTTTGAGTGGATGGTGTTGTAAGCAGCTTGCAGGTTCTTCCTGCAAAAACAACTACCTCAAGTTAAAGCATCTTCTTTTCATCAAATATTATTGAAATACAGGAGCTTTAAAAAAGAATATGGGAGAGGGCATACCTGCCAGTGCTAAACAAATTATTTTTCTTGGAAAATGAATGTGTGGCATCACTTTCATTCATCATGGCATACTGGTGATGGTGCAAGTTACGGTTTGCGGAATGGACCTTCTGATCTCCTGTTATAGACCTCTGAAGTTCTAGAAAAGGGCGATAAATATGGGATTATGGCGCTAATCCTATTCATTTTTACTTGTTGAGTTTTGGGAGATCAGAGGTGCTTGCAGAGCCTTTCTTGCCGTTGCGGTTAGCCTGTGTACCAAGGATTAGCAATATTATGCCGAGGTAACTTTCATGACGTCCTGCATTATAATTTCTTCAGTTTGATGGTGTTGGGGGCTATACAAATTAGGTTTGTATGACCTCTGAGAAACTTTTCCCCTAGATTGCATGGGCGATCTAGGCAAAAGTGCGCCTTTCTTGTGCACAATTATGAGGGACAGGCATGATAGGGCACATTGTTCCATAATTTTTGCACGCAAAGGCATGCCTATAAAGAAAACATGCCCGCGAGGGCATGCCTGTCTAAGGGACAGGTGCGCAAAGGCCATATTGACAGGAAATTTTGGTTTCTTGTCTGTTTTTGATGTTTTTCTCTGTACTAATGGGTGCCTGTGTTGCTTGGCAGGTTAGTGTGGAGAGAGCGGGATTGGCCCGAGATCTGGACCGCTCTAGCTGCTGATGCTAGGGCGCGTCGTTAGTTGGCCACATGGGGCCTTCTGAAGTTTGCTAAGAATTATTTCCTTCGGTCTAAGGACCGACTACTGCGTTAAATTATCCAGCATTGGCGCCGGAGGCAAAATATGTTCGTACTACAAGGGACGAACCTGGTAATCCACCTGGAGATGGATATATACTTTGTGATTGGGTTACTGCCTCAGGGTGAGGCTCTAAGGTACCCACTCTCTGCTGGGAGAGTGAACCTAGAGAGATTCCGGAGGCAGCATTGTGGTGGTGCGCCTCTTACTGAGGGGTGCATCAAAATTGCATCAGTGATAGATGTAGCAGAGCGGTGTGCTCTGGCAGTTATTGTGTGACTGGCTGGGTCGTTTGCTCCACATCAGGCATCTGGCCCACAGGTTTGAGTTTTACACTGACTGAGGGGTGGGCACTTTTTCGATTTCGCCCGCTTTTGTTTTGATGGGATGGTGTCACAATTGAACAAGGTCCAACGTGGATCTAAGTCATTTGTGTACGCTAGCATCCTATGCAGCATTATGTACGAGAGGGTGGTGCTGTTGAGGCCGGTGGTGGCGATGCCCATTGGGGGGCCACAAGAGCCACAGATGAGGAGGTGGGCTCCGGTGATGCCGTGGGGCAGTGGTGGCATGGTGAGACACTACTGGAATGCCACGACAGAGGCCTGGTTTGAGGCCAACCCAAAAATGTTCTTGCCATACCCGTATGTGGGGATGGACTTCTAGGGTGACCCATACATGGGTCTCCCTTTTGGTTATGTTTGGGGGCCTACAAGTATGTGTTATATTTCTTCTACATTTGTTTGAGTATTTATGTTCTTACGTTTTTTGTTCTTGACACTAAAATTATTTTGGTTACTCGTGCAGATGTTGCTTAGGTAGGTTGCCTAGTGGCCTGACTGGTGGGTCACGACCCTCTGCTACGACCTCGAGGTGGTCAAGGCAAAGGTGATGTAGGTGGAACAGATGGTGGTGCCTGTGGACCTGGTGGAGATGGTGCTGGCCCTTCTAGTGAGGGCAGCAGCTCGGCTGTAGTAGAGGTTGCGGCCAAGTGAGCTCGTGTAGATGTGGCTGAGGCGCATGTTGCAGTACTTATGGCTCAGGTGACCGGTCTTGAGGACTTCCAGGGTCGAGTGGACCGCTTGACCCAAGGTATGTCTGCTCGAGGTTTTATGGATGACTTCGAGGAGGTCTGGTTAGAGACAGTGATGGCCTATGAGAGGGATTATCGGCCCACTCTACGTCGGGTCGCGATCGCAGTGGCGACAACAGCTCCGGTGGTAGCACCAGGAGTAGTGGTGGGTCCAAGTGCTCCTCTTGAGGGGGCACCCCCCTAGAGTAGTTTTCTACACAGGGAAAGCACTCGTTATGAGGATGCTTCCCTTATTTTTGACGACTTTTGTATCTTTGGGCTGGCCAGTGGGCCAACGATACTATTTTTTGTACTCATTTACACATATCTTTTGATATATATATGAGAGATATTTTTTGCGGCTCTACATGATGTGCTATTTACTTCCATTTATATATTTTGTGTTATGATGATGGATATCTATGTTTTTGTTTTTCATGGATGATGGTTTATTTGAGATACATTCCAGTCTAGGATATTGTTAGCTATGCGATCAGCTGTTTGGTTTTGATCCCTTGATACATTGAAAATGTGATGTGATCAAATTTTCTACTTAATATTTTGGCACGTAAATATTTTCTAAATAGGTGTGTGTCACTGGTCTCAAACGTTTGGTTTAGTTGCGATACTACTAACTGGGAATCAAGGTAGATATGCATACAACGAATGCCTCGATGGAGGGGGTCACACATAAGTCCAATGACGGTGTCATATTCTGCCTGATTGTTTGTTTCTGATCTGATGCACACACCATTTGAACATAGCGGTGATTGATCAAGGTGGTAGATGACCCAGGCGGTTGCAACTAAGTTTTGAGACCATCGCAATGCTCCATCAACAAATCCGAAGTATGGTTCATTTTGGTGATCCATGTTGGCACTTTGAGAATGTTTTTTGGTCAAAAAAATTTTGGTGATTGGGTTTTGTGTACTTTCACTCTAGGGGAAGGGACTTTGGGGCCCTTATGGGTAGAACTTCTTGAGTTAAAGGTCGTTGATGGGGTTAGTGAGGCCAGTCCCGTCTGGTTCTGTCAAGATGTATGCCCACTATCGGAGGTAGTGTTTGATGATGTAGGGTCCTTTCCACAAGGTTTAGAAATTTCCTGGCCCTAAGGCCTCTTTTGTGACATTGTATCGAAGGAATAATTATCCCTCGGTAAATGAGTGAGGGTTGATGTGGCGGTCGAATGATGCTTTCACCCTTTTCTTATGGGCCTCATTGTGTTGCATCAATTGTTGCTGACTTTCATAAAATAGCTCTAGTTGTACTAGGCATTGTTCTAGAGGCTGGGTGTCATCAAGGAATTCGATGGCGGCATGCAGGTTTGGGATATTGCAGAAATTAAGGCAAAAGCGCAAGGTGCCCTGGTTTTTCGTGACATGATTATGATGGCAATCTTGGGGTGGGGTTGAGGCAGTAATCCTTTCACCAATCTAAGCAGATACAAATCATATATGGTGGATTGTATCATCAACATTTGGTGGGGGAAGGATCTCCGTAATGTGATTATGTATGGGCTCAAAGTTAGGTTCCCCACTAGGATAAGCAATTTTTGGTAGGTGGAAATTGTGCCTGCCACATAGGTGCCTAAATGTTTCCATTAACGGGCACGTCTCTGGTGCATGATTTAGTCTAGTGCAGATGGTGCATGGTGTTATTGAGCCAACGGAGTATACAATGTGTGATTCTATGCTACTCATTGTTCCTGATGTGGATGCTTGGAAAGGGTCAAATGTAGATGAGGTTGTCTTCTGTCTCCATTTCAGTGTCGTTGGCTTAGACTTGTCTTCATCTTTAGTGGAGTGTAGACTCAATGCAGCTCGTGCCTGTCTCAGGTTGGGGAGATGTATTAAACGTATGGTGAAAGTGTGAAAAAATTCGGCAATAAGTGCGTGTGATCTTCTCTTGATTGGAGAGAAGTTTCTGGGGGAGAGAAGAGACTACACGGAGACTGTTTGCTAGGGGCTTGAGTTCTCTGCATTGGTCGACTCAGTGGTCATTTCGATCACATAGGCCGCATGTTATCCTAGGCTTGGCCGAGGTTACTCTTTGGTGGTGTGCTTTCTTGTCAGGCTTGACACACCATTGCGGGGGTGGGGACATTGATCTGGCAATGCACTTTTTATGCCATTCTCGGAGATCGTCTTGTCTCTTCTCTATGGCATTAATCATGTCAATAGTGGGACGAATCTGCGAGGCATAAGTACAATTTCACTCGTAATGATTACCCTGCCATATCAGGCAGAATATCCTTGATATGAAAGTTTCGTCGACTTCAGTTAGAGGTCTAATGGGGAACCAGTGCCGGAAGGCTGCTAAGTCGGGGCAATGGAAGACTACATGGTCTGTCTTTTTTCATAACGCACACGTTGGTCGTTGTTGCGAGGTTGCATTGGGGGTAACGAGGGGTTTCTTTCTAGGCTTTTCTTTGGCTGTCAAGAACATAACAGATCCTCTCATCTCATCTGCTTGGGTCATGGAGTTGTCGGTGGACTTGGCATCTATATTTTCCTCTTGGGAAAGGCAGACTATGGCCGAGTGGAGGATAGCAAGGGCTAGCCGGAAGCGAGGTATGCAGTGAAAATTCTCCAAAAGGTGATTTTCGGTGCATAACGGGCATGTGAATTGCACCGCCCATAGCCCTACGTAATAAAACCTTTCGACTGGATACCATCTGTGAATGAGTTCCAAAGCTGTGCACTCTTCGAGGTAGTGGCCATGTTCATCGCATAGCTTACAAGGTATAATGGGCATTACTGGTGGCCGTTCTACAATCCTATGTTCCTCTTGTAAGTATAGGATGGTGCGAGGTTCGTCGTTAACTGACTAGGTCGAGGGATCCTCTTAATAGGATCACTCGAACGCATGTAAGGCATCCCTATACCGTGGTATCTCTGGACAATGGTGTGTATAGAGACCATAGGTGCCACAGAGAGAGCATGTGTTATTGGTACGCAGCGGTTTTCCTTTACCTTTTGAGGTAGGTTCCTTTTTGCAGGAACACGATGTCGAGACGTCTGCTTCGGAGCGAAGGAGTGGTTTTAACTCATCCAGCTATGGAAATATGTGGGTAGGATGGCCTATAACATTGCATATGGCGTAGACTGGTGATTCCCTTTGAATGGTGGGGGTCACCATATTCTTCCCTCTATTTGTGGTTTTCTTGGTCATGATAACCGATTTTGCAATGGGAACTTCCTTTGTGGGGGCAGTCTCGACCATTTTTTGGGTTGGTTAGGGCTCCTCGGGGCTGAGGGCCTTAAACCCTACAGCAGTAATGTTGGTGGCTCTTGTTTCGGAAGGGGGAACCAGGTACCAAATTGGGAACACCAATGATATGTTGGGTAATACCAGTGTTTCCATAACCTGCTGGGAGACGATGCCAGTTGGAGGGTAGAGAAAAGGTGTTTTGGAGGCAGCGTAGGCTAGAGAGGCTGCCATGGCTGATGCCTCTATTTCATTACTGCTTGATTCTGTGTCCTGACTGACCTCGATGCTTGATGTGGACATCATGCACACTAGGGCCCCTGTGGCGTCGGGTGACACCTCAGGGATAATGGGAGGATCTCCTAGGAATGACCCTAGGATGGATGACGGTTTGAATTGGCCAGGGCCATATTCTTGGTACCATGAAAGACCATCTGCAGCTGTATCTACATAGGGTAGAATTACTTCTGTGTTGGTTAGGGGATGCTTCTCGCTGTGTGTCAGCTGGTCTAGAGTAATGATGTGATCCTCATGGGGGAATATCATAATGCGGAAGATGGAGGAGGCTATGGCAGACATGGCATACATATAACTCTGCCCAAGGAGTATATTTTAATCCAAGTGAGCATCCAAGACTTCAATTTCTATGTGGATCGTCTTGCTGGCTAAACAGACTGGGACATTTTGGTAGAGGAAGATGGGTGTCGAGGGACGACCATCGTAGGCTCGAAGCATTATGACTGAGGGTTTTATTTCGGGAGAACCCAAATTCTGCCAAACATTTTTTGACATGATGCATGTCAATGCACCCTTGTCAATGACACATCGGTGAATAGTGATATTCTGAACCGATATTGGTATCTGGAATATGACCATAGAAGGAAGCCTAGGGGTGGATTTGTCTAAATCAAAAGCCATCATGCATGTATCGGCAGGGTCAATAGTGCCTAATGCGGAAAGTAGGGCTTTTCTTTGCTTTGGGCACGACTACATCACTTCCAACGCGGACATAACAGTGGGCGACTGAGCTAAATCGTCCATGATGCTATAATTATGGGCCGCTTTGGAGTAGTTACCTACTCGCCTATTAGGTCCCTTTGCCATCTTTGGAAATGGATCTATAGGCATCTTTGAAATGGTCAAAGGTGCAATCGACACACTAGTACTAGCCCCTGACGTAGTGGAGTCTGTTGGGGTGTCATAACTGCGATTCCGTGTTTGGAAAAACATTTCTTCCCCAGTCATGTAAATTTCAGGCTTATTTTTCCCGGAATATTCTGGGTTTTGCTGCTGAGTGCTAACCATCCCTTGGTGGGGGAAAGGTTCTTGCATAACAATGGGTTGCTGGGAATATCCTCCTTATCATCAGTTACTCTGAAGCTTTTTTAGCTCGGGGAGATCGGGACAGTGGTGAGTATAGTGCCCATACTCACCACAAATCGAACAAGAATGGTTTGTTTGCAAAGGTGGAATTTTTCCTTGCCATTGGGCATTGCTTGGCTTTTAGTTTTGATTCCTGCTAGAGTTACCTTTAGCCTGGGATCGTGGTGGGAATTTTTGGTTGCTGCCCCCCTGTCTAGAGTTCCCTTTGGGCTTGTTTTTTGATTTTTTCTTAATCACGTTAGGAGGGTAGTTCTATTGGTTATACTAGTGTGGTTGATTCTGGGATGGCTGCACAAAGTTCACTTGTGCATTGGTTTGTGTAGGTGTGTCATGTGCTTGGGACTGAGCATAAAACTGTCCCTTGTTTGTACCTGGTCATTGGGGGGGAAATCTTCCGTCAGTGTTTCTTCTAGCATACTGGGTCCCCTCAGCCAGAGGATAGGGTCCTCCCTGGTGATACGCTTGCGCCCTGTTAGTCAAATATTGCTGAGGCATATGATGAATTTGAAATCTGGGTTGGGACATGTTCTAGGTAGAATTATGTGCGTAATCGGGATTGGAACTACTGCTGCCTAGGTACCCTTGGGTCATTGACCCATTTAGTTCGTCTGCAGAGTTCGACATGCCTTGCAATTCTTGATAAGTTTGCAGGTGCGGGGCGTTAGGCAGGATATTATAAATGTATCCTGACTGCGTATAAAAAAGTTCAAGCTTCTGGGCTTTACTGATTGTGTCCTCTTCAGATGTGGGGTATTGCTGTGCCACATCCTTTGAAATCTCCGCTGTTAGAGTTTTCAAGAATAAATCTAAGAGGACCCGATCTTCGAGTTTAGCTTTGCATAAATTGCGACACCGCCTCCACTCATGAATATGGTCAGAGATATGGATGGTGGGGGTTTGTCTAAAATGAGTCAGTAACTCCATTCCCAAATCATGGTGAATAGGTATCTAAAAATAAGTGAGTAATGTGGTAGCGAGGGCGCTAAAGGTTCCATGTGAAGTAGGAGGTTGCTCCACGTACCATTTTGCAGCCACTCCCGTAAGAGTGCATTGAAATAGCCTCAATCAAATAGTGTCGTCGATGATACTATTCGATGAGCACTATAGGTGAAAGGTCATTATATGATTACCTGGGTCTTCCGCTTGCTTGCTTTCGAACTTTGGTATATTCGAAGGGAGCTTCGTGGGCATGGGAGGCCATGAAGGATCATGTGCGATGGGGTCATTTGTGAGCTTAGTTAAATCAGGTAGATTCAATGAAGCTAAGAAGGGTGATTTGGTGGTTGATGCCATGGCAACATGTGAAGACACGAAGTTCTGGTTAGAACGAGGGTTATTCTGTGACGTACCCTAATGTGTGTTCAGCTGGCTTCCCGAATAGGACGCGCTCCTCTGCCCCCTAGGGGTCGAGGGGGGAGTGGTGTGCGGTGTGGTGTTGGCAGATCGACTAGGGTTCCCAAATATGGTTTCTCCAATGAAGGATGAACCAATGACAGTGGCAGAATTCTGTATTTTACCCCTAAATGGCGAAAGACCTGGAACCACTCCCTGTAATGGGGGGAGGTCCAAAAGACGCCTGGATCGACGAGGTTCCGTTAGGACCGTTTGGGTGTTGATCAGGTTAGGTTTTGGAAAAATTTGAGGGGAAAGAGTCTAGGTCAAAGAAAAAATATGGCCACATACATAAAACAAAGCGAAAATAAAATGATTTTCCCTTTAACTTTAATCTATGTGATCAATCAAGCAAAAATATGGTTTTTGTTTGTTTTGTGCATGAGACTCAAAATCCTAGAAGACCGATGCATCCTCACACACTCAAAAGTAACTGGGCCTTGAGAAGATTTCTTGTGAGTGATGGCACAACGTCCTATAAGAGCTGGCGACACCCCCAGTCAACCGAAGAGAATCCACCAAGGTAAGGGTAGAGGGTCTGGCACTAGCATGCACCGTCACCTATAGGGTAAAAGATGCCCTAGTTTTGGCCACTAAGAACCACCGTCGCACGTGAGTGTTCGAGTCCTAGGATTCTTGGTAGTCAGCTAATAGTACTGAGTATCAGCCAGGACAGGTAGCCCCAACTGATACCGCACGCACTGCGCCTAAGCCTAACCCCCTCTGAATTAGGTCTCTGCCGCGCTCGAGTTTTCTTTTCCATGGGCTGATAGGTGGATTTTGAAGTTCCCTAAATACACAACTTCTATGTTTCAGTATGAAGTGTGATCATGGTGGCTTATTGGATGCCTACCTCCTTGATCCTAACTTAATCTATAAATTATCCTGTGGCCCTTGTGGGGAGAATTTAGTAAGTTGGTTTAAGTTAGTTTTAGGTGGCTTTCTTTGCTTAGTGGGTGAGTGTGTGAGCATAAGGTGAAAAAGCTCATAGTTTAAACATTTGGATATCGATGATCCTTTACAAAATACCCCTAGTTTAAACTACGTTATCTTGTTCCTGGCTCAAAATTGAAAACATGTGCGATTAATTGGCCGCTTTCAAATCTTCCTAGTTAATCTATGTGACTAACTAAAGGGAGATGGCGAATCGCAGAAATAGAGCGTTCATATGCTTGGCTAGGATCACCAAAGGGTGCAAAGGAAACAAAGATTACTTGCTCTAATCGGTGATTCAAACCTAGTCCCGCAATTTCCTAAATGAAAAAATTGAATTAAGCTAAACAATTTCTACACTAGAAAATAAAACTAGCTTACTTGGACTAGTTAATCTAAGTGTGCATACCAGAATTTGCAAAACATAAATCGTTCGGAAAGAAATGGTTAATTCGCCCCTTACTTAAACTATGTGAATATTTTTTGCAAAAAACCAACTTAAATGAAAACTAACTCTATGCCTACAAAAAGAAGAAAAAAGTGAGTTCTCAGAAGCTGTGGGGTATCAACACATGTGCTGGCAGATACATTAGGGGTTGCCCAACACACTTACAAGCAGAAAAATGCAGAATATAGAGAAAAAAATCTCATTCTGTAATTTGCACGGAAAAGGCTCTGACAAGTGTGCTTTCCTGCACGCGGGTCAGTCTTGAACACATGCACTGCGTGTCTGTGAGAAGAAACTGCGTGCAAAAATCCTGCATGTAAAAAAAAATGACGAGTTGCCTTCTTCAGTCTGTCACTCCAGTGAATATAGGGACTGTAAGATGGGTCAGAGGACTGCCAGCTCCACTCCAGCATAGACAAAGGGTCTCCTGCAAAATATGGCACAACCACATAAACTTTTAACATGTCAGTGGAGTCGCCAATCCTATAGTGGTGGATTTGTCACATGGGTGTACGAAATCGCACTAGTTTAAAGAGTGTGGTATACTCTTTAAACTATTGGTAATAGGAAGAAAGTGGTCGAGCTCAAAAGCATAAAATTTAGTGGAAACAATATACTAAAGTATGCTCTGGTTAAACTAAAACTAAAACAAAAATATACAGAAGCTATCAAAGAGAGTCAAAACGATAATAATACCAACGACGGCTCAAAGGCCTCTTCTTATTAAACATTTGAAATGGAGAAGAAATTTTATCCACTTGCCAAAGGGCACCTATGCAATGGCTCTAGGTCCCGATGTAGGGATGTTGCCTTCCAAGCTCTGCCTCTGATGCAGTCTCCCTCTCTCGAGTCTTTGGCATGGTGGACTAGGATTGTTGGGTGGCCAATGATCGAGTCCTATTCAGCACTAGCTTCGGGCCGCACACTGCTAGTGTTGCTTGGGAAAATTTGGCCAGCATAACAATGTGATCACCATTTCTACATCTCTTGGTGGCTTTATATAGGGGAGTTTCAAATCCTCCTTCCCTCCCTTGGTACATGATGGATGGTGACCCAAGGGAGAGGTATGATTCCATTGTGTGCTCAAATATTCCTTTGTGTGCTCACATAGTGTCTAAGGAGGCGCTGGTGGCTATCCTTAGGCGGCTTCATATAAGGAGTAACTGTCCTTTTCTTGGTGTGGTCCCGGAAAGCGACATTTTTCCATTTCCAAGAATGCGTGCTTATCGGGCAAAAAGGCACGCAAAAGGCCCTCTTCTCGAAGGATTAAGCACGCAATCCATCATTTATGATTAGTTCAAATTTGATTTTCTGAAAACCTTAGGGATTTTAAATACTTTCTTGATTCCATAATGTGTTCCTGCCCTGTAAATCCTAAGGCTTGACATTAATTAATGCCATATTCTACTGTACGATTTTCCAGTGTTAATAGGTATATTGATTAGTGTAATTATTTCAACGTCAAACCAATTAATCATGCAATATTGTCAATGTAGTTACTAATGGATATCATATATTTTGTAATAATCATGTTCAAATATTTTTTTAAATTATTAGGATTCTAGTGATGATGAGCGACCTACTTATCATCTTTCGTTGCACCCCACGACAATGTAAAATCGAGAAAATACTGAATTAAGAGAAAAAATAGAAGAGGAACGATACCAAGAATGGTTGAATCAACCACCGATTCAATTCCTGCTACATCCAGATTGACCAATTAGGAATGTCTACAACAATAGTAGTTCTTCACAAGCTGGCAATGGAGGCAATCAAATAGAGGTTAGTATGGATGATTACTTAAGGGATACGACTGCCATGGAGACAATGTTGTTAGATGCATTCCAAAATGATGATCAACTAGGGGATGATGCTCATATCACTGACACCTTTTTCGAAAGCCTTAAATTTTCTTCCACCACCCCTCTCTTTGGACTTAGCGGTCATTCAAAGTCTACCCAATTGGGGACAACGATGTTACTGTACAACTTGAAAGAAAAGTTTGGCTTGTTGAATGCATGTTTATCGAAAATTTTGAGGTAATTTTTAGAATTTTACATATAATTAGAATTACAAATATTAAAATTTTACAATATCATGATCATTTAATATTAAATTGATTAATAAACATCACGATCATAATAACCATCGAACATACATCATATTTGACTAAAAAACACATTCAAATTCGCTAACATCATTGTGATCATAATCATGTAACAAAACACGATTAGCATTATTTAACATCATCACAACACAAACATCAAATATACATCTCATGGGAAATTATTTTTATCACATACACATCTATCTGCAAGCTACACATTAACTTGACATATCTAACATGACCTAACAATATACACATCATGATGATGACCAACATGTAAATTAAGTATAACTGCAACATGAACATAAAGTACATGGACCATATATATATAACTGAATAATGTCAAAAATATACAACTATAATATAAATTTCATCTATCAGCTGGTGGTACATCATCAATAACAGTACTAGTCGAGGTCTGCTTAGTCAATGGTGCAGCCTCGACAAGCTAATCAGTTGATACATGCTGATCATGATCAACTGTCGGTTGCTCATCGTGATGACTGGACATGGTTGATGGTCCAACCTTCTCATGATCATCATGATGACTGGACATGGTCGATGGTCCAAAATTCTCTCCATGATGACTGCTGCTCGATGCTACTGGAGGCTGCTCATCTGGCACGACGAAAGGTGAACAATGATCACTCCCTTGATCGTGATCATCAGATGATGTGTCAGCCCTGCTCATGGACTGTCGATCACGTGGTGCATCTCGACCACGCCTATAACGTGCAAGAGTACTCCTTAGCTATGTAACTAAGGTCGTAGCTCCTACGAAATGCCACATCAGGCTGTACATGTCACGTGGCATGCCTCTCCGCATATGTACCAACCAACCATCGACCTATATGCCTCTTATAGTAGCAAGCCTGACTCCTGACTCAACAATCAATGCATAGAGTTGGTCGCCTAACTCCATCCTCAATCTGCTATCAAGCCTACTGTGTCTAGCAAAAGGCGGTACCGATGCACCAGTAGGAGCAGGTCTCTCTGCGCTGACCTCTTGATGATCCTTGGCATTTGGCATATTATGTTCGTCATCAGGACCCACACCTAGATCATGTGGTGGTGCTGGCATGTCCTTGCCATCAAAATACCCAATGTCTGCAAAATACATACAAGTACAAAACAATAATCAGGTAATTTCATTACACAATTTAATAAAAAAAAGTTAAAGAACATGTTAGAATAAATTTAAATAAAACAGTAATATTACCTCTATCATCCGGTGGCTCATCATCTGTGAAGAGGATGTTGGCACACCCTCACCAATCCAAACCAACATAAGGAAAGGGGACAATAATGAAGGGATTCTTGTCAACACTGGCTAGAAACTCTAGTGCATCATGCGATATCCTCGTGGAAAAGTCAGTCTCACCCCTTTTGGGCATTGTCTATCCCCACATGTGCATCCATGCCTCCAACATCAGCCTACAAGGTTGCCGCACAAAAGTAGGCCTCGTCTCTGGAAACCTCTCAAAAAATAAACAAAAAAGCTTTGACGCAAAATGGAAGTTGACCCTCCCTTGTGCATGAGCACGACATCTATCTAAGGCTGTACAAAACTGCCACAAAGAAATGACAAACCACCTGACAAGTCATGGCTCCTGTACTAAAGAATCAACATAATATAGAAGCGAGAAACTAATGCATTTCCCATCACTAGTGTTGTGTGAAATGGACGAAATCAGAAGTGAGAGGCACCTCACCTCCTGACTAGCAAATGCAGCAATACGTAACTGATCTCTGGAGACCTGAAAATCTAAAGGAGACAATATATCTGTGCTAATGTATCTCTGGGAGTACACCAACTAACTCCCTGCTGCATAGCCAACTGGAACCTCTGGGAACGAGTGAAAATCCACCCCTCTCCTCAATAGCCCTGTAATGAAATATATGTCCTCCTCAGTGGATGTGTACCACTGGTTAGGACCAACCTGGAAAGCCTGTCGGTGGGCAGTCCACCTGTGGATAAGATGTCTCAAAAACACACCATGGCCCTTTAGGGAAGTAGCCTCCTCATAGAACTTGAGGAGGCATACTTGCCTTAGCAGCCCGTGGGTAGCTGTTGTAATAGGGTGAGGGTATGCATCTCTCTCCCTCTCTTGTGCCTCCCACAGGCGAACCATGTTACACTGTTCTGCCTGTTGTTGTTGTTGCTCCTTCTCTTCTCTCCTTTCATGTATTTGAATGATTGACATATTAAATAAATTTTTTTTTAATTAAATGAGACATGTATTTAGGAATATACATATATAATTTTTTTTGGAAAAAAAAAGAAAAAACAGCCGGTGTGCCACAAAAAATAGGCATGCACCAGTGCTGGTGCATATTTTTTTGTCGCGCACTAGGGGCGGTGCACCAGAAAATATTCAACGCACCGGCGGCAGTGCTCCTGAAAATTTTTAGCGCACTGTTGACTATGGAAGGTGTCGGGAGTGCAGTGCGATGAATAAACTCTACACCCTGGGGTGTATAGTTCGGTCAACGCACCGACCTACTGACATCAATACAGAGTCAACGGTGTGGTATTTCACCAGGCCACACCGTTGACCCTATCAAAATGCAGAATGTGGTGCGTTGACAAAAATACCCACCTTGGGGCAGATACTTAATTCAACACACCGCATTTTCGCTATTCCACATGGTCAACGGTGCAGCCGCGTAACCAACTGCACCGCACTTTTTTTAAAATTTTAAAATAACATGATGCACATTTCAGTACTGCCCCAGAACTGGTGTGGATACTGTTAGCACCTGTTGCGATGTGGCCTGTAAATTTACAGAAAACACCGCGAACTGGTGTGAGCCGAACGACTCGAGCGCACCGCGCGACAAATTTTTTTTTTCTTTTAAATAATTAATTTTAAGGTAATTTGAAATTCTAATCCGCTAAAAGGCTTAATTATGGAAAAACAAGAAAAATACCTATACATTTAGTCGTCAAGGAGACATATTGGCTGTAGAATTTTCAAAAGAAAATTTTCCCACCGTTTTGCAAAATTCAAGTTGGAGATTGGTGGGAAATGCACAGTAGCAGTGCGTGCAATTGGTGCAATGGGAGCACCGAATCTGTCAGGGCGGATCAGACAAGGATAAATTGCACCGATTCTTGAGAGCTCTAGAGCACTGAGGAAAGTGATAAATGTGGTTTTTTTTCCATAGTTTTTTTTATTTTTTAACCTTGTTCAGGTGCGCAGGGTTTTATAGGCACACCGGTGTAGTTTCTTAAGATTGCACTGGGAAATTTATATTTTTGTGTGGGGTTTGAGGATGCACCGGTGTGGAATATTTGTAAAGCACCAGTGTGCTACAGTAATAAGATGCACCGGGCGGGTTTGTACAGAGCGCACGGTGTCCGGTGTGCTAATGTTTTGTGCGCATCGGTGCTTTCTCTTGTTGAACGCACCAGTGTGGTTTAGGTTGATAAGTGCACCGGACGAAAAACATCCGTAAAAACCTCCGCTCGCCAACCTCCTCTAGTAACCTTCACTAGAAACATATGTCTGGGGTATTTTTATAAGGGGTTCCTCAAAAAATCTGCGAGAGGGTCTTTTCCTTATAGTGGTGCAGGGTACTTATTGCAACATGAAGTGAAATATTAAAGTGGAAGTAGGGTTTTCTTGGTATTATACTCAAGAGACTACACCAACTTGTGCGGGTAACATGTATTAATTCTTCAACCATTATTTTGTAGCATATTGCATGAATATTGGATGTATTTTTTTATGTGGATAAGAACAAAGGGCTATAATTATTTATCTTCTTAAGATCACACATTCACATATTGGTAGATAATCCTCTTATCTACTAGGTTAAAATTATTATGTTTACTCTTCAAATTTTCCAATAATAGACCTGGCTACTCCGTTGGTGAGTCAACCCTAAATCTACGAGACCTTTTCTCTTTGAGACCTATTTGGTTTTCTGTTGCTTTTATTTCCTTCTCCTTTGGATACCTATTCATTTCATTTGATTTAAATCTAAATAGATCTTAGATTTGAAGCTTTTATTTTTTATTTTTATCTAGAATAAAGAGAGAGAATAAAAAATCGGGTTTCAAATTGATTTTTGGACATTTTTTTATAAAAGTTTATTGCAATAACCATAGATATGAATTTGGTATACACACCCAAGTGACCTAGCCTGAATCGTCGCGTAGCCGCCCTCCCTAGCTCTTTCTCATTGGTTCCACCTTTGGCCTCATGGGCCCTCCAGAGTCCATCCCGGAGGAGGATTCCCCTATCAATCATGCCTCGGCCTTCTTAGCCCTCATCACCTCCTTGGACCCCCCTCGAAAGCGACCTGCGATCTCGAAATTTGCAAAGAAGCTAGACGAAATTCAGGAAGTCTCACTGCCCCCGACGATTCCTTGAATGGCCGCTCTCTCCCTTGTAGAGAAAGGGCTTATAGGAAAATTCACGGGCCTATGGCCGTTGCGCAAGACTGTGCACAAATGGGTTGAACGCAACTGGTTGGAAAAAAAGCAAGGGAGAATGTCCATTATATTTTGTGGAAGGGGTTTATTTACCTTCCATTTTGAAACAAAGGAAGATAAAGATCTAATCTTCAGGAATGAGCCATAATTTATGGATACCAGGGGAATCTATCTCAACAAATGGACGCCGGATTTTGACCCAGAACTAGATGTCCCAAATTCGGTCCCTGTATGGGTTCGGATTCCCCACCTACCACTACATTGTTGGAGGGACGATCCCTCTAAAACCAATGCCATAAAAGATCTCATCAATCAAGAATAACCAAACATCATTCTCCGTCAAGAAACCAAATAGGAAGAAAATGATATGGAAGAAATAATAAAAAGATACAAAAACTATACAAGCATAGTGGTAGGATCCAGAGGTGCATCTGGAGGAATAACTATAAGATGGAATAAAAATAAATGGCATCAAAAATCAAGCTTAAAAAACTAACACTGGATAAAGGTAAAGCTACAAAATGTGCAAAGAGACATCATGATAATAGTCTACAACATATATGGTCCAAATCACTATTGTGACAAAGAAGTGTGCTGGAAAACTCTTCAAACTGACATGGAAGATGAAGGCAACAACAATTTAATCATTGGAGGTGATCTGAGTTTGGTTATGCATCCAAAGGAGAAAAGAGGGAGAGTTTTTTCTCTCAATCCTTCAAGAGACCATTTGGAACACATTATGAGAGACCACGATTTAGTGGACATCGATCCCAGGAATCACAAATTCACGTGGAACAATCACAGGCTTGGTCCAGGTAACATCATGGAAATATTGGATCTCTTTATTGTGGCAGTCTCTCTCATATCCTTCTTAAACGTATCCACCTCCACTATCTTGCCATGCTCAGCATCATACCACTACCTCGTCACTATGTTCCTTGGAGAGTAATCTAACTTCGATCCCATCCCTTTCTGTTTCAATCCACTTTGGTATGATTCCTAGGGTGCAAGAGAAATCATTGAAAGAACATGGCACACATAGGTAGTTGGATCTCCCCTATTCAATTTGGACACAAAACTGAAACTTGTTCGCACTACTCTCAAAGACTGGGCTAAAGATCACTACAGAGAACTGAAACTAGCCAAACAGGATGCAAAGGGGAGCCTAGAAGACATCCAAAGAAACATAGAGGATTATGGTATCACCAAGGAGAATCAAGACCATGAAAATTAATTGTATTGGGAAATGTACAATTCAAATAGAAAGGAGAAAGAGAAATGGAGGATTAAATCTAGGAGCCTCTGGCTCTAGGCTAGGGACAAGAATACCTAATTCTTCTACAATAAATCAAAAGTCAGAACGTCTAAAAACACCATCTCAGCCATAAAAATGATGAGGGTAGCACAATAAAAGAGAAATCTGAGATCAAATTGGTAGCGCATCAACATTACAAAAGCCTCTTAACATAGAATATGGGGATTAAGGAATATGAAGACCTTTTGCAGCACACCCCAACCATTATCACCGAAGAAATAAATGCCATATTATCCAAAAAAATTGGTGAAGATGATATTATCAAATAAATATGGACTCTTCATCCAGAAAAAGCCCTAGGGCATGATGGATTTTACATCATCTTCTATCGGACCTTCTAGCAGATAATAAAAAAAGACGTCATCAAAATGATCCATTGGAGCCAAAGGAAAAAAATATAGGTGGATTCAGAAACTCGACCTATCTTTCCCTGATCCCTAAATAAGCTCGTCCTTCCTCCTTCTCCAGATTCCGGCCAATATCCCTATGCAAATCTTCCTACAAAATCATCACTAAAATCCTTGCCACCCACACCAAAAAATTTCTCCCCAGTCTTATCTGCGAAAATCAAGGAGGTTTCTTAGCCAACCAAAAAATATCAGACTCTATTTTACTAGTTTAAGAATCTATTCACTCCAGTATGAGTAGAATGTAAAAGGGTTTTTTTCTTAAGTTGGACCTTGCCAATGCCTTTGGCAGGGTAAGGCACTCTTTTCTCTACTCTGTCCTAAAGAAAATTGGATTCAATTAAGAATTCATCTCTCTTATCCAGGCTTGCATTTCTCACCCCTGGATCTCCCCCCTAGTCAATGGGAGGCCAGGCCCTTTTTTCCAATCTTCTAGAGGCCTCAGGCAAGGATGCCCCCTATCCCCTTTCCTATTCATCCTCATGGTCGAATCCTTCAGCAGAGCCCTAGACTTCAATCATAGAGTGGAATTAATCATAGGTATAAAATTCTACAATGGGACTAAGAATATGAACCATTCCGAGTTCATTGATGATACATTACTGATGGGAGGAGAAACTAATATAGAAGCCAAAATATTTAAAAAATTTCTCGACAGATTTATGCATTATTCAAGAGGTCAAATAAATCATCTTAAAAGTTTCATATATGGCTGGAATGCAACACAGAACACCATTCACAACATTTCCCAAATATTTGGGGTCCCATACAAATGGAATTGGAATCATTTCAAATATCTTGAGATGCCTGTTAGCTGTGGTCCTCTAAAGAATGAGGTATGGAAAATTACCCTCGATAAGATGAAGAGGAAAATTCTTCAATGGGGAGCCACTTGGTTCAATATGGCAAGGCGCTTGATCCTAATAAAATTTGTTCTCTCTGCCCGAACTTTATACCAATTCTCCCTTTTACAAGCCCCAATCATCATTCAAAACAAAAAGGAGACAATCCTTAGAGATTTTTTATGGCAGGGAGGCAAGAAAGAAAAAATGAAGTTCAACTTGGTTAAATGGAGATAAGTTACTGATAAGTATGAGAATGGAGGTTTATCCATTCACATTCCTCAGCTTCTGAAGCTAAATTTTGGAGGCAAAATCATTTGGAGACTCATTACAGGACAAAAGTCATGGTGGAAGTAAGTTTTGGAGCAGAAATACCTCTCAGCCTCAAGAAAGTGTGCCCTAGATCAACCTATTCCCAACAGGCCTTGCTCTTGCATTTGGTCCATTTTCAAGAAAGCTATTCCCTTTCTCCTCGATCACACCTCAAAAGTTCCTCTCGGGGGTCACAAAACTGATATATGGAAAGACAAGATCATGGGTAAGCCACCTCTTGCAACCGGTCCAAGACTCCTTCGCATCCAAATCCATCTCAGGGGGCTTGGCATTAACTCACTAAATCAAATCTCATGTTGGGAAGAAAATATTTACCACCAGGATGGCTGGCTATTCCCAAACCTCCCTCCTTATCTTCACAATGACAGAAAAATGCTTGCAATCATGCTCAATGGCTCTACCCGTTTAGCAAGTGGTGAAGAAGACAACCTCATATGGGATCCCACTAGATCCCCCTATTCCATCAAAGCGGGATATGAGATCCTCCTTGGTGAAACCTACCCCTCCTCTCTGTGGGCTACCTGGAAGTAAGTATGTAAATCTGAGGCTCTTCCAAAAATAAAAATCTTCACTTGGATCTTAACAAAGGGGAAGATCCTGACAACTAATAATTTGAAAAAGAAAGGCATTTAGGGAGCTTCTAGATGCCCTCTATGGAATGTCGCTGAGGAATCTATTCAACACCTTTTCATTTCTTGTTCTTTCACCCAAAAATATTGGAGCCATCTCTATTCCCCTCTTTCGATGGAGATCGACACAAATGCCACAATTTTAGATTATATAGCACATTGGAAAAAGAAATACCCCTGTGTGAAAAAGGGAAAGAACATCATCAAAAGAATCTGGGAAACTTTTCCTTATGTCCTCCTTTGGAACATATGGTTCATGAGGAACAAATTCATCTTCCATGATCAAAAGACATGTGAGAGAAAGGTGTAGAATAAGACATGGAGCCTAACTATTGAGACCATTCTGGCCATGAACAATATCTATTTCAACATAAATGACATGCAATTTGAGGAGAGACAAATATTTAGATGCGTGCTTGATCACCTTTCGAGATATCACAAACCACTGTAAGGCAGCCCATCCATTATGAGTAGTGGAAGGTTAAATTAAAAGATAAATAATTTTTAGAATGGCTTGATGGATCATTTTGACCCAAGTTCTTCTTTGATGGTGCTTCAAAATCAAATCCTGGTGCAGCTGGAGTAGGTGGTCTCATCATGGAACAACATGGAAATCACATTGCCTCCTTTGAATGGGGATTAGGGTAGATGAAAAACAACATGGTAGAATCATATGCCATGATGCAAGGGCTACAATTAATCAAGAATATCAAAATACAAATTGTTATGGTATTCAGAGATTCCTCCATTTTTATCCGACTGATGTTGAATTCCTCCACGCCCCCTAACATCAACCTCAATAGACTCATAATATTGAATCGAAACCTAGATCAAGACATTGGGAATCTTTCATTCTATCACATCCTCAGAAAAAATAATAAAAAAATAAAACTCCTTGGCCAGCTTAGCCTACTCCAAACCCATTGGTAAAATACTCTCCCAGGGAATCACCCTCCTCGCCCCTATCCCTTGATCCTCCCCATGCATCTCCTTGACATGATGGTCTTCTTATGCATATGTGCCTCCTCGAATTTATCCGTGAAACTCTCCCATGCCCATACCTCCTCGCTCTCCTATCCCTTGATCATGTCTCCCTTCCCTCTATATATTCTCCCGTCCCTCAATGCGCTTCCTGCCTCTCCCTCCTCTATTTATTTAACTCCCCTCTCATCTGATGGTCACATTGTCTACTCTCCCCTTGGTGCAACACCTTGCTCCACCTTTCGAGCTTCCCATAGACACTCTATCCCCTACCTTCTCGGAGCTCCTGTTTCCTCTACAAGATCATAGCTTTATTCACTCTGTAGAGCACATCCCTCCCAAATTCTATGGAACCCTTCTCATCTGACATCCCCTCTGCCTTTTCCCTGTCCCTCCCCTCCCCTCGCTCCCTCTGTGCAGTTTTATCCTCTTGCCTTCCATCCAATATGAGAAGCGAAGACTGCCTCCACTGCTATGATATGCAAGCAGAAATGGAGCTAATCAAGGTGCAACTCAAGATCACCCAGGAGAAGCACACTACCGATGTCAACTTCCTCTGCTACTAGGCTCAATATTTCTCAAAACAGCTGATAGGAGTCAACAACCACTGTGCACATATTGAAGAATCTCTAGAAATCCTTCGCTATATGATGGAAAAAAGAGCAGCCCAAAGCTCTAGCTCCAGCAATGCAAATAACACTAATCCAGACAACAAACTCGGTACTCTGGACAACTCCAACATGCAGCAAAAAAATAGGAGCTAACTCCTCAGCACCATCGCATGTTCATGGACTGCCATACTTCTATGTTTTATGTCTTTTAAATTTACTGTTATGTTGTTCCAGTTTGTCAGATTCCACAAAAATTCAGCTTTAAAGTGTAGTAGCAATAGACATTATCTAGGAGGTTGGGTTTTTGTCTCAACACCCCTCCTTGGTATATCTCTATGTAACCCAGATGGAATGGAGCTCTTGCTCCCCACCTTTTTTAGAATATAATCAACAACCGACTTTGTCAAAATAAAAACCATAGATATGAATTTCTCTCAAAATTTCATCCAAAAAAAAAAAATCACTGAAAATGAAGTCAGGATGAGTAAGTTATGATCGATTGAAAATTAGCTAGTTTGTCTTCCTCCATAATTGTTGGCACATAATAGCTTACAACACGATTCTTCCAAAATCACTGGGTGGATCATTCCTTACATGCAATTGTTCCTTGCAAAATCACATTGTTAAGGTTTCCTTCCTTTTTATTGTACTAGGAGTTTTAAGGTTTTCTTAGAGATCTTATGGGACTTTATCTTTTTTATTAGCTATGTTCTTCAGCTGCTTTTCTAAGTCTAGATCTACTATAGATCTGATCCATCTATGTTTATTTGGATTGGATTTGTTTTCTTGCCTTGTTATGGTTTCTTGCCTAGCTGATTTGGTTTCAAATCCAAATTCTTCCTCTCTAAATTGTCCTTGGATTTTTGGATATGTTTTCTACTATTGCTTTTAGTTGTGAAAGATATCAGATTTGAGTGCACTTGTTGGTTTTTGTTGAATTCTTCCTTTGGTACTACTCTAGGGTTTTCATTGGAGGTTTGGTGTGCTTTGTTTGGCCCTATTACCTAAACAACTGAGCCCAAATTTTCATATATTTTTAGTTTATTGAGTAAAAATGAAGATATGCTTTTGATTCCAATATTGCAACCATATTTCACTGCATTTGACGTTGTCACTTTTGGTTGAGTAATTTCATTATTTCTGATGTGTTTACCTTTGTTTACAAGCGGTGTTATTTCTTGTTTACGGTTATGTGAATTATGACTTGAAAAGTTAATTTGGGTATGTTTTGTCTATTCTTTATTTCAAATTCACATTTTATCACTCTCCATTAGAGAATTTTTGAGGTAAAATATGGGCCTAAAAAAAAATGTACAAAAAAATCAACTTTATAAGAACCTATAGGATCTAATATGATGATGTCAACCATGGGGGATGATTCACTATTTTTGGAGTAAAAAGATTAAAAAAACTAATTTTTGATCAATTCACATTTTCAACTTATCTTCCTACGATTTTACTCAAATTTTAAGAAGGAACACTCATTGGATGAAAATTTTAATTTTGCATCTAAGGAGCACCCATGTTGCATACTTTTGATGGACCCTACTATAAGAAAAATGTTAAATACATGAAAAATGTGATTTATCACATTTTTCGTATAATAGGGTCCATCAAAAGTATGCAACATGGGCGCTCCTTGGATGAAAAAATAAATTTTGCATCTAAAGAGTGCTCCCGCCCAAAATTTGAATAAAATCATATGGAGATAAGTTGAAAATATGAGTTGAAAAGGTTTTTTTCCTTTTTTCCTTCTAAAACTTGAAGAGGTAATTTAATCTTACTTTATTATTTCCACTATTATTTTATAATATTCGTTAGGAGGCCCATTTTAGACTTCATGATTTCTCTAATGCATTCAATATTTCCTAGTCTTTCCTGCTATTAGGGGTTGCTTTTGATTGTGTAAAACATTGCATCTCATTGAGACATTGTTTTACAACCCTAGCTTGTTTTCATTTCCTTCCTCTTTCCACTTTTTGGCTTTCTTGTTTATTTCTTAAGAGTGTTTGTTTGTAATTGATTTCAAGTTTTGACGCTTTTGAGTGCTTTTTGTTTTAGCTTGGGGAATTTTTGGCTTCTTTTTGGATATTGTTTTTTGAATTGTCTTTTGGGTCTAGATTTTTATAAATTTGGGGATTTCATTTTAGGATAAGTGAGAGGTGAATTTGGTAGGAATTCCTTTTTCTTTTGAAAAGTGAAAAGACACTTTCCCGTCTCTACTTAGTTTTCATTTAATTTGAAAAAAAAAAGAGTGCATCTTCATATAATTGCATTTAGGGTTTTATTAACAAGAGTCCATCACACCATCTGTGTTTCATGTCGCTACCCAACTGATTAAACAACAACCACTAAAATAAATGCTCTAATAAAATTCATTAGACTTTTCTTTTATCTTTTCTTGGTAGCAAAACAACATTAGCCTAGGCTAGGGTTTTGGAGCTAGATGTGTGAGTAAACTTCTCCAAAATCACAAAACCAACTTAGAAACTTACGATAGGGAATGAAAATACACTCTTAGTAGTGTAGTATGGGAAGCCCTATTAACATGCGAGTTAATCATGAGGTCACACTTGGGGCTAGGTGGGGTGACATTCCCAAATTTTCTTAGTTTCAGGTGCTACAAATTTCAGAATCTGCGCATATTATAAATGATGTTATTAACATTTTTGTTGTAGCACTTGGGGGCCACTTGAGACTAGTACAGATTAATTTGGGGGATAGATCAAGAGGTTTTCAGCCTTATTTTTCCTTCTTTGCGTGTGAATTTGGCTTACGACTGTCCCCTAGGTCATATTATTGTTAATGGTGACCTTAGTGGACATTCTTCTAGGGATAATACATAGGTGACAAAGAGGGGCTTGTCTTCTTTGTACCTAGCACATATATTATTCATAATCTCTCGGTCCTCTCAGGGGGTACCCTATGGCTTATAAGGGTACTTGGACCCAGTTCGTAGCTAAAATAGTTGGGAAGCAGGTCACTATTATAATTGTCCCACTGGTAGCTTCTTTAATTTTTGTTTGCATGTGAGTACCTTTTAGGGCTTTTCTAGGGTGTGATGTTTAGTCTAAGTCAATATTTTGGCCTTAGGTGCAACAAACATCCTCCCACAGTTACCCAAGATAATAGGTCCGTTGGGGTAAACATGTGACGAAGGGTTATTATTATATGATTCAACTTCCCAAGTATATTTAAGGAAGTGGAACCGACATGAAACAACCAATCTGACCTTCCACACATGCTACAAAACCTTCAGGAGCCAATCAACCCTTCCAAGCCCACCAACCGCTGACACAACTTGAAATTTTACTAACCTAGACCCTCATTTTCTCCCATGAAAATCCATGCATTCAACTAAGGCCTTCCTGTCACTACCATAACAAGGCATGCTGGTGAATGTGTAATTTTTTATGTAGTTATGTACCAGTGACCCCGGATTCTGAGCCACTTTTCCAGGGCTAGGTATCAAGCCACTATCCAGAACTTCTTGAAGCTCCCATAAATGATAAATAACATTGAAAAAAGGTTAGTAATGCAAAAATTGGTACAATTACTTGATCTGACCCCTACTAGACATGGCTGGAATTTCATCAAACATGTCACAAATAAGTAATCTATAGGTCATAACAAGTGATCTGAGCATAGAGGTCTCATACTTATCTAAGAATCGATAATAAAAAATGACGCCTTATCACAATAGCCTCATTATAATCTATTAGGTAATATATTCATTATCATCTATTAGGTCATATATTCATTGTTCATTCAATTCCTAATCAAAACATCATAAGAACCATACATCAATTATATCATAAAAAATACTCATAACCAACATATAACCAACATAAATAAAAAACATATAATAGCCATAAAAACCACATATGAACAAGTATATTTACCCATCGAATATAATAGGGAAATATCTCTTATTAAAATATGCAAAATGAAACTAGGTATGGGACTTCCACGTACCACCCGACCATAGATTGGGTTGAATCAAATGCAAACAAATGCTCAAAACCACGTGGCATCATTCCACAGGTTGCACTTAGTTTTTTCTCTACATCGTCAATATCAACAGGAAAGGTATGTGTTTTCCCTCTCCTAGTCTGACCATACGCAATGATACAATTGTTGTATCCTCCCATGTAGTTCTCAACCATGGGAAATCTAGGTACTTTGAAAAGTTCTTCCTAAGATATATTTTCCTAGTTGCAAGGTGAAATGTAAAATGAGACTATGGGTGCCCCAACCATGTAATAGTGTGGTTGATGTCTTGTCTGACACATCTATAATGACCTTGAGAATAAAATTTAGTGCTACTAAGAGATTGAATATGAATAACAACTTGAACATTATGGTCATCCCAAAAATATGGATCCTCTTGAAGCGCAAAATGATCTTGCACAAAAATTTTCTGAGTCTGATTCCAAACCTTTTACATGAAAAACATTATGGGTTTCTGTAAAAGGCACCATCAGGATATTACCAGTGCTTGCATTGACACACTAGTTGGTTCTTAGAGATCTAGTTACACCATTTGAGGTCCAACCAAAGGTGTTTTCTAGATTTCCAGCTCTATAAAATGGAAGGTCGGATAAAAGGCTCAACAATTGAATTTTTCCTTAGGATGAATATTTCACTAAGTCTGTAACAAAAAATTGGGAAAAATCCACTTATGTGGCAGTTGAAAATTGAGTTATTGACTCATGTCATCCAAACCTATTTTTGGTATCTGAAAATCCAATTGAGCTATTTTGTAGATAAAATCATGATTCATTAACTTGAATTAATTATAAATCATTCATAATTGTTTCTTTGACTGGAATTATTGTTTAAATTCTTCTTCGTTGTTATGGAATCAGGGATGGGTGCTAATTTGAAAGCGAACAAATCCAATAAGGGTTCGATAGTAGTAGTATTTTTCCTTGGGATTGTTGGGATTGTTATAAGTACTAATAGCAAGTTCTCTCTTTATGTTATACTATGTTGCAGTTTTAAAGTCCTCAAACCTTTTTTCTAGGGACTATTCTATTCAATTCCCATGTCTACATTTTCATTGGGACCAATATGATGAGGGTAGATTTTAAGGAGTTTAATTACATGTTAGCCTCCTGATCTGAGTTTAACTACGCAGGCTTGTGAAAGTGCAAGAATTACAATAGATGCTCGAATAATCGAAATTGATTTCAATAATGAAAGATATGAATGAGGTTGTATATTTCCAAATTCCATTATTGGAGACTCTGTGTACATATATTGATATGTTGACTTGTACAATTGCATTTTTAATCCTTTTTAGCCCTAAATATTTTAAACAATTAGAAGATTACACATTGCATATTTTTTTACCATTCTAAATGCTTAGGAGTTTTGAGGTTAAGGCATATTACCCGTCTAGACTATCCATTAATTTGTTTCTTTGATTCACAATTCAATTTTCTTAGTAATAAAATGTCTACTACTACTTGGTTGCAAGGTCTCACTCCTTTATTTCCCTGCATATTCAGAAATGAAGCAACTCGGTATCCACTCTGTTTTAACATACAAAATTCTGTTTTGAAATAACTTATGTTTGAAATTAATTATTCAACAAAAAATGTAACATTTTCTGGGAATTTTACTTATGATTAATTGTTGGTAATTTATGAACATAGAATTGTTGAGATTGTTGGAGAATGGGTAATTGAACTCAAGGTGGGTGATAGTGCCCTTCCTATATTCACTGGAGAATGCAAAGAAAACAAGCACTGCAATAAAACATTGTTATTTAAAATTAAAATTCAAATTACATCTCTAATTTGTAAGTTTTTCTGTTGAAGAACAACTTCTGGCCACTATTATTCTTGATTGATCAAATCATAGGTTTTTTGAAGAGAAAATTGCAAGCCCCATCATTTTTCTTGACAGGGTCTAGGCATTGTGGAGAAGAAAATCCATAGAGCCATTTTCCTTCATCTAGTTTATAGATAAGGGATCAAGTATATGTGCCTCGTGCCCTTAATAATGATTTTCATTTTCCAAATATATATGCCCTTACGATTATAGAATTATTGTTGTGTTCAATTGGTTTTTAACTAATATTTATGGTGTATAACGAGCTGCAATATTAATGGTTACAGTATTTTGGATGTCTAAAATTGGTTACAGTTGTCTTGAACTTTTTGGATAACTTGAAATGCTTCCAATGCTAGCCCGAGTCTCTGTAATATTATTCTCTGTCAATTTTGAAGAATCTACAATGTATTGATATCATCCAAAAATTCTAGGAAGTTTAGCATTGAATGTGTTTACCTAACAAACAACCATTAACAGATAGGATGCAGTTTGTCTTGCAAGTTGTTGGGCACAACCCAACTTGGTCTATTTTTGGGTAAAAGACTTCGCAACTCAAGGAGCAGAGTGCGCGGTACCACGAAGAGAAATCTACTGCACAATGTTTAGGGGCTTTGAGGTGGGTTGAAGCCCCTCATTTTGTAACAAGTATTGGATTGTTTTGTCTAGCCCATGGTATGTGGACCATGGTTTTGTATTTGATGTAAAGCTATATAAATTAATGTAATGTTTTGTCTAAGTGATATAGACATACATAGTTGATGAGAAAAATTGTTATATTTTTTGTCTTTAGTCTATTTTTGGGCCTAAGGGAAGCCTCCACAGTTGTGTGCGCAGAGGCCTTGAAGATTTTGTAGCTTTGTGCGCATACCACCTGCAACTATGTGTGCAGGTCGAAGAAGTGAATGTACTGAATACACTTATCATAATAAAGAAGAAGAATTTTTAATACATCTCTGTGTTCATATGTGTCTTTGCTTATTATTTGCATTACGAAGTTGTTTATATGCTCTATGTTGTGTTTTAATGATAAAGGCGCAGTGGGCACAAGTATTTATTGATGAATGAAGTATAGACTGTTAAAGTAGATAGATGCATCTGCACTGTTCAAAATAAGAATAAAGAATAATTTTAGCAGTAGATCCACTCTCCATTGTCCATATGGATGCAGAAACCTAGTTATGACATCCCCAAATATTTCCTCGGGTGAGACTGCGATCTGCGTAGCATGATGTTGTTGAAAGGGCTAGTAATAGAGGGTTTTGTAGATGCACAGTTAAATCCTAACCCGAGTCAAGCCCAACCAATCTAAAAAATGGTTTTTTTGTCAGGATCAAGATCTATTTAAGGGATATGTCGATGTGGCATCCAACGAGGAAGGAAATACAAGACTAGGTATATCTGAAAGGGCGAGAGTTCGTAGTTCAAGAAAGAAAAAATTTGCAACTATCAATTGAAGCTTGGTTGCAAAGGTATCTTTTCATAGATCAACACGATATTTTTTCACGACGTTTGTGAATGAACTAAATGAATTATTATCAAGGTTGGTTGAGAACAACACATATTTTAAGAACGACAAGCCTAGTGCATGGAACCCTGAATTGTTACAGTGACTCAAGGAAACCGATAACAACATATTAAGAGTTGTTGATTTCTAGATCGACGGTATTTTGGGAGGATTTATCACTGAGTTCACCATAGAAAAATCTATATCTTACAATGATGTTGAGAAAATATTTTTCAAGGATCTGCGAGGTAAGTATCAAAATTATTTGAATTTGTGGATTAACATGTTTTTATGTGAAAAGGGCATACTATAAATGTAGTCAGATCAATTTTTGGGAGAATTAAGTATGGAGCTACGCGAAGTGGAAAGCGATAAAGAGTAGATCACAAAAAAATCATTGAGACTAATTACAGTCTGTTGGTGGGTGAATCTGAAAATGAAGGATAAATCAGTAACCCTACAACCCCTAGAGGTGCATCACAGTTAGGAGTTGAGAATAATTAGGGCACATCTGTGATTCCCCATCCCGCTACTCCCCTTACCCCATATCCCCCTCCCCATACTTTCCTTCCCCCTCCACTTCCCCCTCCACTTCCACCACCCGCTCCCCCATCCCTAGGAAACATGACCAATGATATCAAGCTACCTATCTTTAGAGGACTTGGATCATAGGATCCTTAGAAATTTTGGTTTGTAGTTGAAGCCATATGGAAAGAAAGATAGATTACTAACGACAATGTGAAAAAGGCACAAATTGTCACCATGCTGTAGGAAAGAGCGCTGACATGGTACATCAAGTATTCTATGACAAATCAGGCTGCTTCAATGGGTGATATGAATAAAGAATTGACTACAGAATTTAAGAATCTGAAATCGTAGTTGTGGTGTATTACTGAACTAAAGGAGAATAAGAAGCTATAAAATGAATATGTTTGGGATTTGGATCAAAGGTTCAAAATTTTAATGGGACAAGTGAGCTTTGGCATTTCTGAAGAAAAACATAAGGAGTGGTTTATAGCTGTGTTATTGCCACATATCAGGCTACCTTTGACACGACAGAAGAAATCAACATGGGTTGAAGCTATGGAAATTTCGATGAAGTTGGAAGCTTCGCCAGTCGCAGATACACATGTAGGAGTACAACATATTCAGATCCAACTAGAAAGTTTGCATTTGGAGTTGTAATATTTGAAGAAAGGTAAGGAATTCAAGCCAGAAATTCGATCAAAATTATGGTGCATAAAGTGTAAGGTGGAAGGCCATTATAAGGATAAATTCCATGTGTTTAGAGAGTACCTCGCTAGTGGAGCACCAAATCCATTAAATCCAGGATCGAGCATATGGTGTGACATATGTAAAATTGCAGGTCAAAATCACTCAGAAGAGTTTTATTTGTTACAAAAGTATGTTCATACCCTAAAGCAACTCTTTTGTAGCTTTTGTAGATCAATGGGGCATAATGAGAAGAATTGTCATAGTTATTATTTGATGATGGAGAAAACTCCAGGAGCTTATAGAATGAAAGTTGAGGGATGTACACATTAGGATCAAGGTCAACATGTCGATTAAGGAGGATTCCAAGGATGAGGAGGAAGAGGAGGCACTGGTCGAGGACGTGGCTAACTTATTTGTTACAACTATGGAGAGGTGGGACACTTTGCGTGGAATTGTCAGAATCCTACCTCCACCTGTAAGTATTATAAATATTTTTATCATGTGATAGAAGAATGTATGATCCTTACGGTGAAGATGTAGGAGAAAACAAACCACCATCCCACACAAAATCTGCAAATGATGACAGTTTAACCAAGTGAAGATGACCCATGCATCAACATAGTAACAAGAAGTGGCGCAACGACAAGAGATGATAAAGACGAAGGTAGGAAGCTGATGGAAAACACATTGGTTAGGAAGACTATAGAAAGAGTTCTTGGTTTCAGTATTCAGGAAAAAAATAAAGCATTCATAGGGTGAAGCGAAGTTTCATGGATCCGGGAGCTTCAACATCTAACGTGCAGCCACTGCAGAAGTTGATACCAAAGAAGGATAGCACTGAAGCAAATACTCAGCTAAAATAATTTGATCCAGATATATTAATATCATTCTTGCAGACCTGCATGAAGATGTTGAGAGTTCAGAAGGTTGTTCAAGGACTCCAGGAGCTGATAGACTCCTGCGCTAGTAAAGTAGAACCATGAAGCGAGCAACATACAACAAACAAGTTCCATCGACATAAGAAGAGAACATGAAGGGAGATGAGACTTAATGTGTAGGTAAGGGAATATGATATGGATCAATTAATCCTATATTTTGGATCTAATTCCTTTGTGTTGCCTAAGAAAACTTGGGAGCAAATGGGAAAACCAAATTTGCAATGGTCATTGATCTAATTGAGGATGATCAACCAGTAGAAGATCATCCCTATGGGAAGGATGTATGGCGTTGTAGTAGATATTGAAGGAGTGTGCGCTGTTGTAGATTAGATTAGATTGGATTTCAATACTGACACAATAATCAATCTGAAGAGGAGACAAATGGTGTTCGAAAAAGGAGATCTAAGGGTCATTGTTCCTTTAGACCCATTAGAAGGAGTGCGGTATACAAAGCTTATCCGTGATGAGTAGTGCGACGTGGATATTGATAATATATACAAGATAACAACTAAGGAGGAATATTGGATTAATCCCACTATAGATGGAAGAATAATCTGGGAACATGATAGTTCCTGTATTTCAGATTCTGAGGAAGAGCTGGAAAATTGGCAGAACATGTTGCATGAAATATCCACCAGACGATGTAATAGAATCACAAGATCACTTCGAAGCATAACTTTAGAGGTATGTGATCTGCCTTATTATGATGGGATAGTATATGTAAGCCTTTTTCTTAGTGAAGAAGAAACTAAAATCAAGAGGTAGAGATACCATACATTGAGGTAGAAGGTGAGGTAGAACTCTTTGTACTACCACCATATGCACCGCCAAGGAATTCAAATGTTAAGCCAGTCAAAGACCTTGATAATGCGAAGTTTGGTGCCTTCACACCAGTGTTGCCTAAGGAAGTACCATTTGAAGGTGAACCACTCAGGAAAATTCTGCAGCTAAAGATGGAGGATTGGGAATTTAATGACAAAAGAAAGTATCCCTAATTTAAACCAACTAGGTACCTCCACCTAGTATATTACCCAAAGGCTAAAGTCACCAGGCTAGAGCCACACCAGTGGGAAGAAGGTTTGCAACGAGAAAGATTTTTGAATATGTTGAATGTCCCACACTTCGGTCGAAGTACTATCAACACGATATGTGTTAGACAACTTTTGGATTTAGTGCATGATGGATACCTCTAGTTGGGGGAGAGGATCCCAATAGATGAAATGTTGATCAAAAGAATAACCGTGTTACCTTATCAGGGAAATAACCCTGCCAAGGTGTTCGTGGGCAAGAATTAGTATAAGGCAGTCATTGACGAAATGAAGAAGAAGTATGAGCTGATAAAGAAGTTAAGGGGCTATGACATCAGCTCTATCAATGGCCAAGTAGTGTGCTTCACCATGCACATTATTGCAGGAAAAATCATGCGAAAATGTCGGGTGAATGAAGTCCCAACAATCATGGTCTCTTTGGCCTTGAAGTGCAGCAAGGGGGTAAAGTTTAACTGCACCAAATACCCGTGAAAGAAATTTTGAAGGACTCCCAAGAAGTGCAGGAGGAAGGGAATGCATTGCACTACACGTGGTTGTTGTTAATTATTGCATTATTGGCCTGGAAGGAACTAATGGAGTCACAATTTCCCACAGTTGACCTAGATGTATGGGAAGCTATGAGGTACGCCTCGTTATGGTTTTCCAAGAAGAAAACGCGGGTACATGAAAACATTTTTTTTTGGTATCAATGCAGATGTACCTACACATGGTGGTGAATCAACATTCCAGGTTGTGACCCACTTTGTTTGAAGAATACTGTAATATTGAAGAATTTAAGGCAGATTTCCACAGAGCTTAGATTAAGGCATGAAAGGATCCGACATAGACATGGCATCCTTTGCCATATTTGGTCACAAAAATTGACCTCTTGGACTTCCTAAAACCATGGTTGATTGATTGGATGACTCCACCCATTGGAGGTATTGAGCCAACAAAAGGCACCACACAACATTTGGGAACTAGTGGAAAGGATGAAGAGACAAGGAAATATACAACACAAGAAACATAGAAGTACGGGGAAGGAACTAAAGGCACAGAGCACAATCAGGGTGGCCAAGACCCTCCTAGTGATACAAAGCCACTCACTTCTCCATTTATCATAAATAAGAGGGTACCTACTACATATACACTAGGTGCATGGAAGAAGCACAAGGCAGATAGATCTAGGCGTGGAGAGGCCATGATCCTCATTGAAGGAGATATTGACAAAAATGGGGACAAGGTAAAACAAATGACAGAAGAAAAATGGAGCATAATCGGGGATCAATACAAGGCGGTATTGACAGATGTACATGAAAGAATGAAGAAACTTAAGGTGTTGGCCCAAGAAATAAGATCACATGAGCATCCAGCCATCCAACGAGCATAAAAAAGTCAATCAACGCAACCAGAGCGCCAAATCAAAACCTAATTTTGTAGGTACTCGAAGGAGAACTACAATTCAAAGCAATCAAAGAAAGGGAACACGCCAAAGGATGGGAGAACATCAATATGATCCTGGCCACACTCCCCACTCCAACATTACACAAATTTCACCAAGGGATCATAGAAGAGTTGAAAGGGCGTAGACAACGTATGTTGCAGTCCAACATACAAGTGCAGTAGGAAGGAACTACATTAATGGTGCAACTTGATCGGGTGTTGAAGGAAATGGACGAGGTGCGTCAGAAGTAGATGTAGTTGGAAAGACCTATTAATAAGACTTGCAGTGAAGTTCCAGACGTTCAGGTCCACACTGAGGAAGCACCGACAACAAAGGTTGCGAAGCTCGCTCTCGCAATCAAGGAATCAAAGGAAAACACTAAGAAGATGCAATTTGATTATGATGTTCATATTGTTGAATTGAAAATAAGGTTGCAGCTAGCCACGCCACTAGAAGTTAGAGAGCAGAGGGAAGGGGACCTTAAAACCGCACTGGAAGGTATCTCCATCGCTGTAAAGGATTGTGGTAAACTTTTAAATGATACAATGGAAATTTGGACCTCGTTGTAGGAGGATCCAAACATTCAGCAGATTGAGGAAGAGATACAGACAATGCATAAGAAGTTGGACGAGATCTGGGAAACTGCGAGGACCTTAGAACCTGTGCAATGGCTCGCTCGGATCATAGAAGGCAAGAATATTTAGAACCAGATCGAGGATTTGTGGAGGAAAGAGCAGTTTATCACCACGAGGACTTAGTTTTGGCAGGATGAGGACATTCAACTCTCACAGAAAATTAATGGAAAGCTTAAGGAGATACGCAAGCAGTAGAAAGACATCCTGCAAAATATAGCCAGGTCGACCACAAAGAAGCTGCTTGAGGACATGCGCCATGAAGAAAAGCATATTGCACAGATGCTTCAGTCGTGAAACAAGGCCTATGACCACATAACAGCAAATATTTAGGGCGTACTAGCTGAGTGATTCGGGATGAGTCACATGTGAGTATTGGGGGCCTGTTGGGCATAACCCAACTTGCTCTATTTTTGGGTAAAATACTCCATAACTCAAGGAGCGGAGTGCGTGGTACCGCAAATAGAAATCTACCATGCAGTGTTTAGGGTTTTTTTATCTAGCCCATTGTATGTGGACCATGATTTTTCATTTGATATAAAGATATATAAAGAAATTTAATGTTGTGTCGAAGTGATATAGACGTGCATAGTTGATGAGCACAAACTTTTATATTTTCTGTATTTAGTCTATTTTTGGGCCTAAGGGAAGGCTCCGTAGTTGTGTGCACGGAGAACTTGAAGGCTCTGCAGCTTTGTGTGTAGACCACCTGCAGTTGTGTGTGCATGTAGAAGAAGTGAATATACTGAAGAGACTTGTCATAATAAAGAAGAAGAGTGTTATGCAGAATTATGGATTACGGATAAAACATTCTTCCCTAAATGTGGTACGCATTTATAACAACAGGTTAAAGACTTTGCAACTACTTTTACTAACAGTAAATAGACACACAAAATAGATTAATAAACTTACTTGGATTCCAAGCGCTTCCAAGTCTCCTTCTATTGCTCTTGTTGTAGCTTCAAATCCAAGCTAGATTGCCAAAATATTTCCTACAAGAATGAACACTAAACAACAAAGAGATTGCAATATATAGATATATATTCAAGTTATTCAGTTAAATCAATGAAACATTAAACCATATACATTAGATAAGAATTCATAATATGAAAGACAGAAGCTTATATAGATACATATGTGTGAAAGTAAGCAACAATATTTATTAATGGATAGAAGGGGAGGTTGCAACCAACGATTGATTTGATGTCACCATCTCCAACATCATCCCGACCTCATCACAATGAACATCTCTCCAACAACATATCACTCAAATCAAATCCTCAATTTAAATTCCACCACCATTTCTCTACTCAATTTCTTCCTTCCTCAAGCACTAGGATCTGTGCTCAATTTATAGATGAGTTGAAGGTCGTTTCACAATCAATGACTTTCTAATAATAGGCAAGACATTTTTCCCAGTTCAGAGGTGTTGAATGGACACATGGATTCGAATTTTGACACATATGCACTCTTCTAGAAGGCACTGGCCATGTGGAGATTCTGAAACAATGAGAATTTCACTCCCAATTGACCAACGCACCCTTGAGTGTCGGGAAGTGCCTACATATGAAAAGCAGTTAGCCCCTTGAGAGACTGGGTTGGTGAGCTCATATGCGATATAACATGTACTTCAAATCTTGGAAACCTTGCAATGGAAGTCATGGATGATTTGTTCTTGCTCTTTGTCTTAGGGCATGTAGTAATTGAAATGATAAGGGATGATAGACCCTATTCATCGGTTCTGGGGATGATGTCTAGTTTTACTAGGTCATTGGGAATGGTGCCCAAATTTACCTATAACAAATTTCCCCCTAAAGCATGAAGTCAGAATAATAATGGTTTCTCTGGTTTTAAATGAGATGCTTTACACTGTGATGGGTTGGAGCTGAAGCAGAGTGGCAACCTGAATCAATCTTACAATACATTAGATCATGATATATCCTATTGATCATGAATTGATGAGGGAAGGCCTTCCCATGCTCAACACATAAACTATCTAATAACATGTACATCGTTTAGAAAGTCGTCTACATTGAAATGTTTCCCAATACAGACATTCCTATAGATATAGGCCCATGTTCGGATGACGATCTGTATGTAAGGTCACCATACAGATGATGTGTACAACAATCCTGAAATCGCAGCTCAGATGGCTGAAACTAGATCTGGGGTCTTCTTATGATGTTCACTCGATCGTTCGAGAAAAATTCTAGCCATGCGAATATATGATTTGTAGTCAAACATAGTAAGACATCGTTTGATTACCAGCCAATGATGTGAGCTATTAACAAACGCGAGAGAACCACCATTAATGTCAATGGCCCTCAAGGTACTGCAGTACATTTTTTAAGGCGTGAATAGATGATTTTATGTCGAACGCCAAACAAAATCTTTCGGTCAAAAGTCTAGAAGCGAGGATATTTTTGATGCTGTAACAAGCCTCATGGTACTGGAATATGATTTTTCTAAGTAAACTTCCTGGATGGTGATTTGTCGTCAACAAGAAGCTACTTTATTGTGAAACGAGAGTTACTGATTTCAGAGACAAAGGTATGACTTGATATAGCAATTTTCAGGGATGACTGTCATGAGAATGAAGGTTTATGAGTATTCACCCGATGGCTTCTCTTGAACATATCGACAACACTGAGATGAGTTGGCAGCACTGACACAAAACCGAAGTGAAGGTATGATGAAACATAGGTATGAATGAACCGTCAAGAAGATTACCCAACCTAAATTGTCATGGTGATGGAGTGAATTTTCAGTTCAAGAGTGACCTACTACCATAAAAAAAAAAATTTCACATTCCCAAATTTTCCCCGGTCATTTGTCGACCAATACATCTTTATTTTTTAACAAGCTTGAGGAGGATAAAATATGCTTGACCTATAATTCAATCCTTCGGGTGAATAATGTATCGCTATTTAATAATATAACGAGTCTAGCGATGAATGAAACTCGATCCTTGCCACGATCGACAAGCTTGTCGCTATTTTATGTTTTAACGAGCCTACCGACAGTGACAACCCGATCCTTTTTCATATTTAGAGAGTTTGAAAAAGAGGATGAAAGAAAACTCCATAAGTAATTTTTCATAAAGTTGTCACTATCGTTAAATAATCTATCTCAGTCTGGAAAAGGTTTAACCTTATACTGAGTAGATATCAATTCATTTACTTTTACAAGCTCGAAAATACAAGTGCTTGGCAATATTTTCACATTATCGGAGTCTGAAAATTGCTGAAGGAAGACTCTAGGGGTTCCTTTTTCACAGTTATCGAAGCTCAAAAAAGAGATAAGAGTGCGCTTCAAGTCCTTTTTCTTTTTTAACAAAGCTCGAAAAATAAGGATAAAGGTATGCTTTGTGGTCAAATCATTCTTTGAAATAAATACGCACAACTAATATGTTCATCAATTGTAAAACGTGTTCAGAACAACATCAAATGGATTAAAAATACATGTTTCATGATAAAAATATAATAAAACCATAGTCACAACAATAAATATGATTTGAAAATAATCAAATGACTAATTAAAAGAGTTTTATTATTCATTTTTACCATTTTAAAGTTACCATTTTTATTTTGGAGCTCTGAACCTTTTTTTTCCCTCGAAATTTAACCATTGATTGGGTGCAATAGGTAAGAATGTTTTGAATGCCCCCTACAAGAGAACATGTCGAATTCCCCCTGCAAGAGCACATGTCGAATTCCCCCTCCAAGAATATATGCCCCCTAAGCTTCATCCATTCACCTTAGTAGAATACTAGTTACTATAGTTGGATGGAATGAAGGTTCATTATAGGGGAGGATTTGTTTCATTTTTTAACAAGCTTGACACAGAAAAAGAACTATGCTCATGACCTATTTCATTTTTTAACAAGGTTGACATAGTAAAAGAACTATCCTCATAGGCACTTGTTTCATTTTTTAACGAGGTTGACACAAGAAAAAATAACTATCCTCATGAATTTTTTTCATTTTTTAACAAGGTTGACACATAAAAAGAACCATCCTCATTGTGCAGTTTCACTAGTGAGTGTGTGCTGGAAAAGGCGTAGTCTAACGGAGTCATCATTTAAGGAGTTTGATGAGCACCACAAATGTTAAGTTATAACATGCGTTGATGGGTCTTCTCTAGGGTTTCCATTGAATTTTGGAATTTCCTAGGGTAATTTATGTGGTATCACCGGCCACCAAGGAGAATAACTAATGGGATCAGCTTGATATTGCACTGAAGATGTGAATAAAGGATCAAGACGTTTAGTACTCATAAAGGAGGAACCAGTTAGGATTCCAGATGATGACATGCGTGAATTCAATGGACAAAACATCGAAGATGAAGCAACAGTAGAGGTTGTCGCAGCTGAAATATATGGTTTAGTCTAGGATGTTATCTCAGCCATGGTCAAATGAGTATACCCTATAGAATCTATAGGAACTCGAAGTGAAACAAGATCAACAAAATCATAGGAAGGTGATTGAGGAAAAGACTGGTATAGGTAAAGCTCCTACCGAAAATGAGTTGGAGTTAAAGGTGTCTCGTCTTGTGGTATTTATTTGATCGAAATAAAACCAGGTGGAAGAACGTCATCATCAGGCCCAAATTATATTTCAGGTGGTTGACTACGCGATATGGGAGAATCAATGGCTACAATAGATTGTGGAGTGACCAATACAGGAAAAAATTCTAGCTGTTCAACTTCAAGATTAAGATTTTCTCCACTTAGGGCATATATCAACTAAAATATAAGGGGATGACAAATCCTATTTCATTTTTCCTCAGGATGATGTCTAGTTTGACCAATAATAGCTGCTCCTTAAATCACGATGGGATCCGGACCAATTTTTGGTTGAACAACATCAGGTTCGAGAGGTATGGTCTTACTGATTGGATGGATCGTGACCACATGTAGCTGTGAGGACTCTGTATCGACAACAATAGACGAACCAGGATTTGTAGAAATAACCTGTGCCAACTCTGGTATATGGGAAGATTATGCTTCAGTAGAGGTACTGATGGTACTGGTTTCGGTAGAGCGATGTTGCCTTCACTGCACAGAAGTAGCTTCTAGTGGTAAAGGTGGTTTCAATGCAAGTCTATGCGAACGACAGGGAAAGGGATTATTTTCTTCCGCGATAACTAATTTATTTTATGACCAAAAATAAATAAACAAAATAGAAGGGTAATGCTAGGAAAAAGGTTTACCAAGAAACTATGAACTACAAAATACCTCCTGGCGAACCAAGAAGTTCGACATCTCTGTGTTCATGTGTGTCTTTTGTTATTATCTGCATTGTAAATTTGTTTATATGCTTTATGTTATGTTTTAATGATAAAGGTGTAGTGTGCACAAGTATTGATTGATTAATGAAGTATATATTGGTAAAGTAGATAGATGCATCCATGTGGTTCAAAATAAGCACAAGAAATAAGTTTAGAATTAGAACCACGCTCCATTGACCTTATGAATGCATAAACCTTGTTCTGACATCCCCCAATATATCCTTGGGTGAGATTGTGATATTCGCAGTAAGTCGTTGCTATTACTCATGTTTTAGGTACACCTCTTACGAACACAAATAAAGGAGAAATTAATAGATTCAAACATACTTCATCGAAATCTAATGGGTTAAGGCATTCTTCGCCAGAAACTACTATTCACAATCTTGTGCACCTAAGTACAGACAGGTCTGTAACTGCGCACAACAAACCTGAAGTTACAAGTGTGAACTTCCATGTAAATGAATTTTAAAAGGGCCATACTTGGACAGGGTCTTCCGGTAATGCAAATGATTTGTTAAAGTTCTTTGAAAGAGTTTTTATTTATGCTTATACTACAAGATTCTCGTATTTTTCCCTTATTTTTTTATTTTTAATATATAAATTTTTATGTTTCTTTGAGCAAAGGTGATGTTTTGTGTTTCTCAAGGGATGATGCCAATAAACCTGTATTTTGCAATGACTGTGCACTGGACAAGAAATTCATGGAGATTCTATCTCAATTCATGGAGCTCTTTTGTGACACATATAGAAAAACATGTAAAACTATTTCTTGTTTATCTATTTCAGTCTAATAGTAGATTCAAGAGCAATGATTACCAATGTGTATACCTTTCCTAGAACAAAACTTGTTTTCATATTTAGGTGCACATTTCTATTTTTTTCTACTTCATTATTTTTATGTTTTGAAAATGCATCTTAAATTTCATGACTAAATATGATTGAAATACATCTAGAATGATACATGATGCCAAACAAGTAATTTTTAGTATTAGTCTCTACATATTTTTAGAGTTATGGCTGCTTAGAATTAGCTTGATAATTTGTTCCATTATTGTAATTGTGATGTTGATTTTGATTAGAAGAATTGTAAATTGTTTCCAATATTGATTTTTATAAAATACATTTCATATGTTTATTATAGATATTATCCATCACCATGGAAGCACTTCAAAAGTTGTGTCCAAGGAAAGTACCTTCAACATTCTCATTTATGTCCTCAGAGGGTGACCATAATCAGAAGCCTATTTTCCAGTTATTTATATTGTTCTTTGTTGTGGTAATAAATGTTGATTGAATGATATTGGTCTGTGTAAATACATCATTTTGAAATGGTATAATGATGTGTATAGATTGCATCGATTTTACAAGACACTTTAAGGTACTGGTTCCTATGCTTCCGCCTTACAACCTTTCCTTTTCCATCTGGTGCAATTGATAATGTAATGTGTTTTTAATCATTTGTGACATGATATTATGATCGTGACACTTCAAGCTACTAGTTCATATTCTACCTCCTTACGGTGTTTCATTTTCCATCTAGTGCAATAGTTAGTGTAATGTGTTTTTAATAATTTGTGACATGGTATCATGATCGTGTTTGTTTGATTAATAATGAAGATGGTAATATGATGTATTTTTAAATGATAAAATTTTGTTTGATAAATAATACAATGATTTTTTTTTTTTATAACATGTTGGGTTTGTTAAATGATATTAGGATAATAATGATTTTGATTTTGTATTTATTAGATGATATGATAACAAGGAAGAAGATTATATTTTTGTTCGCTAAATTATATTATTATATATTTTTAGATACATAAGACAATGATAAAGATTGTGTTTTTGTTAAATGATATGATAATGATTTTTTTTTAATAAGTAAAATGTTTGTATTTATTACACTAAATATGATAATGATAATTGTGTTTTTGTTTTTTAGATGGCCCTATCCTCCTCTTCGTAAACTAGGTCACAACTAGGGGGATTTGAACCTTAGATCTCTCAATTTTCACAGATTTCACATTACTTCGATCACCAATTAATTTTCGCCTCTAGGACATGATAATGTGTTTTTTTAATTAGATAATATGATTGTGTTTTTGTTTATAAGATTATATGAATTGTGTTTGTTCGATGAGATTATGATGATAATGATGATTCCTTCTGCATGTTAAATGAAATCAATAAGTTGCTTAAAGCATATGGTGTTGATATTTATATGTTCTTAATGTGTATTTTTTCATATATATAAATATATATATATATATATATATATATATATATATATATGTTTGTTTTTTAATGATTAGATATTTTTATTTGTTACATGAGATGATAATGACATCTGAATTTTATTTTGGTTTTAGTTGGAGTGGGGTGGGAAGATAATAGAGGAGGAGAGAAGGGGGAAGGAGAGAGATAAGGGGGGGAGAGGGATGTCAGAGGGTTGAGTGTGAAAGAGCAGTGGGGGAGGCGGGAGGGGGGATGGGAGAAATACAAAGGGGTGATAGGTAGAGAGAGAGAGAGGAGGGTATAGAGGAGAAGAGACTGAGATAGGTGGGGGGAGTGAAAGAGTAATTTGGGGAGAAGGGGAGAGAGAAAGTGAGGGGGGAGAGATAGATATATAAAGAGAAAGAAAGATAGGTAAAGAGTTAGGGGAAGGGAGGATATTGGGGAAGGGGAGAGGAGAGTGGGAGAGTGGGGGAGAGAGAGGCAGAGAGGGTGAGGGAGCATGTGCATGAGATAAAATGAGAGGCTGGAAGGTTTATAGAGAGGGGGGAAGAAGAGGGGGGAGATAGAGAAAAAAATAGGAGAGGGAGTGATGGAGGTAGAGAGGGGGGGTGGGGAGGAGAGAGCCTGGGGGAGGTGGGGTTTTTGTGAAGTAGTGATTAGGGGAGGGTGAAAAGAAGAGAGTAAGAGGAGAGAAAGAGGCAAATACAAAAAGAGATAGATGTTAAGAGATGGACAAAGAGATGGCGGGAGGCATTAGGGGAATTTTGGGGTCTAAAATGGGCCTCCTAAGAAAAATGTACAACCAAAATAAACATTATAAGAACCAATAGGACTCAAGATGATGATGTTGACCATGGGGGATGATTCACCATTTTTTAAGTAAAATGATAAAAATATTAAAAAATAATAAAATAATAAAACTACTTTTTCAACTCGTATTTTCAACTTATCTCCCAAATTTTTTACTCAAATTTTGAGCGGGAGTACTCATTGGATGAAAAATTTAATTCCCCATCCAATGAGTACCCATGTTGCATACTTTCGATGGACCTTGTTACATGAAAAATGAGAAATACATTAAAAAGGTGATTGCAATCATGTTTTTTCATGTATTTCTCATTTTTCGTGTAGCAGGGTCCATCGAAAGTACACAACATGGGTACTCCTTGGATGAGGAATTAATTTTTTCATCCAATGAGTACTCCTACTTGAAATTTGAGTAAAAAATTTGGGATATAAGTTGAAAATACAAGTTGAAAAAGTAGTTTTTTCTTTTTTCACTCTAAAATTTGATGATGTAATCAAACCTTATTTTATTATTTCCACTACTATTTTATAATTTCATTTGGAGGCCCATTTTAGACCTCAAAATTCCCCTAATGGGGAGAGGGAGATATAGAGTAAGGAGAGAGAGAGAGAGAGAGAGAGAGAGAGAGAGAGAGAGAGGGGGATAGTTTATGTTCACAACAACTATATTCCATTTATTGACTTATTGTGAAACATAGTGTTGACTTGTTTAAGTTTATGTTCACAACAACTATATTCCATTTATTGACTTATTGTGAAACATAGTGTTGGCTTGTTCAATATATTCCTTTATATGTTCTCACAAATAGTCCTCACCAAATAGAGTCACTCATTCATCCTTGTCAGAAAATAATCCTTCAACTTAACTTGACAAAGAACATGATTTTTTAAATTAATTCCATGAAATTTTCCATGTTTATGAGATGGATAGGGCATAGTCACATCATCTAAAAATAAACATTAGAGCAATATTTCAAATTGAAGAAGGAATAATCTAGCTATAGGATTGAAGAAGGGAGGGTAATGATTGAAGGTTGAGTGTAACTTCTAGTAGGGTATCGTATATGTGAATCCCATTTTTCATTATAATTTGCTATAGTTTTCAGTTTTATATGTCGTTGGAGCATGATTGCACATTCAATATGAATTAAAGCTTTTTCATTAGTTTATATGTGAACTAGGAAAATCACAACATAAAATGCAATACTTAATCAAGCACACATGCTTATGAATGCAATAATTATTTGACTTAGAAACTTGGACCCCATTAAAAAAAATTTGGTAAATAAAAGAAAAGATATATTTTATTGAGAATTTACAAAGTAGCACATCACATCAATGTAGAGACTAGACAATCTTTCATCTATTTTAGTGTTCCTATACCATAGTTTGTATATACAACATTTGCCAAAAAAATAGAAAATTGTTATTTTCTATTGCTTTTAATTTGTAAATAGTACAAAAATAAAGGTCGTTACTTATAAATAAGGGTGTTTGTTCATGTCCATAATAATTCACCATGAATGTATGTGTATATCGATATTCTTATATATGCATTGTAATAATACACAAGGTGGTTTCTCTATTTATTCCTCTCCAAAGACCCAAATATGTTGTAATAATTTCCTAGTGAGTGAATGATTAATTGAGTGGTGGGGTTATAACCCATCGCTTTATATGGATTTTATATTTAGGGCCCCAACCTTGGTTATAGATAGCAGTATTTCATCTAGAGGGTATATACTTGTGCATGAACACCTTATTTGGTGCAAATGTATTCACAAAGATACATCAATTGATTTTTCATCATTATATAGATCAATTTATATGTCAGTTTATATACATGCACATAATCAATCTTCCTTAAACATGGTTGATCTTTGTGTGCCTTAGACCATGAAATGTAACAAGTCATAGTGAGATGTGATTCAGTGTGGGTTGAATAATTGCATTGTGGGAGAAACAATATGCATCTATAATGTATATCAAAACAATAAAGGTGAATTGTAGCATGCATGTGGGGTCATAAGATAGGCATCATGTCACTATACTAGGGATATAAATATAAAGGGGTATAAAAAATTTTAATTAAAAAATGGATAACTATAATATATAGTGAATGTAGGGGTTTTTTAAATTGGGAAGGTGTATTGGGTTCATATTGGCAGGGGGTTAAATAAAGTGATTTTTAGAGGTATTTTCCAATATGTAGTCAAATTAAGGGTATTGTTTAGTATGCCATGAACACACGTGCTATGTCGTAGGTTCATTTTGTGAAGCCCCCGTGACTACTATGGGGCACCTCCTTTATCATGTGTCCATATTCCTATTGATGTATACTATGACATAGATCCACAATGTATGTTTTAGTGTTTTTGGCAGCCATGTTCAGTTTCTCTTTATGATTGAGCATGGGTATTCCCACCTCAGGGATGTTACCAGTAGATTTGAGACTTCACCACTTTATTTCCTGTGATCCAACTTCACAGTATTGGCTCTTTCCTCCCATTTTGAGCTTTGAGTTTTGATATAATGCATTTGGGCCATTAGTTTCTCTTCTGACCTCATGCATTAGGGGGCATCTGTTATAACCCTATTTTGCACTCAAGTATTGTAAGAGAGACAAGGGTTCAAGTTACCTCAGTGTATGACCAGAATGCATCCCCTTTCACCTTTTATTTTACTTATGTGAGATTTATTCTATGTTAAAATGGTGGAATTACATGATTGAGTTATTTCTCATAATTATTTTGTCATAATTTTATAATTATGAGATAATATTATTTCATAATTGAGATAATCGAGGAAAAGATCATAATTGTTAAAAAAGTTTCTAGAGTTTTTTGTTCCCAATGAGATCAACTTGACCCACTTGTGTATAAGTTGGATAAGGGTCTATTATTAAAGAATTTTCCTAAGTTTTAAAGCCCCTAGGTGTCTAGATACATTCTTCCAGAGGATAGAATGAACCTATATAATTTCACTAAGAGGATAGAGGGTAAGATCTAGTATCCATATTATAGCGCGGGAGCTCTATTGTATTGGGAGAAGGAATATAAGTAAGTTGCAAGTTGGAGGAGAGGAGGTTATTGCTTGGAGGTACACATTCCTTGTATTATCATTTTGGATTAATAGATCTACATGTTCCTTTCATGTATATGCAATCTGAATCATATTTTATACTGGTGCATGTTGTTTAAAGACAATAATCCCTCTTCAGAAGGATTTTGTTGGTTTTTATGGTTGTGCATGTGTGTAGGGTCCTTCTTATTACAAGAGGAAGAATAATATTAAAATGGAAGCAAGTTTTTCTCAGCATCAAAATCAAGAGACTACACCAACCTGTGATGGTAATGGGTATTAATTCTGCAACCATTATTTTGTAGCATATTGCAAGAGCGTTGGATTTATTTATGTGGATAGGAACAAAGGGCTAGAATTCTTGATATTCTTAGGATCACACACTCACATCTAGGTAGATCATCCTTTGATCTGCTCGGTTAAAAGTAGTCTGCTTTCTCAAGTCAATTTTTCTCGTAACTATATATATATATATATATATATATATATATGTATGTATGTATGTATGTATGTATGTATGTATATGAATATGTATATGTATATACATCTACATATGCATATGCATATGCATATACATATACATATACATACACATACACATACACATACACATACACATACACATACACATACACATACACATACACATACACATACACATACACATACACATACACATACACATACACATACACATACACATACATATATATATATATATATATATATATATATATATATATATATATATAAGAAATCAACCTCCCTCTCAACCTGAAGGAAAGAGTGAGGTTGTTGGTACCAGGTGTTGGGATGTATTAATCACTATTAAATGACTAAAATAGTACACATAAATTATCAATCCAGAGACATCTTTTATTTCAATGACAACCGCATTGTATCTGCTGATACATCAAACTAGAAGCAAATCCAAATAAAGGAAATTGTTGCTAAAGTAAATGCTGGAAGGAAATCACTCATACATAACGAAATGATCTACAAGACCATAATCACACCTCAATTAATATTTTCTAGCGTGCCATACATTAATTATCCAGCTGGTATCTCTAATCTCATATGTGTAACAGCATATAAAACATTGGAATTGAAGCATATCTATTCACAGTTGAACCAACAGTAACAACACTTCTACTGACACATAAAAAAATAGAAACACATATACAAAACTACCTTAATCACTACAATCCCTGTTAAAGAGGAGGACCCTTCCTCCCTAGCAGGGCACAGGTAGAGAAAGAACTTAACGGAAACTAAATCAAATAATGCATGTAACAACAATAACAAGATAATTTGTATTAATATGAGAAAAATTACAGAGCCAAATTAATGTTTTTCTCTACTAACCTTTCGAACTCAAGGGCAGAGAACTATGTAGTTGTTACATCTCAGAAAAACGAGGGATGGATCAGTCATGAGAATCTTATGATTCTCATGCTGATTGAAATAGAATGCATATGGTTATAACCACTTCTTAATAAAACTCTGACTCGAAAATTATATATTACAATCAAAACCACCTAGAGGTTTTTATCCAAAAATAAAATACTTAATAACTTCTACAACTGTCACGATAAATCACAACTGTAGCATAATAGCTAGAGGACAGGTCAACATCAGGAGTTGACAAGATCCAGTCAGTGGTACAGCTATAATAACAGTTTGCCAGTGGGTCTGTAATAGCATGGTGTAACAACGTGATGGTGTAAAAAGCTCACTATAAAAACACGCCCTTAACTACTCCTGTATGCCTCATGCTCGAGATATTTTGTGCTATAAATGGCATCTAGAAAGACAACAAAATACAATATATCTTCTCCAAACATTCATCCTCAATTAGTCATAAAAAAGGCACAATACATCATAATAATTGATGAAATGGTAGAGTAATGAAAATAAGGTGAAACAATATAAGCTAAGATAGAATGGTAGGAAAAAGAGGCAAAGATATTCCCAATGGTTATAGTCATGAGGTAAAATAGGGGAAACAACTTTAGGAAAAATGTGAAAATCTGGCACCTAACATCTCCCCTCAATTGAAGCACTTGCATGTCCTCATGAAAATATCATCTCTCATGGGAATATCTTCGGTGCAGGTCAATGAGATCATAAGCGGTATATGTATCTTCATCTGCAGACCTGTACCCCTGATTAGCCATCAACTATCGTACCTAGGACTCTGATTCATATTTGCTCAATTCACAATTACACTGTTAATCCTCAATTGGCAGCTAGTTCAAAGGAAACTTGAATCTTAATTCGAGACACAAAGCACCAAGGGATTGTATTATCTATACATATGTTGGTACATTTGTAACAGCCATGACAAAATTCTGGAATGAAAATGGGTCCCATTTCAGCAGCTCAACACTGCTGGCTTCCATGCATTTCAAGCACCTAGTCAAGGCTCAACTCTTCATCACTGAGAACTGATTGAGGCATAAGTTCACAATCCTTCTTCTGTAAGTGGAAGTCGGCTCCCTTATCCCAAGAGTACTCAAAATTTTTCTAAATTCTCGCCTTAACTAGGCAGCCCATCCTGGTTCTGCCCAGACCCATAATTCCATCTTCTTCTCATTAGCATCCATAGATTTGATGGCCAAATTCCACTCGATCTGATTCTTCATGGACACAAAAGCTTGCAACTGCAGATCCCCCATATAGGAGAATATCATCACAACTATTTGCATACTCACATGCTCGCAAATGATATTGTGTAAGAATAACTCACACAGCAGGCTTTGCTCGTCAAAATCGGAGGCACAAAAAAAATCTAAAAATGTGTGAGTGGAAGAACATAGATAGGGTATATCCTCCATAACAGCTTTCATATGGAACATGAAGTAGCGTTCTCGTAGAAAAATGGGGTAGGATGGGGAAGGCCACCGACACCCCAAAAAATTGAGGGCAAGGTCACGAAGTTTTTTCTTATCTATGGTAAGATCCTGAACCTACTGCTGTAATAGCAACAAATGTTCCTCCTGCTTCTTCAGGGCTTCCTTCTTCTTATAATTCTCCCATCCTTTCTTCAACCCTTCTTTCATCCATCTTTCATGTAGGGCGTCTATCTCCCTCTGATGTTCTTTCAGCGAAATCGTCCCCTCCCAAAGGGAGATTGTTTCCTGTTTCCACTTCTGTAATTCAGAAATTAACAAGATTTTCTCAAAACTCCATCCTGAGATGGGACCCAACGTTCTTCTGTATTCAATATCAACATCAATAATGGGTGTAACAACATCCGTTGAATGGGGTTGTTCCACCTTTGTTGCTGGTTCTTATATACCAACCCCTTCATTTTCGCCTAGAATAGCCTCTGTGTCCATTGTTGTTTCTTCTATAATATCAGTGGCCTCCACAGGTTCTTGTGTATTGGCCTCTACGTAAATTACTACATGAGGCTCCACTTTAACTGCTGGTTCTTTTGTAACAAAAGTATCCTTAGAAGGTTCTTGTGTAACAAACTCCTGCCATTCTGTTTCAATTTCTATTGGGCTATTGTTTTCCCCACAGACCTTATATCCTGTCGCTGTTAGTCCTTGAAAATATGTCGTGCATACAGACTCCAAGATTTCCTTCCCCTCAAATAATATTTTCTTCAATTCTTCATTTTCCTTTCTTAGATTTTCAAGTTCTAAAAATAGGACAAGAGTTTCATCCTTACCTGATGAGGAGGGTTTCCTTTCTTCTTCTGATACTTTTGCTTTTGTCTACTTTCTGGCTGTGGGAAAAGGTTCTGTGGGTAGGCTAACTTTCACCCTCCATTTTGGCCGTCTATCCCCAATTGGTTCATCAATGGGTTCTTTCCCAATTCTGACCTTGGCAAGCTAAGTCTGGGTTTCCGATTCTGCCTGACTTCCTTTTGAAGTCGCGGCCTGTTTTCCCCTACTTTTCCTTGGCCTTTTTCACTTGAATTCTTCCCAAGTCCTTCCTTGCTGGCTTAGGGCATCCAACATGATCAATTTGATGAGTCCATGATTGGTTACACATGCTTTCGGATGTGTTGTTGTCTTTACTGCTACCGCCATATGCTTAATTTTCCCTAATAAGTAGAATGGAAGATTAATATTTTGCTGGTGCCGAAGGTGATTGAGTAGAGGGAAGTGATAATTAAACACTATAGTGGATATTCCATCACAAGTGATGTATTTGATTAAACCCTAGGCGACATCTACCCATGGCTGAGGGAATGATAACCTATCAATTCCTCTCCCTTTCTTCTCCAGATTTTCTTCTCCTTCTAGGAAGTCTTCTTTCAAGGAGGGGTCATTGATTTTTCTGTTAAACCACCTCTCTCCCTCTACAGGCAATGTAGTTACTCGAGAAATTACCTCTTCAGTCACCTCAATTTGCAGATCCCTAACTCGAGTCTAGTTTTTATTCAAATCCCGAGAAAATTCGATTGCAACCGCCTCGTCCGAGTCTTCTAGCTTCTAGAAGTACTCGATCCATCCAGCATCTCTAAATATATCGTAGGCTTCTAGACAGTTCTACAAGGCGTCGATAGAATCCGGCTCGTGCCTAACCACTGCTCCACCCATCTTGTTATTGTTTCTGAATTTGCTTCTTATGCTCAACCCACTGTAATGTCACTACACTGCTCACTTCTTCTTGACGTCTCTGCTTATCCCAATTGACGAGTTTGAAATGAGGATACAAGGCTTCAGTCGAGGAGGTCGATGGGAGGTGATAGGATTTACAAATTATCGAATCATACCTCACACAAATCTTCATAAATGTCCCATTATGGAAAGTAATGGGTTCTAAGTACACATGCACTTTCCAGCCATATTTAGTTATTATTTGAAATTATGCTATTAATTTGGTGTATGTGGATTTGATAGAGGTTTATGATTAAGGATTTTTTCAATGATTTCAAGATATATCCCCCCCCCCACACCCCCCCGCCTTAATGATTTCACGGGAATACCATTACTTTTGTGAATAATCACCAAATTATAAATGATGACATTACCTTTTGAATTACATACTTGAAGCGATGTGGAGGAATATTTTGAATTGGCGGCATACTGATTGCAGTGCTCGTGGAAGTTGTGTTTAGCTAGCACAATTATTTTTGTTATGCGATGAAACATGAGAAACCGTGTTCGTGGCTGTCAGTTTTTACATGTGTAATAGCCAAGACAACCTTCATATTATTCTTCAAAAAACATAATAATTAGGAGAAATCGGTACAGAAAGAAAATAAAATGAATAACATCATATTATAAAATGTATCAGGAAGGAAGGATGATGTTTCAGGAAGGGAAAAAAATGGGTGTAACAACCGCCATAGGAGTGGTTTTCAGTTGTTACAAACTATCTGATTGTGCCCCGGAAAGAGGTTTCACAATTAGATTTATTATTTTTGTCTTATTTTTTTTTTATTGTTATATATATATATATATATATATATATATTAAACAGGTGTAATAGTTGCCACAAGGGTGGTTTTTAGTTGTTGCACTTACTGGAATTTCAAATTTCAAGATGCACAGGAGAATGTTCCCTTTCTATTGTAACATGAATATCAAAGTCTGCGACAATGTTAACAAATGATTCCTTCGAAGAAGGTTGATGATATAACCTTATACGGTGCCCATTAACTAGTAACAGTGTCTTAGCACTTTTGATGGTGACCAATTGCACAATCCCATTGTCAAAGGCCGTGTCCACTTCGTAAGGACCTAGCCATCTGGTGCAGAGCTTGCCTTTGAAATCCTTGAACCTTGAATCATACAAAAGAGCCCAATATCATTAATGAAAATTTTTCTTCTTAATAAACCCATCGTGCCATCTAGCTCTTTGCTGCTGAATGATCTCTGTCTGTTGAATAGCATCCATTTGTTTCTCTTCCAACTCATTGAGCTAGTTCAATCTTTGTGTCTATGATGTAATTAAGTCCATATTGGCCTACAATGTTGTTCTTAATGTCTTTATCTCAAATTCTATGGGGAATAGAGGATTCTTACCATACACCAGTTCATATGGTGAGAAACCTGTAGTGTTCCTCCATGTTGTTCTGTAACCCCACAATACCTCTGGAAGTTTCACGGCCCAATTTCTTCGGTGGCTGGCTACTTTCTTTGTTAAGATTCCCTCAATGAATTTATTGGTGCTTTCTACTTGACCATTTTCTTGTGGGTAATACGATTAAGTGATTCTGTGATGAATTCTATACTTTTCAACCAACTTCTTAATTAAATGAGATGTGAACTGAGGCCCTCGCCCTCCATCTGTCACTATCTCTCTGGGTATCCTGAAGCTAACAAAAATATCTTCAAATAGGAAGTCTGAAACAGCTTGCTCTGTTACTCTAATTAGTGCCTTTGCTTCAACCCACTTTGTGACATAGTTTGTGCAAACCAATATGTATGATTTTTGTTGTGACAAAGGATTAATTGGCCCCACAAAATATAGGGTCCATTTCTCAAATGGGCTTATCACTATTTGAGGCTGTGATGACATCTCATCTGATTTGAGAGGCTGGCCCATCCTTTGGCAGCTATCACATCCCTTCACAAACTTCTTGGCATCCTGGAATATAGTTGGCCAGTAGTACCTTTTTGAGAGTACTTTATATCCCCTCCTTTTGTTAGCGAAGTGCCCTCCACAGGGCTCCTCATGACAAGCCTTCAAGATCTCAAATACCTCATCTTCTCTAACACATCGCCTAATCTAAAATTCTGGCTCAGTGTGATAGATATTTCCTTCTATCCAGGAGTAAGTAGCACTCTATTGTATAATCTTCCTCTTTTCTTTGGAAGATAAATGGTGTGGGAATTTCCTTGAAACAAGGTAATTGGATATATCTACATACCATGGTGAGTGAGTAGAGATGGCAAAAACATATTCATCTGGAAAAGAATCCTCAGTGGCAGTGAAATAATCACGTATAGTTAATCTAGAAAGAAAATCAGCAACTACATTATCTTTTCTGGGTTTATCTAAAATAGTAATATCAAATTCCTGTAACAGCAATAACCATCATGTAAATCTACCATTAGTAACAGGTTTGTTCATCAAAAATTGAATTTTAGCATGGTCAGTGTGTACAAATACTTGATTCCTGATAATGTAGTGCCGAAATTCGTTGATAGCATGCACTACTGCTAGGAATTCCTTCTCAGTCACAGTGTAGTTGAGTTTTGCTGGAGTTTAATTCTTACTGATGTAATAAATGGCGTAAGGTTTCTTCTCCTGCAGCTACCATAAAACAACACCCACAGCTAGGTTAGATGCGTATGTAGCGATATGGAATGGTAATCTCCAATTTGGTCCTTGTAAAAAAGGTACTGTTGTTACACCGTTCTTTAAATTCAGAAAGGCCTATTCACACTTCCCTGTCCACACAAATTCCGCATCTTTCATGAGCAATGAAAAAAGAGGAGTTGAAATCTTTGAAAATTTTTCTATAAATCTCCTATAGTATTCTGTATGTCCCAAAAAACTATGTACCTCTTTCGGAGTCTTAGGGGTCAGGATTTTTGAGATTACCTCAATTTTTGTAGGATCTACCTTGATTCCATCTGATGAAATGAAATGTCCCAGCACAATTCCCTCGGTCATCATCATGTGGCATTTCTCTGTGCTTAGAGCAACATTAGTTTGTTCACAACGTTCCAACACTTTTTCCAAATTAGCTAATGTTGTATTAAAGGCATCCCCGTAGGGTGAAAAATCATCCATAAATATTTCAAGACAGTTATTCAAGAGATCGGAAAAAATACCCAATATTTCCCTCTGAAAAGTTGTTGGTGCATTACATAGGCCAAAAGGAAGGACTCTATATGCAAAATTACCCCATGGGTAAGTGAAGGTTTACTTGTCTTGGTCTTTCGGGACAATTTGTATTTGATTATAGGCACTAAAACCATCTAGGAATGAAAAAAATTTCCCAGAGAGAGTATCCAGGACCTAATCAATGAATGGTAAAGGAAAATGGTCCTTTTGAGTAGCCTTGTTAAGCTCTCTATAGTCTACACAGACTCTCCAATTGCCATTATTTTTTGTAACTATGACAAGTGGAGACACCCATTGTCTGTCAGAAATGGGGTAGATGAAATTAACATTTAGGAGTTTCTGCAATTCTTCTTTCACTATCTCCTTAAGTGCGGGGTTCATTCGGCATTGCAGTTGTCTAACTAATTTGCAATCTTATTTAAGATAAATGCGGTGAGTGCATAGGCCAGGATGGATTCCCTTCATATCTGTATAGTCCCATGAAAATTCCTTTTTGTATTCCTGTAACAAATGTATCAGCAATTTGTTTTGTTCAGCAGTCAGGTTAGGATTGAATTTTAAACATTTCGCAGGTTCAATTTCAACGGGACTGCTGATAGTATGCAGAGTGGTTTTCAAATGTTCAATAATTGCGTCATCTACCTCATCTTCTTCCCCCAGATCTCTAATGGAGGCAACAGAGAGTGACTTACTAATAAAACCATTAATGATATCGTCCTCTATTTTATCCTTAAAGTATTGTGCTTTTCCAAGCGTGAGAAGAGGTAGGGAAAGATCATTTCCAGGTTCAAATTCGTCCCACTAGGGACTACTAAAATCCATATGAGGTTTTTCTGGGGGGTAAAGATTCAGGTTCTGAGTGGCCTACCCATCTGAGATCACCATAAATCCGGACCTACATCCGATATATGCATCTGCAGTGGCTAGCGACGGTCTTCCCGAGATTAAAGGATGACCCCCCAGGTTGGATTTGGTTTGTAAAATGAGAAAATCAGCCGGATAATTCCAAGAAGCCATAATGATAACCACATCTTCTATCATTCCTTCAGGCTTGATGCGAGACCTATCTGCTAATTCAAGCACTATGGGTGTAGGTCTAATTCCATAAAGTCCTAGGGAGATAAAGAGGTCTTTGGTCATGACATTAATGGCTACCCCTAGATCAATCAAAGTATTGGTTATAGGTTGATCTTCAATATGGACAGTCACTTTAGGGTTCCCTGGGTCATTATATTTAGTCAACAAAGTCTGATCAATCATGATATTGGACAGTTTCCCCATGACATGGATAGTAGCAGGGTCTTTAGGTTTTATTCCAGGCTTTTTGATGCATAGATCCCTCACTTTTTTAGCATAGATAGGTACTTTCTTAAGAGCTTGTAACAATGGAATTCACACATACAAATTTTGCAGTTCCCTAAGGAATTCAGATTCAGGTTGTGAGGTCGACCTAGTTTCAGTTAATCGTTGAGGGTATGGAGGATTCTGAATGCTAACAACTGAGTCAGCTATCAAAAATGCACTAGCCTTGCTCGAATTGGTTATTGTAGAAACAACAATCCCTCCCGAGCTAGCTGCTACAGGTGTAACAATGGGTATTGTATTAGCTGTTACATGTGTAACAACTGCCTCAGAATCACCCATATCCTTTATAGGTGACTCACATTCTTCGGTAATAATGGGAGTATGTTCAGATCTAATTACTTTCCCTGATTGAAGCTGAACCTCATTAAGTCCAATAGGAGTAATAAGATAAGTCTGGAGGGTAACCAGAGCATCCATGCTCTGGGATGCCTTATTATTTGGATTGGAGTTAGGTTGCATAGGTAATTGGGGTCAGACAAAAGGTGTAGGATTTTGAACAGAAGGCAGTTGTAACTATTATTGTTGTATGGATAATGCAAGGGGTATTGGACCTTGGCCATTACTTCTCCAATTCTGACCCCAAGGATTGGGTTGTGATGGGGGATATTGCAATGGTGGAGGAGACAACCACTAGTTCCATGGTGAAGGAAATTGTGTTAAGGAAGGAGTAGGATACTGCCATGGATATTGCTCACTATCATAAACATTATTCCAAGGATAAAATATGAAGGCATACCTTTAGGTCGTGGCTGCCATGGTATCTTTGATCCGATTAAATAAGAAGACTACCCATCCTCGCTTGATTCTTGAAGTACCGCCTTCAGTCTAGGCAATTCAGGACATTAATTCGTAGAATGCGCCAATTCAAAGATATTGCACAGGATAATGCTATTCAATCCACATTCTCTTTCCAAATGTTTCTTTTTGCATCGGGAACAAAATATTGCTAAGGCTACTTCAACTTTTGCTTGTGCTTTCTTAACTTGTACCGTAGTGATCTGGGCAGAGAGAGTGCTAAGGAGGTTAGTTTTAAAATCCTCAAATAGGTTTATGATCTCTGCTCTGGTTACTCTTCCACTCGTGGACTTCTGTATCCAGACTGAAGGGTCCCGAAATGAACTTCTCCCCTTGACCGATCCTCTTGAACTACGCAAGAAAAGCTTCATTATTTCGTCAAGTGGTTCTTGCGACATGTCTCCTTTTCCCAATAGATTCAAATGCTCCAAACAATCATCTCTTATACCTCTTAAAAATATTGGCTTTAGAATTTCCAGGTCTAAGTTACTAAACTTAGACCTTTGTAAATTGTAATGAAATCACTCCATATTGTCTTCTGGGCTCTCTTCCTCTTTCTGTGAAATTCTGAAGATCTCTTCCTTCAAATCCCTGGTTCGACAGTAATCCTGATATTTAAAGAGAAAGCCCCCCCTCATGTCATTCCAGGTTCGAATAGTGTCAGCACCCAGTCTCATGAACCATCTTTATGCTACTCCTTTCAAAGTAGCAGGAAATAATTTCAGCTTCTGGGTGTCTGAAGTGTAGTCATAACTTCTACATAGCACATCGAATTCGAACAAAAAGGTATCACAATCTTCAACAGCCATCCCTTGAAAGGATGGTAGGGATGATAAAGGAATATTCTTCATAGGAGCCTCATCCTATGTTACTACTATCAGGAATTCAAAAGTAACAGAGCTATCTATATTGACATTCTTGTCCCACATGGCTGATTCTTCCTTATGGGATGAACTAACCTTGGAGTGTGTTGGAGATTGATAAATACAAGGATCAGTTTATTCCAAGAACAATTGTTTAACAGAACTACCAGCATCCAAATGATGATCAATTAAATGTTTTTCCTCAGGTCTCTTTGTGTCCTTCAATTCTCAAATCCCGATCAATGATTTTCCACTGCTGTTTTGAATTTGGAGTATTGATATCAGGAGTGGATATGATGTTCGAAGGGTGGTGAGGTCCAGACATGGAAGGCACCGATGGCCCAGGATTTGATATGGTAGCCGCTTTCTGTGATCATGTCTTCCTATTATCTATGTATGACGTGGACTGTTCTTTTTCTGCCCTTGAGATCAGATCTCCAAAGAATGTCTTTCTTCCCAAATCTGCACTCTTCTTTTCCTTCTTACGACCTGTCTTTCCTGTAGTTAGTAGAGTGGGAGGCATTTTTAGATGTTAATATCGTCCTACTGGCACACATGGACCCTATGTATATCAATTCATCCTATAAGTACATTAGTTTCTACAGCGGTGAGCCCGCTCAAGTTCGTTAGAGTGATGCGCAGGTTTTTACCTCTCGTCTTACTGCCCAACGACTGTATAGCTGAAGACACCCTAAATAAAAACCCAAAAATTCACACTTCTAAGTGTCCCAGCAAGACATTGGTGAGCTCGCTCGAGTTCGTTAGAACGATGCGCAAGTTTTTACCTCTCATCTTACCGCCTGACAATTGTGTCGCTGGAGACACACTAAAAACCACACGAAAATTTCACCTCTAAGTGCCCTAGTGTAGCATTGGTGAGCTCGCTCAAGTTTGTTAGAGCACTATGCAAGTTCTTACCTCTTGTCTTACCACCCGAAAATTGCAGACTGGGTACACTCTATCTCTTAACAAACAACTCTGGTTGATTGGATCGTCACTGCCATCCCCGGCAACGATGCCAAAATGTTGGGTTGTATTAATCACTATTAAATGACTAAAACAGTATACATAAATTATCAATCCAAGGACGTCTTTTATTTCAATGACAGTCGCACTGTCTATGCCAATATATCAAACTAGAAGCAAATCCAAATAAAGGAAATCGTTGCTAAAGTAAATGCTAGAAGGAAATCACTCATGCAAAAATAAATTATCTACAAGACTGTAATCACACCTCAATTAATCTATTCTAGCACGCCACCCAACAATTATCCATCTGGTATCTCTGATCTTATATGTGTAACAACATATAAAACATTGGAATTGAAGAAGATCTATTCACAGCTGAAACAACAACAACAACACTTCTACTGACACATAAACAAAATAGAAACACATATACATAGCTACCTTAATCACTGCAATCCCTGCTAAAAACGAGGGCCCTTCCTCCCTAGTAGGGTGCAGGTAGAGAAAGAACTTAACGGAAACTAAATCAAATAATGCATGTAACAAAAATAACAGGATAGTTTGTATTAATATGGGCAACATTACAGAGCCAAAGTAATGTTGTTCTCCGCTAATCTTTCGACCTCAAGGGCCGAGAAATATATAGTGGTTACATCTCAAAAAAATGAGGGATGGATCAACCATGAGAATCTTATGATTCTCATGCTGATTGAAATAGAATGCATATGGTTATAACCACTTCTTAATAAAATTCTAACTGGAAAATTATATATTACAATCAAAACTGCGTAGAGGCTGTTATCCAAAAATACAATACTTAATAACTTCTACAGCTATCACGATAAATAACAACTGTAGCGTAACAACTAGAGGACAGGTCAACATCAGGAGTTGATGAGATCCAGTCAGCGGTACAACTGTAATAGCATTTCGCCAGCGGGTCTGTAACATCATGGTGTAAAAAGCTCACTATAATAGCACAACCTTAACTGCTCCTGTATGCCTTGTGCTCGGGATCTTTTGTGCTATAAATGGCATCTAGAAAGACAACAAAAGACCATAGATCTTCTCCAAACATTCATCCTCAGTTAGTCAAAAAAAGGCACAATACATCGTAATAATTGATGAAATGGCAGAGTAATGAAAAAAAGGTGAAATAACACAAGCTAAGATAGAATGGTAGGAAAAAGAAGCAAAGATATTCCCAATGGTTATAGTCATGAGGTAAAATAAGGGAAACAAATGTAGGAAAAATGTGCAAAACTGGCACCCAACACCAGGCCAACCCACAGTTATTCTAACTTACAAGTGATTTTTTTTAGGCTCAAATTCATTACAACAATAATCATATCAAGGCATCAAAGCTTATTGTGTCACTAGCGGGGATTTGAACTTGGGTGGGGAGGATAATCATTTCACCAAACCACTTGAGATAACCCTATATGTTTTTGTGTGTGTGTGAGTTTAATTTGATTATAAATACGTAGTGATATCAATTTTTTTCAAGATGATTTGTAGATTTTAATTTGACATAGTGCATGCACTTTTCATGAAAATCTAACTATTTAATAAATGATAATTACTAAATTAGAACTTATTATTTAATTCCATTGAAGAAAGAACATGTTCTAAATGGAATGTGTTGTTTGAGTGGGATAAATTGTTAATAGCATGTGTTTCCTCCTAGGAGGACACAAAATCAAATCTAGAGGGGGGTTTAGTATGTACAACTTTGTAGACTTTAAAAGTCAAATCGTTGTGCAGAACATAAATAAATTAAAAAAATTGGTATTCAATACTATGAAATTGTCGGGCTTAATTTAATGCAGATAACCATAAAAGAAACAAAAACAATGAGTAAACAACCAATACTTATAACAAAGTCCAACTTATTGCTGAAATTAGTCTTCAATACTAAGAAATTATCAGGAAAGCATATCCTAAGGGTGTATTTTATTCTCAACCAATGCATGACCAAGAACATTGGTGGTGTCCCCCTTAAGTGACTCATCTCATTGGGGATTACCAATAGGCACACTCATTTAGGGTTCAACTCAACCAAGAAAATAAATACATAGATATAATGCAATAATGGAAATAGTGCCTGACTCGATATATACTATTATAAAGTGGAGATTTATTTAGCATGAAAAAACATCTCTACATAGGGTCCTCATGTGCAAATAAATCTACCCACTCTATTTGCAATACTACAACACATCTAGCAATGGAGATATCAAAAACATGCAGGAACAATGGACAACATACCTCATACAAGCTATGTTATACCCAAACTTGATCATGGTAAATATTAGTGGTCACCCACCTCTTCCACTATCTAGGTGGATATCAGTGGCCACCCATCTCTTCCATTGATCCAACAATTCTCTATCTTCTTTGAAGTTTCTCCATGATTTTTGGGTCTCAAACTTCCAAGGCCATTTTGAGGCCCTAAACATTGTTTTTTGGAAATTTGAGGGGCCATGGCTTATTATGGCATCCCTTGGCCTTTGTTGAAAGTTCTATACCTATAATTTTTTTTTCCAATGAGCCATTATGTGCCCCAAATGGATATTGTGTGTAAAAGTTGCACCCTCGAGAAGTTGATGTATCAATTAACCACATCAGGGTTCATAAAAGTTTTAGCAATTCATCTTCTAGGGTAATGGTTTGGACCTCTCTATCTTTTTTTTTTTTTAATACAGTGGGATCGGCAACTGGGGCAGCCTCGCGACTCACGTTACACGGGGTCGATTCTGACTGCTACCACTATACCCACTGGGAACATGTGCTCACCCCTCTCCACACACTCCGTTTTAGTTCGGGGGATTTGAACTCGTGACCTCATGTATGGGCTCGCCTTACAAAAAAACTTCACCGCATTTCAATTACCCACTCGCCTACCCCCATGGGGCTTGGACCTATCTATGTTAGCTGACCATTCTTTTGGCTTATTTTTATAGCTTTTGTGAATGCACGTAGTCACCATCTCTCCCTGTTCAGAGATAGCTACCACTATTCTAGCCAATTTGTGTTCCACGATATTCTACTATTTCATTTATTAGTAAAAGTTTGGTTTGTTGGACATTGGATAAACCAACGCTTCCCTTGTATATCAAACTAGAAGCAAATCCAAATAAAGGAAATCGTTGCTAAAGTAAATGCTAGAAGGAAATCACTCATGCAAAAATAAATTATCTACAAGACTGTAATCACACCTCAATTAATCTATTCTAGCACGCCACCCAACAATTATCCATCTGGTATCTCTGATCTTATATGTGTAACAACATATAAAACATTGGAATTGAAGAAGATCTATTCACAGCTGAAACAACAACAACAACACTTCTACTGACACATAAACAAAATAGAAACACATATACACAGCTACCTTAATCACTGCAATCCCTGCTAAAAACGAGGGCCCTTCCTCCCTAGTAGGGTGCAGGTAGAGAAAGAACTTAACGGAAACTAAATCAAATAATGCATGTAACAAAAATAACAGGATATTTTGTATTAATATGGGCAACATTACAGAGCCAAAGTAATGTTGTTCTCCGCTAATCTTTCGACCTCAAGGGCCGAGAAATATATAGTGGTTACATCTCAAAAAAATGAGGGATGGATCAACCATGAGAATCTTATGATTCTCATGCTGATTGAAATAGAATGCATATGGTTATAACCACTTCTTAATAAAATTCTAACTGGAAAATTATATATTACAATCAAAACTGCGTAGAGGCTGTTATCCAAAAATACAATACTTAATAACTTCTACAGCTATCACGATAAATAACAACTGTAGCGTAACAACTAGAGGACAGGTCAACATCAGGAATTGATGAGATCTAGTCAGCGGTACAACTGTAATAGCATTTCGCCAGCGGGTCTGTAACATCATGGTGTAAAAAGCTCACTATAATAGCACAACCTTAACTGCTCCTGTATGCCTTGTGCTCGGGATCTTTTGTGCTATAAATGGCATCTAGAAAGACAACAAAAGACCATAGATCTTCTCCAAACATTCATCCTCAGTTAGTCAAAAAAAGGCACAATACATCGTAATAATTGATGAAATGGCAGAGTAATGAAAAAAAGGTGAAATAACACAAGCTAAGATAGAATGGTAGGAAAAAGAAGCAAAGATATTCCCAATGGTTATAGTCATGAGGTAAAATAAGGGAAACAAATGTAGGAAAAATGTGCAAAACTGGCACCCAACACCAGGCCAACCCACAGTTATTCTAACTTACAAGTGATTTTTTTTAGGCTCAAATTCATTACAACAATAATCATATCAAGGCATCAAAGCTTATTGTGTCACTAGCGGGGATTTGAACTTGGGTGGGGAGGATAATCATTTCACCAAACCACTTGAGATAACCCTATATGTTTTTGTGTGTGTGTGTGAGTTTAATTTGATTATAACACAGAGTGATATCAATTTTTTTTCAAGATGATTTGTAGATTTTAATTTGATTATAGTGCATGCACTCTTTCATGAAAATCTAACTATTTAATAAATGATAATTACTAAATTAGAACTTATTATTTAATTCCATTGAAGAAAGAACATGTTCTAAATGGAATGTGTTGTTTGAGTGGGATAAATTGTTAATAGCATGTGTTTCCTCCTAGGAGGACACAAAATCAAATCTAGAGGGGGGTTTAGTATGTACAACTTCATAGACTTTAAAAGTCAAATCGTTGTGCAGAACATAAATAAATTTAAAAAATTGGTATTCAATACTATGAAATTGTCGGGCTTAATTTAATGCAGATAACCATAAAAGAAACAAAAACAATGAGTAAACAACCAATACTTATAACAAAGTCCAACTTATTGCTGAAATTAGTCTTCAATACTAAGAAATTATCAGGAAAGCATATCCTAAGGGTGTATTTTATTCTCAACCAATGCATGACCAAGAACATTGGTGGTGTCCCCCTTAAGGGACTCATCTCATTGGGGATTACCAATAGGCACACTCATTTAGGGTTCAACTCAACCAAGAAAATAAATACATAGATATAATGCAATAATGGAAATAGTGCCTGACTCGATATATACTATTATAAAGTGGAGATTTATTTAGCATGAAAAAACATCTCTGCATAGGGTCCTCATGTGCAAATAAATCTACCCACTCTATTTGCAATACTACAACACATCTAGCAATGGAGATATCAAAAACATGCAGGAACAATGGACAACATACCTCATACAAGCTATGTTATACCCAAACTTGATCATGGTAAATATTAGTGGTCACCCACCTCTTCCACTATCTAGGTGGATATCAGTGGCCACCCATCTCTTCCATTGATCCAACAATTCTCTATCTTCTTTGAAGTTTCTCCATGATTTTTGGGTCTCAAACTTCCAAGGCCATTTTGAGGCCCTAAACATTGTTTTTTGGAAATTTGAGGGGCCATGGCTTATTATGGCATCCCTTGGCCTTTGTTGAAAGTTCTATACCTATAATTTTTTTTTCCAATGAGCCATTATGTGCCCCAAATGGATATTGTGTGTAAAAGTTGCACCCTCGAGAAGTTGATGTATCAATTAACCACATCAGGGTTCATAAAAGTTTTAGCAATTCATCTTCTAGGGTAATGGTTTGGACCTCTCTATCTTTTTTTTTTTTTAATACAGTGGGATCGGCAACTGGGGAAGCCTCGTGACTCGCGTTACACGGGGTCGATTCTGACCGCTACCACTATACCCACTGGGAACATGTGCTCACCCCTCTCCACACACTCTGTTTTAGTTCGGGGGATTTGAACTCGTGACCTCATGTATGGGCTCGCCTTACAAACAAACTTCACCGCATTTCAATTACCCACTCGCCTACCCCCATGGGGCTTGGACCTATCTATGTTAGCTGACCATTCTTTTGGCTTATTTTTATAGCTTTTGTGAATGCACGTAGTCACCATCTCTCCCTGTTCAGAGATAGCTACCACTATTCTAGCCAATTTGTGTTCCACGATATTCTACTATTTCATTTATTAGTAAAAGTTTGGTTTGTTGGACATTGGATAAACCAACGCTTCCCTTGTGTTTCGTGACATGGAATAACTGCCTCTCATGGATCCTTCTCTTTGGTGATGCGATCGTTGACTAACACATGTAGGTTTTGGTCCAACGACAATCGTGATTCCCAACAAGTGGTATGAGAGTGTAGGTCATGAGTTCGATACACACCCGACTCGCATTGGGGTGGAGATTGTTGGACATTAGATAAACCAACGCTCCTCGTGTGTTTCACGACATGGACTAACGACCTCTCATGGATCTCTATCTCTGGCGATGTGATTGTTGACTAACACCTACGGGTTATGGTCTAACATAAATCATGATTTCCAATAGGGTTTTCTCCATACCACTATGCTTTATGTTATATTTCTCTATGTGTATTTATTTTTCTTTCTTGTCTTTCGTTTCATTCCTCGTACAACCCAAATCATTGGTATCAAAGCAATCTTATCCTTATTATTTCTTGGTACATGTCCTCAACGAGGTCAAGGTACAGAGAGTTGAGTCTTGAGCTAGTTTCACTTAGGAACAATCGCTCTCATCAACCCAAGTGGCCTTCCATAGAAGAATATAAAATAGATGATGGAGTGGGAGATCCTATAAAGTTGTTTAAGGAAGCATTCATGTGACAAAGGAATGAGATGGTGGATAAATTTTTCTATATCCTTCGACGACTTCCAACAACAATCGAGGCACCTTCAACCAATAAAAATTTTCAAGCTGTGACATCGTTCATGGTACAAGCTAACTTTAATATCCTTGTATTTGAAGCCCAAATAGATGCAATTTATTTGGAGAAATGGTTAATATGCTAGATGGTTGTTACTTTGTCCATAGTTTTTCTAACAATGAAAAGATCACCTTGGTACTCCTAAAATCCTTTCCTCGCGTCAAATATTGGTGTAAAAGTTACTGGGAGAGACAAAATAAAAATGAATCTGCGGTATTCAAGGTAGGACTATAATTCCACTACCTGAACCTGTTACCTTATATTTTGTTAATAACCTACCAGCTGAATGATTGTTCTTTGTGCTTTATTATGATGAGTATTGTTAGTACAACATAGTTACCGATGAAACGGGAACTGTTACCTCAAAACGGGAACTCTAACAAAAAAAACATCAAAAAACCATGAAAAAACAACTCGAAAATGAAAAGTTCTATTCTGGAATAACCTTTTTTTTTTTTTTCGGGGTAAATTTTCAACATTTGTAAAAAATGCAAGCAAAAGTCAATTTTTTTGGGTGCAAAAAACACTTTGAAAATGAAACATTGTATTGTGGAATAACCTGTTTTTTTTTTTTTTTTTTTTTTTTTTTTTTTTCAGAGTAAATTTTCGACATTTTGAAAAATATAAGTAAAAGCCAATTTTTTGTGTGCAAAAATTTTGTGAAAAAACACCCTGAAAACATAAAGTGGTTAAACAAAAATTTCAAAATAATAAAAAATTATATTAAAATTTGAAAAAAAATAAAATTAAAATCATTGCAAAAAGAACAAACTTCATTATATTTTTTTAAATTAATTTTTTTTTTTTTTTTTAAATTCAAACATTAAAAAAATAACTAAAATTTAAGAAACAAAAATAAAATTTAAAAAATAAAAAACATTTTAAAGATTAAAATTTAAAAATATATAGAAATAAAAAAAATAAAAATAAAAACAAAACAAAAATATTAAATTAAAAAAGCAAGTTTAAAAAAGGAAATTATAAAAAATAAAATATACGAATTAAATTTAAAAAATAAAAATAATATGTTTATTAAATTTTAAAAAAAATTAAATTTTAAAATAAAAAATTAAATTAAAAAAAATATATATATATTAAATTTCAATAAATTTAAGACTTTAAAATTTAAAATATATATATATATATATATATATATATATATATATATATATATATATATATATATATATATATAAATTAAAATTAAAAAAATGAAAAATTAATTAAAAATGAAAAATGAAAAATATAATATAATAAAAATATTAAATTAAAAAAATATTAAAAAATAAATTAAATTTAAATTATAAAAAATAATATATATATATATATATATATATATATATATATATATATATATATATATATATATATATATATATGAACTTAAATTAAAAATATATATATTAGATTTTATTAAATTAAAAAAAAATTAATATTAAAATAAAAAATTAAATTTAAAAACAAAAATATTAAATTTTAATAAATAAATGGATAGACAAATAAATTTTGAAATACAAAAAAAAAGAAAAAAAAAAGAAAAGAAAAAAAACATTGTTAAAATGAAAATTTAAAAAGTTTAAAAATCAATTAAAAATGAAAAAATAAATAAATAATTTTTTTTTGAAAAACAAATTAATTTAAAAATACAAGTTTAATTATTTATAAAAGAAAAGAAAAGAAAAGAAAAACTTAATTTAAAATACACAAATTTAATTCAAATTTTTAAATTTTTTTGTTTTTAATTTTGTTTATATTTTTTTAATTAAATTTTGTATTTTTTTTTAATTTAATTGATTTTTTTAAATTATTTTTTTCATATTTTTTCTTTATTATTAAATTTTATATTAAGCTTTTAAATTTAATTTATAAAATTCAATAATGTTTTTTTATTTTTATTTTTATTTTTAATTTAATTATTTATTTATTTTGTTTCTTTAATTACACAAAATTTTGTATTTTTTTTTAAATAAATAAAAAAATTATTTTGCATTGGGAAAGGTGGCAGCGGAGGCCTGTCACTAGGTGGGCGGGGAGCTGCTTGCAGGGAGGCCGGCCTCCGCTGCCACCTGGGCGACGCCACCTTTCCCAATATGTTTGTTTTTTTTTTTTTAATTTAAGATTGTATTTAAATTTTTTATTTGTATTTTGAATATTAGATTTAATATTTGTTTTTTAATTTTAATTTTATTTTGAATTTTGAATTTTAATTTTTTTTAATTTCATTTTTTTTTTTTTGGTTTTAATTCAATTTTTATATTTTAAATTTATTTATTTATTTTATTTTATTTTTTATTTTTTAATTTTGTTTTTAAAATTTAATAATTTTAGATTACTTATTTTTTTAAATTTTAAATTTTAAATTTATTTATTAAATTTTAAGTTTAAAAATCCTTTTTTTAATCTTTTATTTATTTATTTATTTATTTTATAAATGACTTAATTAAAAAAAAAACATTAAATTTATATATATTTGTTTTTTAATTATTTTCAAATGTTTTTTTTCATTATTTCTTGTTTTTTAAGGATAGTTTTTTTATTTTTTATTTTTTATTTTAATTTTCTTTTTCAATTTTAAATTTTGTTTTTTTTTAATAATTTTTTTTTTTAATTTGTGTTTTTTTTCTTATTATTATTATATTTTTAAGTTAAATTTTTAAATTTAAATTATTTTTTATTTTTGTATTTTAATTTTAATTCTGTAATTTTAATTATTTTTAAATTTTCTATTTCATTTTTTTTTTAATTGAAACGGGTATGGATTTTATTAGTAGAGAACTCCGAATGGCCACAGCCTTACATCTTTCAGTGTAATTCTTTTACATTTTATGTTTCCAACAATTTTCTATTTTCATGGTATACAGATTGTTTCTGGATCTCCGCCATTTGTGCTAAGGTCTCCTTGGGCCAAGAGGGAGCCTTTGTTGGCATAGAAGTCTGCCTCTTTGTTTGATTCTTTGAGAATGTGATAGCATTTGAAGGAAGTGAAGTCTTGGAGAAGGTATCTCAGCCTTTGCAGATTCTTATTTAAACCAACTTCATTGAATTGGCCTTGCGTATGTATTATTTTGATCAGGATTTCTGAGTCTTCAAATGCTTGCAGCTCCCGGTGTCCTTTTTCTTTGGCTATTTGGCATACTTTTATCAAGCTAAGGATTTCTGCGTGATTGTTAGTTCGATGTCTTAGACCCTAACTGAAGGTTTCTTTGATGCCTCCATCAGAAGAGTATATGAGTCCTCCAGCTCCTGTTGTCCCGGGGTTTCCTTTAGAGGCACCATCAAAAAATGTTGTTGTTATTCCTTGCTTCCTCCACCAATTATGAAAAGCTTCATCTTTTTCTCTTAGCCTCCACTCAGGATTTCTGAGGGGTTTTTCTATGCTGTGTATCTATTGGATGAATGCTTGAGTGCCAAGCCAATTATTTTCCTCTTGCTGCATCGAATTGTCCTCTTTGATTTTCTGAGAATTCAAAATTTCTAGAAGGAGTCCTTTTGCTTTTGCTGCTACCATGTTGGGGGTCCAAGTTACATTGTTAAATATCTTCTCATTTCTAGCTAGCCATAGCTTCCAACACACTAGCTTGGGGAGAGTGATCCAGATTCTGGCCCATGATAAGTTTAGGGAAAGCGACGGGCAACGCTCTTTCCATGAGAGGAATAAGTCCACAACTGAAGTTTTAGTGGGGATTACAGCCTTTAATCCTTGAAGAGTGTGGGTCCAAACTCTGTTTGCATATGGACATTCAACAAATAAATGATCCATGGTTTCCATGGCTTCTTTACAAAGTGTGCACCTATGCGGACCTCCAATGTTTCTTTTCATAAGGTTTTCACCAGTCAGGATCTTTCTATGCATTAGTGTCCAGAAGAAGAAGTTTACCTTGGGAAGCACAATTGGATCCCATACCTCTTTCCAAAACTTTGCTGGATGAATTCGGTCTCTGTGTGTTTGCATCAATTCATAGCCTTTGATTGAGGTGTATGCTCCTGTAGGTCCCCATCCCCATTTATCCTTTTCTGATTTATGCACCGGGGCAGCCTCACGAAGTTCCTGTTTGAGCATTTCTATTTGCTGCATTAGGTGAGCTGGGATATCTCTAAAATCCCAATCAATCTAGAGCCCAGACTCGTTCCACTTTGAGATATCATAGAGCGTCTTGTCCCCTCTGTTTTCTAAAAATGCACATATCTCATGCAGGCTGTCTTGTGTGGCTAATGGCGAGTGGCCCATTATACTATCAGTCAACAGCTTGATGCGTTTCCCATTCCCTGGGATACGATATAAATTCCGGGTGAAAAAACGTCGTCCTTTAATACATAACTGCCATAACAACGAGCTCTTTTTGCTGTTTGCGTTCTGCAAGTTTCTTAGATTTAAATTTGGTAGGTATTTATGCCTCAGAGCTGTGCTGACGGGATGATTGGGATCACTGTGAAGTTTCCAGATAATTTTACATCCTAGAGATACGTTGGCAGAGTCCGGATCTCGAATTTAAAGGCCTCCTTCCTTCAAAGTTTGCTTTGCTATCTCCCATTTCACCAGATGAAATTTTCTCTGGTTTCCTTTGCCTCCTTGCCACAGAAAATCCCTCATGATTTTATTAATCTATCCTGAGATCGACTTGGGAGCCATCAAGTATGACGCTTGATAAATTGGTAGAGATGAGAACACTGATTTTATAAGGGTTAATTTGCCTCCATGAATTAGCCATTGGCCACCCCATGCAACGATTTTGCCTCTGATTTTTGTAATTACTCCTTCCCACAGATTGACTCTGTTTGTGCCTAGTGTTAGTGGCAATCCAAGATAGTTGATTTTTTCCCATTTTGCGTATCCATTAAACCCCAAGTTGCTTGCTATGTTTTGAGTTGAAAATGTGAAGCTGGGTTACACTTTTTGCCCTTTTTTGAGAAAAAAATTTCATTTTTTTCGGTTCTTCAACTTTCTGCAAACTATAAAAAAATTTCTGTGTAGAATTTCATTTTGCGATAAAAATAAAAGTTGTGAGAAATTTTGTTAGCTTTCTATTACTTATTTTTTGAAATTTTTTTATGCATATTTGATATGTCAACTTAGCGTTTCTTTGAGTGTGTGTTTCTTAACAATCAAAGGACTCATAAGAAGTCATGTTATGTCGCAATGTTGTATTCATTGAAAATTTGTGTTTTTGAAAAAATAAAATGTGTTACAACAATCTAGACAGAGTCTACTTTGTTTTTGTCATATTTACAAAGCCAATGGATGCATATCATAATTACTAGAATTTTTTGAACTGGTCCAATACGAAAAACTGCGTATTTTGGATATGTTTCGCGTGACAACAAATTTCTTAACATATAAGTTATAAACTAAAAATCTAAAAGCTACCCATTAGAGTCAACGGACCAATGTAATGCCCGATAATTTTTTCAATTTTTTTTACAATGTATTTTGGGAGATACAAAATTTTGATTTCACTGAATCAAAATGGCCCTCAGAAATTGTTTGCACCCATTTTATTAGAAAAATAATTAAAATTAATAAACGTTTACGAAATTCCATAAAAGTTATATTTCCTGAAAGTAGATTCAATTCTGAAAATGCTTGTCTTGGTTCCGACAGTTAATTAACAACCTTTCATGGAGTTTAATCAGTCCAAAGTTGCAGAACCGTTTTCAGAGCCTGGTTTTGCGTAATTGGTGACGCATTAGTTCGGCCGAACTTTTAGTCCAAGTTCGGCCGAACTATATTTTCCGCTTACGAGTCGTTAAAACTAACGTCTTAATAGTTCGGCCGAACTTCTTATCAAAAGTTCGGCCGAACTTCTTATCAAAAGTTCGGCCGAACTATTGTGTAACTCTCCGTCGGTTGGAAAGTTTTGTGGAGCCCCCTACAAAACACGCATTTCGCGTCAATATAAATTGTCGCGAAATGATTCACAATTTTCGCACATTTCGCACTTCATTTCATTTTACAAAGACTTGGTTTGGGTTCAAAAACTTTTCTTCAAAGTTTGGGTTTAAAGAACTTTTTTGGAAGACATTTTTTGGAGGCGGCGTGATTTTTCTTGGAGGTATGTACGTGTTTTGTGTTGAAATAAATATTTTGAGCTTCTTTGTTCAAAAAATTTTCTTCAAAGTTTGGATTTAAAGAATTGGGTTTAAGAGCATTTCTTGGAAGAAAATTGATTTTACAATTTTGGATTTAAAGAATTTTTTTGGAAGACATTTCTTGGAGGCGGCGTGATTTTTCTTGGAGGTATGTACGTGTTTTGTGTTGAAGTACGTGTTTTGTGTTTTTTAAAGTGTGTGTTTTGGATTGGATTACGTATTTTTTACAAAAAATTTACACTGAATTTTTTTAAAGATTTTTTTAAATTAAATCTTTTGTGATATTTTTTGTAATTGAGTTATTGTCTAATTTTTTGAAGGAAATTTTTTGAACCTCATACCCTATTATCATGGGAAATCGAAGAACTTGTGTGAGAAAATATGATCGAAAAAGAGACCTTGAGGAACGTAGAGAAGAGACTAGACAATATCGCAAAAGAAAGTTAGAAGCCCTCTAAAATATTGAAGAGGAAAATCAACCTCAAGCAGAAATTGAAGCAGGTATGTAAATGTAAATATTACATGATCTATTGATATATATTTAAAATTTTCCTAATGTAAAATGTGAAGCTTAATTTTTATTTGATAAACTAGTTTGAAAAATATTTTGTTTGATGTAAACAGACAGAGATATTCCTCAAAATATTGAAGAAGAAAATCAACCTCAAGCAGAAATTGAAGCAGGTATGGAAAGGTAAATATTATGATCTATTAATATATTTTTAAAGTTTTCCCAATGTAAAATGTGAAGCTTAATTTTTATTTGATGAACTAGTTTGAAAAATATTTTGTTTAATGTAAACAGACAGAGATACTCCTCAAAATATTGAAGAAGAAAATAAACCTCAAGCAGAAATTGAATCGGGTATGTAAATGTAAATATTATGATCTATTGATATATTTAAAATTTTCTAATATTTATTGACATATTTATTAATTTAGTTATTTATTGAATATGTACTATTTTTTCGAATATGTACAGATGAAATCACTATCGATAATGAGATGTTAGAAAATGTCGACACTCACACATATGGAGATAAAAAACCTGACCATGTTATACGATATCGTGTCGATAGAATTTTTGAAAATTATTTCAAAAATGAGCAAGTGATAGTTCAAGCTCAAATGTTGAAAGGTCTCCTATCATCAAGGAAATTAAAAGAAGCGACGACACTATTGGGTATTCGAAAATCAACCAAAGATAAAAAAATGAAAGAAGAAGTGATAAAAAATATGAGTAGTGCTATAGAGTCAATTAAGAGATCTAGAGATAAAGATGTTTCAAATATACGTAGAGGAATACAGATGGCAATGGTTTCACCAAGTACTCAAGAGAATCATTTGAATCTAACATCTATGGCACGAGCACTGGGAACCTCGCGAAAAACTCTGCACAAACATCGAAAATTTCGACTGCAAATAGATGTAAATGATGAACTCTCTTGTTGGAGAGCTATTTGTAGGCAACCATACAAAGATAGACTTGGAGAAGATGCTAAAAAAATAATATATGAATATTGGAAGAACAATTCGCATGTTTCACCGACTGCAAGACATGTGATGCGAAGAAGAATAGCACGAAATCAATACGAAGAACATGAAAAAAATCTCTTGGAAACCACTCAAATAGAGTTATTCAGCAAGTTCAAAGAAGAGAATCGTCAAATTCAAGTTTCACTCAGTGCTTTTGTTCAACAAAAACCATGGTATGTAAAACCTATCACCGTACGTGACACTTGTTGTTGCCATTATCATGTGGAATTTGAGTTATATTATGACACATTCCTTGATTTAGGTAGAACATTATGGAAGGATTCACCTCCTCCTTCCACTATCCGTGATTTCATATCTCAAATTCTATGTGAAAGAGAAAGCGATGAACTATTTTACAAAAATAAATGTGTTGGTGGTAAAAAATGCAATGATTGTGGAAATTTGACTAAATTTCAAAACAAATATCGTATTGATATAAATGATCAATCATTGTCCAACATGAAAGTGAAATGGAAGAGATATGAATATACCAGTACATCGATTCAAGGTGCGGATAGTGTTAAAAGAATCGAATTACGAGAAGACGAAATTTTTCTAATAGACTTTTTGAGAAAGTTTGAAGCAGAAATTTACAAATACACCATGCATTCCCATAGAGCTCGATGGCAAGACTTGCAATTCAAAAAATCTCGTGAAGTTTTTCCACCGGGAACCATTTTGTCAGTGATTGATTTTGCAGAAAACTACACATTTGTTCCACAAAAAGAAATTCAGAGTGAATACTATCACTCTGACCAAGTCTCCATGCTCGTCCATATTCTATATAGACATGTTGAACAAAATGTCGATCATATAGAAAGCACGAGTGAAAATCGACATATCATTAAAGAATATCATTTTTATATCAGTGACGATCGTACACATGATACATGTTTTGTACAACATTGTTTTGAAAGAATTTATGATTCATTGAAAAATCGTGGAATAAAATTCAATGAACATTGGATATGGTCAGACGGATGCGCAGGTCAATTCAAATCTGCACGATCATTTTTTTGGTTGTGTTGTCTTCATAAGAAAACTTGCATTAAACATTGTTGGAATTTCTTTGAGACTGTCCATGGAAAAGGAGAACATGACGGTGCAAGAGCATGCATAAAATGAGTACTTCGAAGATATCAAATGAACCACTCTGCACGCCGACTTGTGAACGTTGAAGAAGTTGTTCAATGGTGTAAAACTGCTCTAAGCCATGAGATTAACCCATCAAGAGAAGTGCAAAGGTACATTCAATTTAATTTATATTGGAAATCTAATTTTAAACATTGTACATTTATCATGCAATGATTATTTTTAATTGTATTTTGATATCATATTTACAAATTCTTTTTCTAATTTTCCATATAAAGGTTTTTTTGGCATATTGGAATCAAAGACGTAGATAGATCAATTGGAAATGACGTTGAAACAATAAAAGGGACTCGAAAATTGCATTCAATTCAAACAAAGTTGTCCGGAAATGTGTTTGCATTGGATAAAAGAAAATATTCTTGTTTTTGTGATGTTTGCATAGACAACACAAAATCCAATGACGTTTGTGAAAACAAAATGTATGTGAATGATTGGAAACATACAGAGCTAAATACAAAGGGCAAAATCTCTGTTGCAATGTTTGAAGAAATGCAATCAGAGGAAACTACAATATCATCTGATGGTGATCGAGTTTCTGATCTTGTTAGAGAAGGTAACATTTGAATTACTTTCTAATGATTTAAAGATCTAGAAATAAATTTAAATATGCATAATTAAATGTTAAATTTATTTTATTGTGCGGGAGATGTTTTTGCTGTAATTGCACCTATTGATAACGATGAAAATGTGAAGTATTATTTGATGCGTTGCATTGAACGAAAAATGAAATTATTACAAGACTATAATGATCACGGATTTCAGTATGACAGAGGGTCTATTATACTGAAAGGTTATTTTTTCAGACAAACTCATCAAAGTGGAGACTTTGTTTAATTTGAAGACTATGAACCTGATTCCATAAGTTGTCAATATAGTCACTTGGTGTGTGCAACACGCATAAAGTTGATAGAAGTTCAATCAAAGAAAAAATCGAAAATTAAGAAATGGAAAATGTCAAAATCCGATCATGAACGGATTATTGAGGATGGAATTTCATTAGAATTTTTTTGAGTGAAGTGTCCAACAATTTATTATCTTTGGATTAAATATGTTTTAAAACTTCCAGTACTCAACTAAAAATTGAGCTGCTTATGTTATTTGTGGTTTGCACATGTTACAAATTGTTTGGGTACAAGCACGTGCACTAGTATCAACTGAAAGTAGTTTTTCTATACATGTGCATTGATTAAAAATGTTATGTGTATTGGATATATATATATATATATATATATATATATATATATATTCTAGAATGAAATTAATTGTTCTTGTATATTAATTGTTCTTGTATATGTTTTCCGACCATATGGTACAAATTATTTCACTTTATTTTGTAAGGTCAGATTCAGTCCCCATATGGCCTAGCCTCCAAGGGACGAGATAACAAGTGGTTGTCCCCACTTGCCCGAATCTCATCTTTTAAGTACAATTTTACTGTTTATGTCAGGCATCTTACATGATGTCCTAGCCAAAGATAGATTCTCTTTGTTTCAAGTTTCCGGTAAAAGTTGTCACCGAATGACCTGCTCGAACTCTTGTAGTAAACACCATACCTTATCTCTCTTGCTCTCCAATATTATTAGGTTTAATTATTATAACACAAAAATAGTTCTACATTGTCAATATTTTTTTGCGCTTACACTAAAATAAATGAACACTATTAATCCAATGTCTTTACAAGTAATGTACCATCATACATGCAATTATATAAAATTAGAAATCAACATATACAATGAAATCAATGGGGATTGTCTTATTACAAGTAACATAATTTCAATTTACCATATGTGCAAATGTAGGTTGAAACCATCCAAAACTTTAAGTTGTAGATTGAAACCATCCAAAACTTTAAGTTTTAAAACCCTTTTGATTATATATTGTGCAACATTAAAACATTAAACATTTAAAGTTCATTAAGTATCACATGAAAAATGTAGATTGAAACCATCCAAAACTCGAGTTTTAAAAACTTCACATTCCATGCCAATTATAATTCAACTATCCAACAAAAAAATTTAACAAATTAAATATCACATGCCAAAGTTGTTTCAAGTTTCCGGTAAAAGTTGTCATCGAATGACCTACTAGGATATTATAAATTTACTAGCTTTGTAAGATCATTTGGCATTCGGAAAAATTCAAAAGTCTTAGACTGTCAATCAATTTAAAGTATCATTCACCCTAGGGAGTGTAAAATATTCAATGTAGGTTGGTGACGATGCTCACTCCTAGCTTGAAGCAGCTCCAATGACCAATTCTTTAATGAATTCCAATGCACTAGACTATTCTTTAATCAATTACAAATAGCATTTATTGTGATCAATCTTAAACTATTCTCTTCTTCTATTCTTATTGTCACCCTTATTAGTTTTGTCATCTTTCCATATCGATTATATTAAAAAGAAAGTAAAAATCATAAATCATAAACCATTTAAATATTTAAATAGCTCAAACTCTTGTAGTAAACACTGGATACTGGTTTAATTATTATAACACAAAAATCGTTCTACATTGTCAATAATTTTTTGCGCTTACACTGAAATCAATGAACACTATTAATCCAATGACTTTACAAGTAATGTACCAACATACATGCAATTATATCAAATCAAAAATCAACATATATACAATGAAATCAATGGGGATTGTCTTGTTACAAGTAACATTTCAATTTACCACATGTGCAAATGTAGGTTGAAACCATCCAAAACTTTAAGTTGTAGATTGAAACCATCCAAAACTTTAAGTTTTAAAACCATTTTGATTATATATTGTGCAACATTAAAACATTAAACATTTAAAGTTCATTAAATATCACATGCAAAATGTAGATTGAAACCATCCAAAACTTGAATTGTAAAAACTTCACATGCCATGCCAATTATAATTCAACTATCCAACAAAAACATTTAACATTAAATATCACATGCACCAAATGTAGTTCAGATGACAACATTACTTCACATTCACATGCCAAAAGTACTAAAACCATCCAAAAATTAAATAAAACAAATTATATAATAACAATGTAATAAAATATGTCCAAAAATTGTAAATCTCACTTGAGTATCAAACTGTACCAAGTTTAACAAATTTTAAAACCATCTAAATTTTGAAATCAAATCTACAGTAAATCATGTCCATCAAATGGAGGATCTAGCGTCTGAGTCTCAGTCCGCGCCCTATCCTGTGAATAGGAAACCTACATACACAATGCACATGTACTTGAACATTAAAATTTGAAGTTTTAAAAATGAATGAGAATATATATATCTAGAACTTCATGTAAAAAACAAAATATTTAACAAAAAAATAATGCAATACCTCGGAAGGTTCCCTCTCCATTTGATGAACAGGTTCTGCCATAGAAACATCTGCAGTGGTAAACTGTACAATATACATGTACAGTTAAATATAAATAAATATATATATATATATATATATATATATATATATATTAAAAACTTTCAAATGAAAATGCACGTGTACATATATAAACTTATTTTCAATAATATTAAAAAAAGGAACTAAAGACAACTTGTTCAAATGTTGTGGATGTTCCTATCTCCGTCGCTAGAGTCCTCGGATTAAAGAAATCTTCTATAGGAACCTAAATTCAAAAAAATTTAAATAACTCAAAATATAGATCTCTCTCTCTCTCTCTCTCTCTATATATATATATATATATATATATATCAATTTTTAATGGAACTTTTTGAGGTAGAATATATATATATATATATATATATATATAACTTTTAAACATAAATTTTAAACTTGTGAAAAATTGTCCATACTCGTGGCTCATCTCCCAATGAAGTAGAAGGTACATCTCCTAAGGAAGAAGAAGGTACCGCCATCCCAAAAACATCAGACGGAATCGGTACTTGTTAAAACATTTTATCAAATTATATATATATATATATATACATACATGTACATGTGTGGCAACAATTATTTATTTTAGAGTCACTTAAAAAACACTAACATACATGTGCCAACATATCATGATGGTCAAGCCCATCTGCATCGTTTGAACCGGAAGTCCCGAACGTAATATTAACATTTTCATCACACAACATGCCTGAGAACTGCAAATGGTGTTTTAACATATAATCATACATTAAATTAGATTAATGTACACATACAAATAAATCTATACATGTACATACACATGTATTTATTACAAATTGTACACATGTATATGTAAAAATAATTTCAAACCCTAAGGTCACTAACACATACCGTTCCGGTGCCCTCTTCCTCATGAAAAATTAGGTCTTGCAGACCATTGCAACAATTTATTGCATATGTTCAGAGATCTTCAACATCCATGTTGTAAATCTCCTCATCTGTATGAAAAACAAAATTGGCATGTGCATTTTCACGTGCTCTTTGTCGATTTAAACAAAGATCGACTCCACTCAATCCGCTCTGAACATTGTCGATCATAACATCTCTTGCTTCTCGACTTATTTGGGAAGTCGCATCCAACTCTGATCGCAGAGTTTCGACTCGAAACGATCAACTCACCAATGGCGGCTCAGGGCGAGGCAACTCCACATCTCGCTTAGCACCCTTACGTTGACATAATCGACCTCTCCCCGGGCCAAAAAATTCTGAAGGAAGGTCATTATAGTCGGGTTTCATACCCAAAAAAAATTCTGCATAAAACATCTGTGCAAAATAAACAGGAACCTCCTCGTTCCATGGAAGCCTTCCAAAGGCTGCAAGATGTTGATCATACAAATAAGCAGCTTTGTCTGGGTGCTTGAAATACTGCACCTTCAACATTTTTCTTTTTGGCCCTTCCTTATAATTAAACATTGACTTAGCATCTGCTCTTGAAACTTTTTGTTTTATGTTCTGCCATTTATCGGGACCTATCACTGTTTCTTTTCTCTTTCTCATCAGTTCTACAAACGAATCAGTCGTTGGCCCCAAATTTTTGTACACTTTTACCATTTCACTCAATGAATGTGTAACTATTTCGAGGCGTTGTCTACTCTCAGCAGGTAGAGACAAAGCCTCGAGATCTCTTTGCAATTTTGCATGAAGGCTTTGACACCTTTGTAAGGTGCATTCCGCCATGTTCGTTTCCCATGGTATATCAGTAATCTCAGCCGGATAAGTTGTGTTGGGTTGACATCCTTCTTCTTCAATGTAGCGCGCTGCCCTGCGTCTTTTTTGACCACTGGCTCGAACATTTTCAGCCTCTGCATCAATATATATAAAATTTCGTATATTAGAAAAAACACGTGTAAAAAAAGTTGTACAAATTTAATGAAAAAATATTGAAATTGATGGCAACCTTGATGTTGTTGGTTAACATCTTCTCCAACATGACCCTGTTGAGAACTAGACCCAGAATGACGCTGCTGAGAACCAGACCCACAGTGACCCTGTTGAGAACCAGCAGCCGTTGATTGGCCTTCGGGGGAATAAATATCATCCCCTTCCCACAACCTGCTACCACTCATACCTCGACCGGTTGAACCTTGGCCATGCTCCATGGATGGAGTAGAAACCCTTCTCCTCTTACCTCCTAAAAATTAAAATATGAAACTTATTAACAACTAATTTAACTCACAAAGTTAATAAAAAAATCAATTCCATATGTACACACATGTATGGAGATTTAAGATTATATTTAAATACTGTGAACATCCTCCGATCCCTGAACCTCCATATGGGATTCGGCTGATCTTCGTCTTTCATCCTCCATGATATATATCTATTGGTCGACATTCAAAAAATAGATTTCAAAAAATCAATTTGTAATTTAGTGTACACAAATTATGTAGAACACAACTTTCAAAGCAATAATTGATCATGTGTGAAACAAAATTTAATCGAAAAATATATTATAAAAATGATAAATTCACCAAATTGCGCTTTACATGGTGGGAGCACACTTGGTATAAAATTTACTACTTATACACTTTAGTTTATGGGATAAATGACACATGTACATAGTTTACCTTAAAGTTGTTGTGTTTTACGGATATTAAAATGAAGAACTTCTATTTAGATCCATTCCAGAGATTCATTGTAGGGGCATTTACTAGATATGTCACCTTTCATAAAAAATGAGATCCAGAGGCTACCTGGCCCTTTACAGACTCTGCCTATAGAACTTGTAGAAGTAAACACTAGAGGCGTTAACAATATCAAAGAATGTTTTCATGCTCAGACATGGGAATGTATCTCTTTCCCTACGCAAAAAAATAGTTCAAGGTAGTTAATCTTCATAGACATGTCATCAAGCAAGTCAATGTGATCATCCCCAACTTACTTTTTATGAAATTAGGCTTGGAATCCTCTACAACCCGGTGGATGGAGTTGAATGGGAACTAGGTTGAAAGGCCTTTACAAAATACATGCTAGTGAATAACACTTACTAGGTTATGCCAACAAATAAAGTGGGAGAAATGTTTTCTCCTCGAGGTTGTCCAATTGGGTGTGTAATACCAACTTCACACATTTCCAATCAAACCCTTAAGCTTAAACTTATGTAGTTTGTCAATTTTTATCATATATTTTTGGTAAGGGTAAATGTTTTTTATCTATAGTACAAGTCATGAGTTCCCCAATTTTACCTTATATGTAAAGCATGGTTCTAGGATTACTACAATTTGTACTTGGTTTTTTATTGCGATGATGCCCTGTCTCAATCTAGACATAAGTGATGATGGTCTTCTCCAAATCAACTCATGTATCCTCATTAAATTTATACAAACATTTCAAATTCATATTTTCTTTCATAAAATTCTAGGAATATTAGAAGAATTAGTAAAAAGTGAGATAACCATCTCAATATGCCCCCCATAATTCATTTTATAAAAGATAAATTTGTAAAATCCCTTTCAGTAATAATGGTCGTTATTAATTAATTAAAAAACATAATATATAATAAAAAAATTGACAAATAAAATTTTTGATGAAAATGTGCTATATGAAAGTAAAGGTTTAAAGGAAAACATGTACAAGGCATAGTTGAGCCAAATTATTATCTATTTATTGAACTAGAAAGGACATATAATTATTACACAAGTTTAATTTACATTCAAATTCTTCTTTGATTTATCTCCTATAGCTTAATGTAATGCTAGATATATAATTTAAGTTGAAGGCCCATGAGATAAATATGACTTCTATGTGACATTTGTATTGAATCATCTATTTTTTGTGTTATATGAACATAATTGGTACGCATATCTAAAGAGTCCAAATGCTCATTCAAGACCATATGTAATCCTCATCTAACTTAGCCAGGGATTTGCAATACTATATTTGGGTTGGCTAGCTCCATTTCAAGATATTATGGTTATCCAAGAGGGGATATAAAAAATGAAAAGAAGGATGTTGTTGTAGGTTATCCAAGTCGGACATAGAACCAGTGGAGAAACCTAAGGAAAACCTATGTTTCCAGGTCAAACCTTTGTAGAGGTTCCAGTACCTAAGAGTAAAATCCAGTTTGGGGTTGTTAAATTCTAACTGTACTGGTAATTGTGCTAGGGGGGAGAAATAGGATTTAATTTCCTCTTCTCACGGTTGGGAGTCTTGTTTTTCATGTGGATTCAACCAAACATATTGTACATATTAAATGAGGACATAATTATTACACATTTTTAATTTACATTCAAATGCTTCTTTGATTTATCTCCTATAGCTTAATGTATTATGCTAGGAATATAATTTAAATTGAAGGCCCATGAGATAAATATGACTTCTATGTGACATTTGTATTGAATCATCTATTTGTTGTGTTATATGAACATAATTGGTATGCATATCTAATTTACATTACTTTAATATGTCATGCTTCTTTAATTTATCTTTTATAGATGATCGGAGCATCCCTTTTTAATCTAGATCCCTTTTGACTTAGGATATGTGGGCAATATTCATCTGCATATTTTTCTATCATCAAGCAGTGAGTAAAATTGTATTCCATTTGTGTCAATGTTAAGGTTAAGCACATGGATTAAAGTTTTATATATTAAAAGAGGAGGCTATGTATTACATATGGTCTTGAATGAGCTTTTGGACTCTTTAGATATATATCTAAAGAGTCCAAATGCTCATTGAAGACCATATGTAATCCTCATCCAACTTAGCCAGGGATTTGCAATACTATATTTGAGTTGGCTAGCTCCATTTCAAGATATTATGGTTATCCAAGAGGGGATATAAAAAATGAAAAGAAGGATGTTGTTGTAGGTTATCCAAGTCGGACATAGAACCAGTGGAGAAACCTAAGGAAAACCTATGTTTCAAGGTTGAACCTTTGTAGAGGTTACAGTACCTGAGAGTAAAATCATTAAATCTATATGGAAGGCAAGAAGGATTATATCCCCTTAATTTTAAGCTTATGTAGTTTGTCAATTTTTATCATATATTTTTTGGTAAGGGTAAATGTTTTTTTTATCTATAGTACAAGTCATGAGTTCCCCACTTTTACCTTATGTAAAGCATGATTCTAGGATTACTACAATTTGTACTTGGTTTCTTAAGAATATATCAAATAAAGTTTTTGCGAAGCAAATATGGCTTGTTCCTCAACAACATCCCTGAGCATGGACACATCCTTGACTATCTAAGGACATAATGATCGAATGAACCATTTACATAAGATATCACCAAGGAGTTTGGTTTGTATTAACCCCTTGTGACATCACCATTCATGGATGTGATTAGAAATCAGTATGGCATCATCTTGTTTTAAATTAGAAAAGAGATCAAAATCGATGCCATACCTCATCGGTAACTAAAAATGAGTTAAAGGAGTTTGAGCTAATGACGAAAAATTAATGTAATATTTTTTGTCTAATTCAATATACATTTAGCATCATCTCCAGTTAAGGTGCATTACAACAGACGTAGTTTAATGGAATCATCCACGAAATAATTTTATGACCACCACAGATGATAGGTGGTAATGCACATTAATGGATTTTCTCTAGAATTCCCTTCAAATTTGGGGATATTGGAAGGCAACTTGGAAGGTATGGGTGGCCACCAAGGATCATGATGAATGGGGTCATTAGTTAACTTCTCCAAATTTGAAAGAAAAATGGAGGATAAGAAAGGATTATGAATTTGACTAAATATGATATAGGAGGATGATCACCTTGAACAACAGTGAGGTCCCCCCATATACTACTTCCAAGGATTAGGAATAGTAGGTTAGGAAAAACTTGGAGTAAAAATAATTGATCCTATAGGATAACTAGAGTTAACTACCATAGATGGTGAAGATAAAGAAGTAGGCATAGGAACACTAGGAAAATTTGTAATATCCATGTATAAGATATCAGTCAAATGTCCCAAGAATATGTGAGAGGTGTCAATTGAGGTGTAGCTCCTACCACGTTTAATGGTGGCAATGATGACATATCAACAGAAACTTCAGATGCAGAGGGCAAAGAGGAACTAACATCCTTCATTGGTAAAATAGGAATGTAAGTGTAAGTAGGTGTAGTATTTTCTGGGTTTAGCCACAGTAACTATAGTTCTAATGGATTAGTCAAAGGTGGATTTACAAGAGAGCCATAATTGTTCACCAATGTTTCGATGGAAACCAAATCACTACGAGGACTAGGTATAGAATCCATAACTATATTTTTGTCTAAGTCTTGGGTAGTGACAGGATCTATCCGAGCAAGAGATAAAATTCCACCTTGTTCAAGAGGAAAACTAACGATATTGGCAATTAAAAAAAACAAATTTGGCACTTAGAATTTCCATAACGCTTATAACCCCATCCTTACCATTTTTATAATTTACATGATGAGACATTTGAATTTCCTTTCCCATATTTCTTGTTAATGATTATAACCTTAAAATTGCTAGTATTGGTTTGTCATCATCATCTCAAAATGACCTGGCAGATGAAAATTTACCATGTCAATCATCATCACTTCACACCATCTCATACATGACCCCTTCTACATATTATATGCATGAATTTTTGGCATGTCATCCTCTCTACCTATCCCATGAATGATTGTGACAACAGGTGAATAAAATACAATTTATAAGCAAAGGATAGTTTCTAATTTGTCCTCCTCCATCCGCCCCATAGCTAGTGATTTTTCAATTTTCCACTTCCAACTTTCTATTCTCGAAATTCATTAGCAGCTAATTTTATCGATAGCCACACCACACCTAGAAGTTAAAGAAATTATCATATACACTACTACATTAATGAACTCTACGTTCTTTGTTATTGTAAAGTCCAATAACAAACAATGTTAATTGAGTTTAGTAGTGTATATAACAATTTCTTTGACTTTTAGGTGTGTTGTGACTATTAGTAGAATTAACTACCAAAATGAATTTCCAAAATAAAATGTTAGAAGAGAAAAAATAGGCAATCATTGGATATGGAGTGGGTGGAGGAGGACAAACTTATAGTGATCCCTTCCTTATCAAATTTCCTTTATTCACCTAATGTCACTATCAATCATGGTCTAGGTAGAGGAGATGACCTACCATAAATTCAATCATATAATGTGTAGAAGGGTCATATGTAGATGGTGTGAAACGATGATTACAAACATGGTAATTTTTCATCTACTAGGTAATTTTGAGATGATGATTACAAACCAGTGCTAGCCCATTAAAGGTTATAATCATTGGTGCCTAATGTGGGGTGGACAATTCAATCGTCCCATCATATAAATTACACAGATGTACTTAAATTTTCATCATAATCACAAACTTCTGTGAATTGGGAACTAATATATGTTAAAATTTTATTAGACTAATATATATTAGAAAATTCAACCAATATATAATAGAATTTTGATAGATTGTTCACAATTTAGACTTTAACTATTTGGTGAAATCCAACCATATAGAACCTAAAGATTATAATGTAGAGCCATTGGGAATACCTTAGAATCAATTCTTTACAATTGAAATGCATACAAAATACTTCAAAGAAATGGGTAGGACATGCTCAAAATGTGTTGAAAAATGTATTGCATTATCTCACAAGCCTTTATATTGGGGCAACTCATCCTTTTCCAAAATCATGAAGCCCAACTACTCTTCCTGTTTGGTGGGTGAATTAGTATATTTATGTTCATAGACTTGTAGTTAGTAAAAACATAATTTGATTATTTGTGTCTATTTACTTACATATTTTTTTATGCTGGTGTTAGCTAGTTATGTCATCTTGGCTCAACCTGTGGGCTCTATTTTTTATTTTTTATAAATTTAGTGTATAGGGTGGAGCATCCCATACTTTGGTTTTGTTTTGATATACCTCTTATGAATATTTTGATATTTTTTATAAAAATATGCTTAATCCTAAGATTATGTATTGGTCTAGTTGACATACTTATAGACCATGACATTCTATGAAGCTTTTTATGTGATGTAAATTCAGTGTTAATTAAATATTGTATATGCGCTTAAGAAAAGAAACCATTACATATGCTCTCATAATTGAAAATGGCACCAAGAAAGGATGTTCTACATGGTATCAATTCAATCTACCTGGACGTTCTACATGGTATCAAAGCAGGAATCACTCTAGAAGAGAAGAATATGAGCTTGTTCTATGCAGGTGAATCGAATTTGTAGATCTACTCTTCAGGACTTGTAGCAGGATCATGATGTATATCTTTGCTTTGAGGCTCGAATATGCCCTTGAGGGTAGTTCAAATTACATAGATCTGATTATCAAAAGATTTCAGTTTATGGTGACTCCGATTTGATTATCAAACATGTAAAAGGGGAATACAGGGCCAAAAATTCAAGGATGCGAGCATATCACAATGTTGTATTAGACACTCTCAAAACTTTTTCTGAATATATTTTATCCATGATTCCTAGAAACTAGAATTGTATTGCTAACTCTCTTGGTACTACAGCGAGCATGTTTAGAATTCCAATACATCCCAATATGAAATATGAAATTAATGTTAAGCATCACCCCTCTGTTCTAGATAACCTTTGACATTGGCAAGTGTTTCAATATGATAAGCAAATTAAAAAATTTCTGTAAATGGAGGAAGAGTTTGTCGCTTGTCATACTAATGGTGCTTTCTATGATCAGGGAATTAATGCCATGGAATTAGAAGTCATACAGCTGAAATAAAATTCCATTCCAAGAGGTCTTGTACCTTTGGAAGAGCTCTTCGATCAAGATGATGTCGTGAAGAAACCAACGATGGTCCCCATTAAAGCAAGTTGAAGATATCAACATTGGCACAACAAAGAAGCCCAATATGGGAAGTTATCTAAATCCTTAACTTCGGAAATCAAAGGTAAATACACAACACTTTTGGCTTAGATAAAAAAATTGACAAATAAATTTTTTGATGAAAATGTGCTATGAAAGTAAAGGTTTAAAGGAAAACATGTACAAGGCATAGTTGAGTACAAGGCATAGTTGAGCCAAATTATTATCTATTTATTGAACTAGAAAGGACATATAATTATTACACATGTTTAATTTACATTCAAATGCTTATTTGAATTATCTCCTATAGCTTAATGTATTATGCTAGATATATAATTTAAGTTGAAGGCCCATGAGATAAATATGACTTCTATGTGACATTTGTATTGAATCATCTATTTGTTGTGTTATATGAACATAATTGGTACGCATATCTAAAGAGTCCAAATGCTCATTCAAGACCATATGTAATTTCCTCATCTAACTTAGCCAAGGATTTGCAATACTATATTTGAGTTGGCTAGCTCCATTTCAAGATATTATGGTTATCCAAGAGGGGATATAAAAAATGAAAAGAAGGATATTGAATTGTAGGTTATCCAAGTTGGACATAGAACCAGTGGAGAAACCTAAGGAAAAACTATGTTTCCAGGTCGAACCTTTGTAGAGGTTCCAGTACTTGAGAGTAAAATCCAGTTTGGGGCTGTTAAATTCTAACTGTACTGGTAATTGTGCTAGGGGGGAGAAATAGGATGTAATTTCCTCTTCTCATGGTTTGGAGTCTTGTTTTTCATGTGGATTCAACCAAACATATTGTACATATTAAATGAGGACATAATTATTACACATGTTTAATTTACATGAACAAATGCTTCTTTGATTTATCTCCTATAGCTTAATGTATTATGCTAGATATATAATTTATGTTGAAGGCCCATGAGATAAATGACTTCTAGGTGACATTTGTATTGAATCATCTATTTGTTGTGTTATATGAACATAATTGGTACGCATATATCTAATTTACATTACTAATATGTCATGCTTCTTTAATTTATCTTTTATAGATGATCGGAGCATCCCTTTTTAATCTATCCCTTTTGACTTCGGATATGTGGGCAATATTCATCTGCATATTTTTCTATCATAAAGCAGTGACTAAAATTGTATTCCATTTGTGTCAATGTTAAGGTTAAGCACATGGATTAAAGTTTTATATATTAGATGAGGAGGCTATGTATTACATATGGTCTTGAATGAGCTTTTGGACTCTTTAGATATATATCTAAAAAGTCCAAATGCTCATTCAAGACCATATGTAATCCTCATCTAACTTAGCCAGGGATTTGCAATACTATATTTGAGTTGGCTAGCTCCATTTCAAGATATTATAGTTATCCAAGAGGGGATATAAAAAATGAAAAGAAGGATGTTGTTGTAGGTTATCCAAGTCGAACATAGAACCAGTGGAGAAACCTAAGGAAAACCTATGTTTCCAGGTCGAACCTTTGTAGAGGTTCCAATACCTGAGAGTAAAATCCAATTTGGGGCTGTTAAATTCTAACTGTACTGGTAATTGTGCTAGGGGGGAGATATAGGATGTAATTTCATCTTCTCGCGGTTGGGAGTCTTGTTTTTCATGTGGATTCAACCAAACATATTGTACATATTAAACGAGGACATAATTATTACACATCTTTAATTTACATTCAAATGCTTCTTTGATTTATCTCCTATAGCTTAATGTATTATGCTAGATATATAATTTAAGTTTCAGTGTCTTATTATAAAGAAAATAAATATGGTAGAGAATTTCCTGTGTCTTACTATTCAGGCATACATATTTTGTAATCTTTAGGAAGAAACACATGTTCTTAATCATTAGGCCCACTTAACCATTCTGATATGTAAGAAGACAACATAACTTTTTTATAAAAATAAAATAAAATGACATTTATTGAGATGTATAAGCTTTTGTATCTATAATGAAGAAAGAAGCACAATATCAGTTTGCTTCTTTATTAAAGATATAATGAAAAAAGAAACACAATATTGGGTGCTTCTTTATTAAAGATAGAGTAAATAATAGTTAGTCAAATAGATAGAATATTTTCCTTGGATTTCTCTCCCTATTTAGTCAAATATATTTATGGTGCCTAAAATTTCAACAAGCTGGTTTTCCCGAGAGGTTCAGGGGGAAGACTTAATTGATGTAAGAAGTTTGGTTACATTTTTGTGAGAATCGGGGGCCGAAAATGTCTAAATGACTTCTATGTGACATTTGTATTGAATCATCTATTTGTTGTGTTATATGAACATAATTGGTACGCATATCTAATTTACATTACTAATATGTCATGCTTCTTTAATTTATCTTTTATAGATGACCGGAGTGCATCCCTTTTTAATCTATCCCTTTTGACTTTGGATATGTGGGCAATATTCATCCACATATTTTTCTATCATAAAGCAATGAGTAAAATTGTAAATTCCATTTGTGTCAATGTTAAGGTAAGCACATGGATTAAAGTTTTATATATTAGATGAGGAGGCTATGTATTACATATGGTCTTGAATGAGCATTTGGACTCTTTAGATATCTAAAGAGTCCAAATTCTCATTCAAGACCATATGTAATACATAGCCTCCTCAACTAACTTAGCAATGGTCTACCTCCATATTGGAATGGTTTTGCAAGTGGAATCTATACTAGAAAATATACTCCATCTTTTGAAGAACTTTTGGCTTTATGTGTTCCAAAAGAATCCACGTTGAAGGAAAAATATGATACCAAACCCCATAATGAAAATTCTGAACAATTTTCTATTAGATTAAAGAGAAAGTTTTGGTAAGTTGGATCTCATCAATGCACAACGATAAGAAAAAGTCTAATGGAAACAATGGTATGTCCAAGGTTAAATGTTTTATTTTTCATTATTTTTAACACATCAAAAGATATTTTCCTAATAAATCAAACTCCAAGGGTAATAGAGGAAAAAAAAGGAACGAAAGAGATGAAGCACATGCAGCAAAGGGTGAAGAAGTTGAAAATAAACCCATGCATGAAGACATTAATTAATGACCTCTACTATGGAAGAACTTGGAAGGTGCCAAGTTTTCTTTCAAGTTTAGTTTCATTTCTTATTAGAAGATGACAATCAGAATAAAAATTGCAATTATACCTAAAGGATGAAAGTTTCTTTTTGATTTCAGAAGTTTGAAGTTATAAATTTTTATTTTAAGAAGGCGCATACAACTTAAAAGATATTGGGTCATCAAAAGTTGTGAACATATCATCCCACAAGATACAATATTCTATAGTAGTCATAACATTCAAATATTTTAATTTCACCACGAAGATTTATAAGAATTCATAATGTCATTTAGAAAGAAAACACCATAAGAGTAGCACAACATAGAAAGATTCAAGGTCATTAAGAAGAATCATAGGGATTACTTCGAGCATGATATTTGTTTGTAGTAGCAATGAAGATAAGAATAAATCAAGCATTGCAATAGAGATCAGGCATTTCAAAAGCAAATCGAGATTTTAACAAAACATATGGAAGTAATAAAGGAACATGGTAGATATTATATACATAAAGAGAAAGAAATTCAATAGTATATCTTGAATATAATCATTGGAAGTGAAATATGGAAGCTAGTTTCAAAAAGAGGTTTCTCTCATATGAAATAAAATAAGGTTACTCCTATTGTGTAAAGGAAATATTCCGATCAGAAGTTCTTGCTATCAAGATTCAACAAACTTCCAGGATGGACTTATGGACATCATATTTAGAAGGAGTTGGAAACAAGAAACTATATATGTTGATTAGATAATTTACTTTTAGATATTTGGGAAGAGACTTGAAAGATACTTATTCCAAAGAAGGTTGTTTATAGTCTACAAATAGATGGAAACATCACTGTTTAATGTCAACCTCCCTCCATGATATGTGTCTGTTCAAAGCTTCCAATGACTATAAATATAAAATCGAACCTTTCATTTTTATCATTACAATTCAGTTTTCTCTGAGATTTTTGATAAGTAAATATAGATCTCAGCTCAGATTTGGGGACACTGGATAGAAAACTCAGTTTAGGGAATTAGATCCCTCACTAGAGCTCTGATATTGTAGCAGCACTAAATTGCAGGCATGGACAACTGTAAGTACAATCATTAACCAAACATGTGATCAGAAGTACCCTTAGAGTGTAGAACTATGATCATTTTGGGTGGACAACAACGAAATCTTGAAGCCACGAACTATGCTCATAAACTGAAACTTAGACTTGTGTTAAAAGTCATAAATGTGACCTACGATCACTATTCTAGTGACGTATGATAAGTATAAGGATTGCAGTGATAAAACCTCAGATGAATGATACTGTTTCAAGTTGCAGTCTAGCCTTTAAAGCTCGGTCCTATGGAATTTAGCCTATGAAAAAATAAAACATACCTTTGTGTCAATATATTGTAATAACACATTTGTGGAGGACTAGAAAAAGAAACTGAGGAAATATTTGTGATGACAAAGCTGTGGAGTGGTCACTTAACTGTGGATTATCATCATTTCAATGATTAGTGTTCTATGTGGACAACTAGTGAAGGGTTGTACAAGTTAATAATTTGAAAAGTCTTGAACAATGTGTCTTGCAGCATATTTAGACAGCGAGGCATTGACATTTCTTTGAAGACATTCCTAGAGGCTAGTCTAGACATTCCCGAAGCAGAAAACTTGAAGATTATAATAAAGCATACATCATTGAATATACTCTTGGAATCATCTTGGTTAGTTATCTTGTTATTGAGCTATTGAAACAGTCAGCAAATAAAATCTGAAGTAATTCAGAAGGTAACCTGGTAACAACAGCGGGGACGAGCAGGCAGCAACCGCACGAACAGCAGTGGGGATGAGCAGGCAGCAACCACACGAACAACAGCGGGAACGAGCAAGCACCAATAGAGAAAACGCGCGAACAGCCGTAGAATAATGAAACCGGTAACCCGAATAACTTCACGGGTGATTATTTTATAGAAATTAGTTTTGCCGAACTATTAACTCATAGTTCAGCCGAAGTTTTTTTACAAGTTCGGCTGAAATTTAGTTGCCGGTTTTCCAATCTGCGGCAAAAATTCTGTTTTCCCGCGCCGTCGGCGTGCCGTCAGTCTAAACGGAATCATGAGATCGGCTGAACTTTTTAAAAAAGTTTGGCCGAACTATTGCCGAAAAAAATTTTCAACCCCCGATTCTCACAAAAGTGTAACCCAGCTTCACATTTCCGCCCTATTGCACTTTTCCTTTCATTGATTAGAGCTCTAGAAGCTTTACAATATGCTTAAAGAGTATTTTTGTATGCAGAGCCTATTCTAGTTGAAGCTCCTCCCAGCATGAGGGAGTCATCCGCAAACAATGCATGGTTTATTTCTTTAAGGTCCTTTGTTATTTTTAAACCTGGGGCTATTCTTATTATCATATCAAGCTCCAGCTTTCTACTCAATGTATCCGCCATTAAGATGTAAAGGAATGGAGAAAGGGGAAATCCTTGTCTCAACCCCCTCGTGGCTTGGAAGAAATCAGCTGGCCTCCCATTTACCAAAGGCACTATCCATGGACTACTGGTGCATGCTTGGATCAGATTTACAAACTCTTAGTCAAATCCAAAGGAGATTAGAACTTGATATAGATAGGACAACTTGACTCTATCGAAGGAATTATCCATGTCTAACTTGATCAGCATACCTTTCTCCTTTCTAAGATTGCTGGAATGTATGCCTTCCTAGACTTGGATTACATTGTCCAGGATATGTCTCCCAATGACGAAGCCCCCTTGCGAATCTTATATGAGTTTTCTCAGCAGTGGCTTTATTCTATATGCAAGAAGTTTTTCGATAATTTTATATGAGGCATTGCACAAAGAGATTGGTCTGAACTTATCAAAGGAGGAGGGGTTTGTCTCTTTTGGGATTAAAGCGAGGAATGTTGAGTTGGTGCTACCCCCCATTTTTTCTTTCTTCAAGAATCCTTTTATCATTCTAATTAGATCTGTTTTTATTATATCCTAGCATATCCTATAGAAGTGAATAGTGAACCCATCTAGCCCAGGGGCTTTGTCTAGGTTCATGGACCAAATTATATTGCTGATTTCTTCTTCATTTGTTTGCTTCAATAATGTTGTATTGTCCTCTGTGGTGACCAATGCCGGAATGTTCTTCAGGAATTCTTTTTTATCTTCTTCACAGTCCTCTTTCTCTTTGCTGTAAAGATGATGGAAATGTTATACTGCAGCAAATTTTATCTATTCTATTCCTTTGCAGAGCCTCCCATCAGAGGAAGTGATCTCTGAGATGTGATTCCTGGAGAGTCTAGCTCTACATTGTCGATGAAAATATGATGTGTTTCTATCTCCAGCTTCCAGCTAGAGACTCCGGGACTTTAGTCTCCAATACTCTTCTTCATTTATGGAGGAGAGGAATGTTTTGCATTGGGCTACTTGCTCCTTTTCTAATTCTGTTTTTTTTATATCAATTGTGTCCATTTCACTTTGCAGAATTTCCAAGTGTTGCACTGCCTCGATTCTTTGGTCTTTGGGTGTATTTGTTGGAAGTTTACTCCATTCCTTGAGTGCCTTTTTTGTTAATTTTAATTTTTGTTCCCATACATAATTGGGAGAGCCATTGACTAGGGAGTTCCATGCCATCTGGACTATCTCTACAAAGCCGCTCTTTCCATTCCACAGTGGGCTAAATCTGAATGGGATTGGCCCCAAATTCTCTTCCTCCTCAAGCATTAGCTAGATGGGCTTATGATCTGAGGTAAGCTTTGGAAGGATGGCTGATGATATTAGCTTCCTTTCCATCAACATTGTGCTTTGGACCAAGAACCTGTCCAGTCTGGAAGATATGTGGTCTTCCCCTGTCCTATTATTTGTCCAGGTATAGAGCCCTTTTCTTGGTTTAAAGTCCAATAGATCCCATTGTTGTATCATGTCTTCTACTACCTAGATCATCTGATCCTTGTTGTTCCTGCCCCCTCTCTTTTCTTTTTCATTCATTACTAAATTTAGATCTCCAGCTATGATTATATTGTTTGGAGAATTCACTTGCAAAAACTCATTTAATGTTTTCCAACAATCTTTCTTTTTAGAATACAATACCGGTACATATAAATTAAATAGTGCAATGGTTAACTTACTTGATATATGCTTCAGCTCTGTGAAACACCAGTGTTTTTTTTAATAATTTAGAAAAAAATGTTTTTGATGTTTTTTATTTTTATTTTTTTGGTTCAATTTTTGTTTTTTTCTTTAAATTATGTTTTTTTTTTTCTGTTTTTTTTAATATAATTTGGGAATATTTTTGTTATTTATTTATTTATTTTTGTTTAAATTTTTTATTTTTACAAGTTAATTTTGTTTTTCTTACATTTTTATTGTTTTTATATATATATTTTTTATCCGAGTTTTGTTTGTCATGTTTTTCTTATTTTATTTTTATGTTTTATTACCAACATGAAAATCACCACTCTAAAAAAAAGGTTGATGTTGCATCAATACGTTTCAAAATTAGCATGAAAATCACTAACATTTTAAAACAAATATTCATGCTTCATAAATAAAAATATTAAAGTGTCAAAAATATGCACATAAAAAAAAAAACGGGTGATTCTGCCTCACCACTTTTCAAAATCAGGTGCTTTTTTGCTACAAAAAAAAAGTAAGTACTAGTTCAGTTACCTATTTCATCGGTAACCATGTTGTACGTGTACAAGGTATGTGTATGTTAACTACATACCCACACCTCGCACAAATACATTAGTATCCTATGAATAGTATTAAACTTGACTAATAGTTAAGCTTGGTTAGTGGTTAATTGAAAGATTAATCCTTAATATCCATTAATAATTAATAATTTATTTATTAATTTAACATTTAATTACTTAGGAATTCTCACGAATTCATTTTAATTTTATTTTTGTTAGGTAATATGAGTCGTGAGATGACTGAGATGCCTAACATGTGGCTTGAGTAGTTGCAAGTGAGGTGCATCTAAGCCGTCAAAATCACTCTAGGATCACACTCAGCCTAGGACACACTAGCCCTTAGCATGGCTAGATGTTTTCCCACAATATTTCAAACCAGTGACATTTTCACCACATAGTGCCTTAACATAACACCCTATCACTGTCTACTCTATGCCTCGTAGGCGAATCAATGTTGATTTTATTAGCCTATAAAAGTAAATATTATGATTATATTACTACTATTATTTTATTATTATTCTTTTAATTATTTATTATCCTTATAACCTAAAAAATATTAATGACCTTGTGTTGATATGAGGATAGGAGGACAAGGGAGTGGCTTGTGGAATTTATGGATGCCTTCATGAAAGAATTTAGGTGGAAGGCATGGGAGGAGAGAGTTATGGAAATTATAATGGGTGGTTGGAATTCATGGGGAAGGGAGGCATAAGTGTGGGGGAGTGGGGAGGTCATGGGGATGGATACATTTTTATTTTGGGCTTGGATTCATATGGAAGAAAAGGTGAGAGGGAGAACCAAAAGAGGAGAGTGACAAGTTCAAATTGATTTTGGTTTGGAGTTTGGAAGGTATTGGATTAATTCTAGGAACAATATGATTGGAAATATTGGACTTGGGCTCAAGGGGCTAGGGAACCCGTGGAGGTTCTCTAGGCTAGGAAGTTAGACAAAATTCCTAGTTGACATGGTGGCATATACAATTAGGTGGTTCCAACAAAAGCACCGCAACCAAGTTCTTGTTGTTGTTTAAATTATGTAAATTTCCATAAATCAAATTATGTACATGTTTTTAATGTTCTTAATATGTTGTAACAAATATATAAATTTAATAGCTATATGTGTGTGTGAGAAATTATGTGAAAATTTTATTTATGGTTTGAGGACCCTACCATAAATGTCCTCACATGTGGTATCTGAACCCATATTCGAAATCTAGACCCTAAAATCCAAGAAAAACAATATTTAAGTTGCAAGTTGCGGCATGTTCTATTCCCTATTCCATCCTACTAGTTATATAAGCCTCTCTATTATCTATAGAAATCTTTATCCACAACGGACAAAAAAATATATGAACTTAAAATATCACAAAAATATATAAATAAATAAATGTCTACACCTTCAGGTGAGAATAAATAAATGTTTACATCTTAAAGTGTTCCTTTTTAGAACAACTCCCTCTTTCACCCACATGTCATCACTTTGTAGCATTGGATTATATGTAAAATAACTCCCCCTTTCACCCACATGTCATCACTTTGTAGCATTGGATTATATGTTAGACGCGATCATATGTTGGACGATTGAAGGATGTTTAATTAGATTATATGTTATACTATTAGAGGATGTTTAATAGTTCGATGGTGAAGGTAGGTGAAGAGTAGTTGGAAAGAGGGCTATTAAACCCTAACCGCCTTACGCGGACAAATTCGATCCCTTCCAAATAGTTTCCGCTTCATGCAGTTGATTGCAAGCTATGGGGGCTCATCTACTGCCTACGGGGAAACACCATTGAGCTCTCTATCACAGAACTCAGACCGCGATTCTTTTGATTTGCTGAAATACGAATTACAGTCAATAGCAGAAACTCCCTCTGTAAATATAACCAATGGAAAGAAATCCGTGTATATCTTGTGAAACCCTCTTATTGAGAGTAAGAATGGGCTTAATCCTTTCTCCGAGAGCTTGGCACATAACAGTTTCGGTCTGGACACAAACTCCCTCAATACAGTCTATCACTACTAATGGACCATCTGTAATTATGAGGGTTACTATGACTTCTGATGATCACACCATTCTTCCTTCCTTATACAATTACAAACATGGGATCTGCATTGTTGGAAATTGGTAATTTCGGCGGCATGTGCAATGGAAAATTACTGCTTATATGCAGCTGCAAAGTGCAAACCATATTCGCAAAGTTGAAGCATACATCATGCTTGCAAGTGCCACAGACGTTGCGATTGCGACGGCATGAGTGGGTAGATTTATTTCCCTTAGGGCTCTTTCATAGAGGAATCATGACCCACGGCTAGCATCAAGACCGTGGGACAAAGATCGTGATGGATTTATCATGGGTGAATGCGTCAGTGTGCTGGTAAGTTTAAGCTAAACCTTGTTGAAATTACTTTCCGCCGTGCTCTGTACAGGAGGCAGCCACCTTCCATTTTTGTTTGCAGGACACTGTAAGAAGCCGCTTACCATTTTTGTTTGTGCAGTCAACTTCAGCGCAGTAATTTTTGGATACGGAGAAATTGAACAGCAATCCAGACCTGAAGTTTATTAAGCCAGAATTATGAAAAATCCCGCATCACAATTTTTTCCGTACAAGTTGCCAAAAATCGGACCCGGGGAAACTTATGAAGCGGATTTAATAAAAATCCCGCATCACAACCTTGCTGACGTCTGCAATTACTTTTGGCACACGGAATTTTTATACAGTTTGGTTAATTTTCTGTTTTGACGTCCGGTTCAAACACAAAGTCAAAGTTTGTTTTAATGTTTGTTTTAAAAAAAAGAGTCGTGCGAACAGTCCACAAATAAATATGTATTACATACATATTATTTGCACATTTCAAAAGGAGGCCGTGGGCCATAGTGAATTTTGATTTTAGTTTTTATTATTTTGTTTTAAAGTTTTAAAATAGTTTTATTTTAATTCAGTTTTTTTTTATATGTTGAAAAAGTGCTGAAGCATATATAAAAAAAAAAAGGCCTGTGTGCATTCGTTTTTACATTGTAAGTTTTTATTTTTTCACACAGCAGTGAAAAAGTCAAATACAGCACAGCAGTGCATAGTTCAGATTGTAAGTTTTTTGTTTTTACACACAGCAGCAGTGTAACAGAATTTGAAGTGCACAGCAGTGCTTTCATTTTTGGTGAGACAGAGTATTTGTCCAGAGTGAAATTTTAGAGAGTGAGAGTTGTTTTTGAACTGTGTTTTGAAGCAGTAAGCAACAAAGTTTTTGTATGGATGTTTTCCCCTCGCCGCAGGTGATTTTCTCATGTTTTTTTGAAGTTTAATGAAATAGTGTTTACGTGAAAGCTCTGCCTCGTTGAAGAATTTTATATTTTCTCTCAGGTTAGTAGGAATCTATTCTCCATTGTTGTTCGAATTTAAATTTCAACATGGTATTTGAGTTAGTCCAGCCTTTGTAGATCAAAGAAGTCAAGGAAAGGAGTTTTTTGTTGCAACAGCCTTCTCCATAAAGGTGAAGATTTATACCAAAGAACCAAAGGTATTTCTCATACGCTTTTTGAGTCACCTGCTATGCACTGTGCTGAGTCGTTTTGGTTAAGGTCATTTACCAAGTTTTTTCAAGTTTTTTTTTTAATCATAGTTAAGAGTGCAGAATGGCTGGAGCCAGCACTGGTATGGGTATGGGAAATGTCCATCTCCCAATGTTTAATGGGAAAAATTATGACTACCGGTCAATAACTATGAGAGCTCTATTTGTCTCCCAAGACTTATGGGAATTTGTTGAGGATGGCTTTGAAGAGCCAGCAAATGAAGAAGAGTTTGAAGATTTAACTCAGGCAGAAAGAGAGTTGCTAAAGAGCAATAGGAAGAAAGACTCCAAGGCTCTCTTCTTATTGTATCAGGCAGTGCATGAGAGTGTGTTTCCAAGGATAGCAGCAGCCAAGAGATCCAGAGAAGCATGGGAAACTCTCAAGACAGCCTATCAAGGCATGGAAAAAGTGAAGACAGCAAAACTTCAGTTGCTAAGGAGAGACTTTGAGACTCTCCGTATGAAAGAGTCAGATACTATTGACTCATTCTTCACTCATGTGATTGGAATGGTCACACAAATAAGATCTCATGGAGAGACTCTTGAAGAGAAGAGGATTGTGGAAAAACTCTTGAGGAGTCTACCCTCAAGATTCGATGTGATTGTCACCACCCTAGAGGAGACTAAGGATCTCACAAAGTTCACAGTGGATGAGCTACATGCATCACTGATGACTCATGAGCAGAGATTGGGTAGGAGTGAAAACTCATCTCTAGAACATGCCTTTAAGACCCAGATGTCTTTCGGAAGAGGAAGAGGGCAAGGCAGAGGAAATAAAAGAGGAAGAGGCAGAAGCCAAAACATAGGTGGAAGAAACAGTCCAGCAAATGCTCAAGGAAGGGGCAGCAATCCAAATCAGCATCAAGGCCAAGGCAGCAGCCAGCAGAGTGGTCAGCAGAATGCTCAAGGACAGAGGTATGATAAGTCCAATGTCCAATGTCACTATTGTAAAAAATATGGTCATTATGCTAATGAATGTAGAAAGAAGCAACATGATATGGGAAGTAGAACTAGTGCAAATTTCACTAGAGAAAATCTCAGCCAAGATAATTTGTTTTTGGCTTGTAATATGGCTGAAGAAAAGAATGAGGATTTATGGTTTCTAGACTCTGGTTGCAGTAACCATATGACAGGAAACTTAGCAATGTTTTCTATGCTAGATGAGAGTGTGAAGTCACAAGTCACACTAGGGACTGATAGTAAAGTGTTTGTTATGGGAAAAGGAAATGTAAATGTTCTAACAAGGAAAGGTGCAAAGAAATCCATAGCAGATGTCTATTATGTTCCAGGAATGAAGTGTAACCTCTTAAGTATTGGACAACTTGTTCAAAAGGGGTACAATGTATTTTTTGAGGATGATGTTTGTACCATCATGGACAAACCACCCAGCAAACAATGTATTGCTGAAGTGAAGATGACAAGGAACAGGATGTTCCCTCTTAGAATGAGAGCAGATTTGAATAATGAAGAAAAGATAGCAGCAATGGCAAAAGAGGCTATCCAAAGCAAACCAAAAGATGAGAATTGGTTGTGGCACTTGAGATTTGGACATCTCAACTTTGGAGGTCTTAATTTGTTGAATAGAAAAGGAATGGTACGAGGTTTACCATTGATAGAGAAGCCGGACAGCCTTTGTGAAGGTTGTATTCTTGGGAAACAACACAGAGAAAGTTTTCCTTCCGGGAAAAGCATAAGGGCAAATGCACCCTTAGAGATTGTCCACTCAGATTTGTGTGGACCGATGCAAACTCCATCGCTTGCTAGCAGCCACTACATGTTAACATTCATAGATGATTTTACAAGAAAAACTTGGGTTTACTTTTTGAAAAACAAAAGTGAAGTGTTTAAAAAATTCTGCAATTTCAAAGCACTTGTGGAAAACCAGAGTGGGCTGCACATCAAAGTTCTAAGGACTGATAGAGGAGGTGAGTATATCTCTAAATATTTTCTACGTTTTTGTAGAGAAAATGGTATTCAAAAGCAGTTTACAACTAGATATACTCCGCAGCAAAATGGAGTAGCCGAAAGGAAGAATAGAACTATAATGGACATGGTGAGGAGTATGTTAAAGGCAAAGCATTTTCCTAATGATTATTGGGCTGAAGCTGTACATTGTCAGCATACATCTTGAATAGGTGCCCTACAAAAGCAGTGATGAACAAAGTGCCGGAAGAGGCATGGGGTGGCACAAAACAAGGTGTCACACACATGAAGGTTTTTGGATGTGTGGCTTATGCACACATTCCAGATCAGTTAAGGAAGAAGTTGGACAGCAAGGGGGAGAAATGTATTTTCATTGGATACAGTGAGGAATCCAAGGCCTACAGGTTATACAACCCATCCACTAAGAAGTTTATTGTGAGCAGAGATGTTCAGTTTATTGAGGAGGAAGCTTGGGATGGAAGCATAGAGAAAACAGTGAATGTTAAACACTGTTTATCTCATGATGAAGATGATGATGAATTGGCTGAAATACATCCTCAAACAGCAGCACCAACACAAGAGCAGCAAGAGACACCCTTGAGGAGAAATGAAAGTGCTTCTCCAAGCACACCACAAGGAGGAAATTCAAGTGCTTCTTCAAGCATTTGTACATCAAGTGAAAGAGGTAAGAAGTTCAGAAATTTGAATGACATTTATGCACAAGAGGCAGCAAATGAAGGTATCAATTCTTTGTTTGCTTTATATTGTCATGTTGAAGACCCTATCCACTTTGAAGAAGCGATTAAGGAAAAGAAATGGATAGAAGCTATGGATGAGGAGATTAATGCCATAGAAAGAAACAAGACATGGGATTTGGTTGAACTCCCAAAAGGTAAAGATGTCATTGGAGTTAAATGGGTCTACAAGACCAAGAGTAATGCAGAAGGAAAAATAGAGATACACAAGGCAAGACTTGTTGTCAAAGGGTATAAGCAGAAGCATGGGATAGATTATGAGGAAACTTTTGCACCGGTTGCTAGAATGGAAACTGTGAGAGCAGTGCTGTCCATAGCAGCACAAAACAAGTGGAAAGTTTACCAAATGGACGTGAAGTCAGCATTCCTAAATGGAGTGTTAATGGAAGAGGTTTACATTGAACAACCTCTCGGCTATGAAAAGAAAGGCCAAGAGCACAAAGTGTGTAAGTTGAAGAAAGCTCTTTATGGGCTGAAGCAAGCGCCAAGAGCATGGTACAGTAGGATAGATTCTTATCTACTGGAAAATGGATTTGAAAAGTGTGAGGGAGAACCCACCCTCTACATCAAAGAAAAAGATGGTAAAATGTTGATTGTAGTTTTATATGTTGATGATGTTATTTTCATAGGTAATGATGATTACCTTATTGAAAATTTTAAAACAGTCATGAAAGAAGAATTTGAAATGACTGATATGGGTTTGTTGAAATACTTCTTAGGAATAGAAGTAGAACAAGATGAAAATGGGATTTTTATCTCACAGGAAAAATATGTTAATGAAGTGATGGAAAGATTTAATATGCAGGAGAGCAAATCAGCGATCACTCCCACAGTGATGGGATTAAAACTCAGCAGAGAGGACAGCAGCAAGGATTTTGATCCTAGCTTGTATAAGAGCATAGTTGGCAGCCTAATGTATTTGACTGCAACTAGGCCCGACATAATGCATGCTGTTAGCTTAATTTCCAGATTTATGGAGAAGCCAAAGGATGCACATTGGCAGGCAGCGAAGAGAATTTTGAGGTATGTTAAAGGTACAAAAAGGTTTGTTATTTTATATACTACTTCAGAAAATTCAGATTTAGTTGGATACACTGACAGTGATTGGGCTGGAAGTGTAGATGATCGGAAGAGCACTTCCGGTTATGTTTTTCACATGGGTTCAGGAGCCATTTCATGGGCTTCTAAAAAACAACCCATTGTAGCATTGTTTACAGCAGAGGCAGAATATGTGGCAGCCACAGCAGCAGCTTGTCAAGCAATTTGGATGAGGAGGATGTTAAGAAGTTTGTGCCAAGCGCAGGTAAAAGGAATAGTGATTTATTGTGACAATAGCTCAGCTATTGCATTATCCAAGAATTCTGTGTTTCACAAGAGAACGAAACACATTGACACAAAGTTTCATTACATCAGAGAATTGGTAAACAATGGTGAAATTGTTTTGGAACACTGCAGAACTCAGGAGCAGTTTGCAGACATTCTGACTAAGCCATTGGGGCAAAAGAGTTTTGAGTTTTTGAGGAAATGTATGGGTATGACTGATAACCCAGCAGCTGAAAGTAAGGGGGAGTGTTGAAATTACTTTCCGCCGTGCTCTGTACAGGAGGCAGCCACCTTCCCATTTTTGTTTGCAGGACACTGTAAGAAGCCGCTTACCATTTTTGTTTGTGCAGTCAACTTCAGCGCAATAATTTTTGGATACGGAGAAATTGAACAGCAATCCGGACCTGAAGTTTATTAAGCCAGAATTATGAAAAATCCCGCATCACAACCTTGCTGACGTCTGCAATTACTTTTGGCACGCGGAATTTATATACAGTTTGGTTAATTTTCTGTTTTGACGTCCGGTTCAAACACAAAGTCAAATTTTGTTTTAATGTTTGTTTTAAAAAAAAGAGTCGTGTGAACAGTCCACAAATAAATATGTATTACATACATATTATTTGCACATTTCAAAAGGAGGTCGTGGGCCATAGTGAATTTTGATTTTAGTTTTTATTATTTTGTTTTAAAGTTTTAAAATAGTTTTATTTTAATTTAGTTTTTTTTTATATGTTGAAAAAGTGCTGAAGCATATATAAAAAAAAAAAGGCCTGTGTGCATTCGTTTTTACATTGTAAGTTTTTATTTTTTCACACAGCAGTGAAAAAGGCAAATACAGCACAGCAGTGCATAGTTCAGATTGTAAGTTTTTTGTTTTTACACACAGCAGCAGTGTAACAGAATTTGAAGTGCACAGCGGTGCTTTCATTTTTGGTGAGACAGAGTATTTGTCCAGAGTGAAATTTTAGAGAGTGAGAGTTGTTTTTGAACTGTGTTTTGAAGCAGTCAAAGTTTTTGTATTCCCTCAGTCAGAGGTGATTTTGTAACCAAGTTTTTTGAAGTTTAATGAAATAGTGTTTACAGTGAAAGCTCTGTCTCCAGTGAAGAATTTTTTTTATATTTTCTCTGTGTTGAAGAGGGGGAATTCTATTCTCCATTGTTGTTCTGGAATTTTAAATTTCCAACAAACCTAACAACCATGTATTTTTGTTTTATGTTATTGTTTGCAGAAAGTATGAGATAAAAAAATGCTAATCACAGTGGAGCCTTAGATTTATAATGATGACCACTGACTAATTTGAATGATCTAGCATGTTGGGATAAAATTATAACCAATAATTTCAATTTCAAGGGACTATATGATCATTGATCCACTGACTAATTTGAATGATTTAGCATGTTGGGATAAAATTGTAACCATTAATAATTTCAATTTCAAGGGACTATATGGCATAGCCCATTTTATGGAATAATTTTTTCAAATGTCATTTGTTATGGAAAATTTGGGTTTGATTGAGATACAAATGATATTATCTTGGATCTCTCGCATCTCCCATCACAGGGCACGACGACCTGGATTTTGGGTTTCAGGGGAATAAATCTGGAGAGCCTCCCATTCTTCAAATAAATATATACACAAATGGAAAAGGCAGCTGTGAGCAACGAATATACCCCTGGTTTGATTTAGCCACTAAATTCCATAAGCGCTGCATATATCTTGTATGCATATAATGTTCAATTTAAATATAACAAGTCCAAATATTTTAGCCACTAAATTCCACATCTACGGTGTTAAGAGATTTAGATCAGATCTTAAGTAGTTTATTGGGTGGGCTTAACTTTATGGAGAAATTATATTGTGATTAATTTATATATAATATTTATAAAATAATTGTATATAATTAAGTTTAGAGGTTTATTGAGTTGAAAGATTTATTCTACAACTCACTATGAGGGGATATTAAGTTATAGAAAAATAATGTCAATAAATATGCTGGAAAATAATTAGAAGTAAAAAAAAGTGTGAATCAAATATTTAAATTTTGTATTTTTCAAAAAATTATATTTCAACAAGAGATTTAAATAAACTATTTGAAGATTTATTTTAGCTAATTTATGTCTATATCAACTTCATATATATTTATATATAGAAAAAAAAAAAAATTATGGTTACAATTTTTATTTGGTCTTATATCTATATATATATATATATATATATATAATTTAAACAATGAAAAATAACACATTGTATTTTGCACTCTAAAAATATTTGGATATGAAGAAATTTGATTTCTCAAATAATATATATATATATATATATATCCTCTTAAAATAAATCTGTACTGGTTTATAAATGGATTCCAATATATATATAAATAAATATATCAATTTTTTGTTTTTAATATTAATTAGTAATAAACTTGCACATTTATTTATGATGGATAATGTGTCCTTAAGAGTTTTTATGAACAAAGGCCTTGGGCATTCCATATTAAAAAAACAAGTAATATCCAAAAAGACAAGTAGTAGGAAATTTCTCCGGCTTGTGAAATGGGACAGCTGGGAAACTCAAGAAGGTCTCGTAAAAATCAAATGGTCTTACGTCCCTTTGTCGGGGGTTACCCCAATTTTTAGACTTCTCCAACAGTAGCTTCGTCGGAAGAGCAAGCTGGAATGGGTGAAAAAGAATTATATGATATTCGACTACTCTGAAGATAAACAGAGATTATCCAGTGCCTCCACCATAATGTCAAATGAATGTTGGAGAGAAATTTACTGTGTTTTTTATTATTTTTATTATAATGCTTTCCTTTCAAACGTTTCTCACAGCTCACACGTCGGAGATTTGTACTTCATTTTTTATATGAACAATAAATAAATTTTACTTTTATTTTTAGATATATATAAGAGAAATTCTCATAAATTTATGTAAAAGATTGAGTTTAGTCAATTGTTATTATGATTGTCATATCGATTCAAGTCATGGTGAATGTGACCTTTGCAATGAAATGTTTTACAAACTATGAGTTTGGTCATTTGTATTCTACGTAATAGTACAACGTCATTGAAAGATTGAAGTTGGTTTTTTTTTTTTTTTAATTTGATGGAAATTTATTTTTTTATTTACAGTGATAAAATATGAATAATATTATTTTTAATTAATTTAATATTTAATTGTTTATATATAATAATAAAATAATAATAATTATATATATATATATATATATATATATATATATATATATATATAATTACAATTTTAATTAAAAGTTTTATAAATTATAATTAACATAAAAGAGAATCATATAAAAAAAAATCAGTCATCTATTAAGTCATAAAAAATAAATTTACATATTCTCTATTCATGAACCTAGAGAAAACTAAAAACATATCAAAATTTAATACTCTTGTATTTTTTATTAAATATTTTAACAATACATTCTATCCATTATATAATTTACATGATATAATATATATGGATAGATATATATAACTCAATTCAATAATTTACATCATATATATATATATATATATATATATATATATATATATATATATATATATAACTCAATTAAATATTATTTCAAGTTGATAAAATAAATTTGAATATCAATTGCTTTTGTAAAATGGCATTAATAGAAAATTAAAATTAATGATTTTTTCATTCTTTTAATTCGAAATTTGACTTTGAGTAGGAAAATCTCACCACACAAATGTAATTTCACACTTTACAAGGTACCTTTCAACCTATGTGATGAGATGTGATTGGGATACCTTTTTATTGTTACATTCCCATTCCTTTTCTTATCATGTTAGTAGTTCACCATAATAGGTCCTATACATAAATATTAGAGTGTCTCCAATATTGAACTGTGGAAAAATTCAGTCCTTAAGATGAATATTATTATCCTTCATTGCATTAAGAATAAATTTGAGAGAAACATTGACAAGAGGAGTAAGCTTATCAGGTGATGGACCCTCATCCAAAGGAAAAAGTAGTTGCCTCTTGACATCTCCAATCTAGATTTGATATGTTTTCTTCTACAAATGGCACAAAAAGGGGGACAACACCATCTCCCCCAATTCTCGCAAAGACGCAAGAAATTTCCTCCATCCATAAAGAGATTCCAACCCCCTCATCCTGATCTTGGTCCTATTATTGTCTCAACAATGTCTCTAGTAACATTGACATAAGATCAGTAAGTGTTTTGTTAATAAAATAAAATGAAGGCACATTTGAATTACCACTTAGGTCTCCTACATATTCCTCTAGTATATCAATTTCTTCATCACATATAGAGGTCCAAAACTCGATATATCTTGAAGAGAAATCGTCTCTTCATTTGTTTGTTTTAATATCCTTTGTTGTAATAGAAAATATGTCTTGAATGTAAGGAACAAGCTTCTCATAACGTCTAGAAGATATCAACACTAGGAATTGAAAATAAGCTTGTTGAATCCTTACTTTTGGGGACAAGGTTTGTTCACCCACTACTCTCATAATACAATCCATCTCTATATCATTATCAAAATTCGTATGAGTAAAATTCAAATAATTATACAATACTCAAGTAGTAGCAAGCATAATTTCTTTGTTTATATCATATGAAGTCATTCCCTACACAAAAACTGTAAGGATGGAACTCACCTTATCTTGGGCAAGACTATTTGCAACAACCTCCTCACAGAGATATCTAAGAGTTTCTAGAGTGGCATGTTTGGGATGCATGGGTGGTTCCATTTGTGGGCAAACCATGTTGAGTAATAATTTCCTAATGAGCTTTGGCCACTAGCCTTAAGGTAACTCAATCCCAAAAATATTTTCTATAACCTGTGATGAAGTAGATTGTGCAGCTAGAACATGTGAAGAAAGATTTTGATGAAGTAGATTGTGCAGCTAGAACATGTGAAGAAAGATTTTGTATTAATAATCCCTTGATCTGATTCTTCATGGCTCCTTCCAGGGAGAGATCCATCTCTATAATGCACATTGATGTTTCAAGATTTTTTGTATCACATCCAAAATTAATGTTTTCCTTCAAGGAATTTTTCCACATCTAGAATTCATCCTTTTCTTTTACTCTGCAAGTGAAATTACAAGATAAAAACTCATAGTTAGTTCACAACTTAAACTTAAGATAATTCCTTTGAAATGTGTACTCTTAAATAATGAAAGGGCCTAAATTCAAGAATTTTTGCATACATTTTATGTGGATTAAAAAAATATCAGACAGTAAGTTAAATTGAATGCATATGTATATATTTTTGCAGTAAAAGCATTTTCCTTAAATTTCCAATGGAAATAATTCCATATCAATTGAAATAACTCATATTAAGCATGAAGCAATTTCACAAATCCCACTATACAAAGAAAACATTATTATTAATTACATGATGGACCTTCACCATGATAAAGTAGAAAAGATAAAGAGAACCCTTAAAATTGACCACCTAAAGTTCAATGAATAAAAATAATAATAACTACTATTCAAATCAAATTAGTAATTCATTGAAAAAATTTATTCTGCATATGCATGCTTGATTTGAAGCGAAATCCTAAACATAATTGCAATGTATAAAGGATATTTAACCTTTCAAATCAATAAGGGGAAAACATGGAAGATAAGAAGGTGGAAATGCATGTGCTAATATTTGATCAACTTGGCTAATGCATTTGATCCTAAGAAACAAAATGTGATTTCTTTAATATGTAATAGAAGGACTATTAATCACTCTGGCCATTTAAAAAGTGTTATTAAACGTGGTAGAAGCAATGATACCTTTTTCTTGTTATGCAATCTTGTCATTGCCATTGCTTATTTCAAACCAACCTTTGATGCTTTTGTAAGCACACAAAAAAGAACCAAAGGTTGATGTTTTAGCAATTAATAGAACAATAATACTAAAAGTTTCTTTCATAATCATGAATGCAGTTTAAGCTCTCTTTGAGTCCCACTAACAAGAAGGACTTGGGCAATAATTTCACAATATTACTGCCAAGCAATGGAAGAGATGAAAAGTCAGCATAGGTAGGAATCAAATTCACATATACTCTCAGCCAAACAAGGACATGTATTTCCAACCCTTCTAGACACAATCGACTCGAAACAACTTGATGAACATTCATGTGAACCTGTTATACAGTCTCCTTAATCAGTTGATCATTAGATGGAAAGAATTCATCAATAAAGTCATTGTAAAAGGCATATTGTTACAGCAACAGTAAAAAAATTGAACCTAATGTATCATCCAAGTCATTGTAAATAGATTATTTCCCCCTCAATTTTTTCATACATTTAATTTCTAATTATAATTACAATTAATGTTCAGAAAACTTGTAATATTTATGAACATACTAGATTGATATATGAATTTAAATAACTTATAATTTCACCACCATTATCACATGTTTTAATTGTTGGTTATAATTATTAATGCCTTTCATAATATCTAAATTTGTTTAAATCATAGTTACCTGGTATTCTTCAAATATTTGGAGACCCATCTCTAAATATAGGTAGAATTCCTCCATGTATTTTCTATATTTCACACCTCTTGCATATGCCAGAGCTCTTATTGCCAAAATTTCTTCCTCATGAATAATGGCACTCTTCTATATTCCACACCTCTTGCATATGCAAGAGCTCTTATTGCCAAAATTTCTTCCTCATGAATAATGACACTCTGATATAGGCATAAGTGGATTAGCCATCAAGGGTTCAACACCCTTAGCATATTTCATCCATCAACAAGAAAAAGTGGAAGAAATTATATCAATAATATTCGTCATTAAGCCAAAATAATATATCAATAATTAATTTAAAAGGAAATTTTTTCTTATGCGTTAGTTTATCATTTTGAGGGTGTTTGACTAATTCTCTTTAGCCTAAATAGCTTCCAATTTTAAAGCATTTTCAAAATTCATGTTTCTATTCTTTCTTGTTGATATTGATGGTGATGGTTCATTATAATATACTCATTTCATCATATATCAATGTCCTTCATCTGCTTATCTCCATGATGCTTCGACCTTTTTTATAATTGGCATCCAACGTATTAACTTTTTAAAAGGTGTCAATTGGATAATATTGGGGTTCTCCATAAATATTTACATAGTTGACATAGAAATGTTTTATTTATGGACCACATTGTCCACTTTGAAATGTTTTTTTGTTATTCATATATTTTTAAATACACTCCAATAATGAAAAATTACTTAACACTACATAGTGTAACATTTTATTTATAATTCACAATGAAGTTTTTTTATCATTATTAATATTTTTTAAATGTCACATATTAAATTTATATCAAGAATTGAATTAATTACACAATTCCCAATGAATTTTCTTACTTTCAATTATTCTTTGTCTTTGAACATTTGAATGTTTTATTACATTGTTAGCATTAAAATATATTTTTCTCTCTATACATGTATATGAAATTGATATTGAAATAAATTAATTAATCATGTATTGAAATGTTTTTGAAAAGTAAAGAATGGCACATCTTCCTCTCAAAAGTTAAAAAAAAAAAAAAAAAAAAGAGATTATTTTTATTTTATTTACTTTGTTTCTATAAAATGCTAATATAAAATTATGTTGATTCACATGGACAAAAAAATATATTATTTGTGGTTGAAATTAAGAGTAAAATGTGTCCTTAATTTGGGATTGCAATATCAACCACCAACAAGAATGAGAGTGGTATCATTGACAATATAATATAATTAAGTAACAACAAATATATATTCATCTTTATTTTTCCATTAGAGTCGAAGTTTTTTTTAATTTATAGAGTATTTCATTTTTATTTTAGAAGGGACATGAATCAACTCCAAGTAACTCGTTTCCATCATATAGTCATAGAATTCTCCTCTTGGTGCAAGTTTCCTATCTCTATGTATATAGTTACATAATTTAAATATGAAGTTATGAAATATAATGGTTACGAATATCAATCACACAATTTTATTTCTTCATTTTTTCTTTCTTTCTTGTAATTCACAGAAAGCAAATTAAAGTATGGAACATGGTAGTAATGGTGCTTATGGTTCACTATAATTAACCATTTTATCATATATCAATGTCTTTCATCTTCTTAATTTGCATCCAAGGTATTAACCTTTTTAAAGGTGCCAATTGGATGATATTGGGTTGCCTTAGTCCAAAGAAAATATAAAGTTGCATAAGTATCTTACTTCCAATATATGGTAGAAATATTTTTTCCATTAAATACATACATATTTGACTTAAGAAATATTTTATTTATAGACCACATTGTCCACTTTGAAATGTTTTTTTGTTATTCATATATTTTCCTTAGTCCAAAGACAATAGAAACCCGCATATATATGGTAGAAATATTTTGTCCATTAAATATATTCATATTTGACATAGAAATATTTTATTTATGAACCACATTGTCTGCTTTAAATTTTTTTTTTTGTTATTCATATATTTTTAAATACAATTTAATAATAACAAATTACTTCACAAGTTAGTGAAATAATTTTTTTAAAATTCACAATAAATATTTTTATCACTATTAATACTTTTTAAATGAAACATACTAAATTTATATCAGTAATTCAATTAATTACACATTTCACAATGAATTGTCTTACATTCAATTTATTTTTTCCTTTGAACAATGAAGTGTTTTATTACATTGTCAACATTATATATATATATATATATATATATATATATATATATATATATATATAATTACATTGTCAACATTAAAATATATTTTCCCCTTTATACCAGTATATGAAATTGATATTGAAATAAATTAATTAACATGGATATTTAAATAGTTTTGTTTAGGCACTTATTGAATTTTTTTTTTAAAGTAAAGAATGACACATCTTCCTCTCAAAAGTAAAAAAATAAGATATTTTTTTTATTTTATTTACTTTGTTTTTATAGAAAGCTAATATAAAAAAATATTATTTGTGGTTGAGATTTAGAGAAAAATGTGTCCTTCATTTTGGATTGTAATATTTACCACCAACCAGAATGAAAGTGAGATCATTGACATTATACTATAATTAAAAGTAACAAAAGATATATATTCATTTTTATTTTTTATTAGGGTTGAAGTTGTTTTTTATTTATGGAGTATTTCATTTTTATTTTAGAAGAGACATATGTGAACTCCAAGTTATTGGTTTCCCTCATATAGTCATAGAGTGCTCCTCTTGGTGCAAGTTTCATATCTATGTGTATATAGTTACATAATTTAAATATGAAGTTATGAAATATAATGGTTAATAATGTTAATCACCCAATTTTTTTTTCTTCATTTTTCTCATGTTGTTTTGAACCATGTGAGGATGTGAACTTTGAATTTAATGATTTACATGACCAATTGAGCCCTCCTAGTGTGCTTGAATTGGTAAATTCAATTTACATCATAAAATAGAAATTTAAGTTTATCTACTATTAATATTATATATACATATATATTTAACATTTTCACATATAAAAATATTCTTATTTTTAATTATATGTTTATTAATTAAATTTAGTAAATTTTTATATAATTTTTAATTATATATTATGAAATTTTTTTACGGTTGAATACAAATAAATTAATTCTTTTTGTGGCTAGTAATTAAGCAATCCTTTCATTCAAGTATTCCATGTAAAAGAAAAAAATCCCAATTTTAATTTTTGTTAAAATATATACACATAGACATATAAATCCCTTGAAGTTTAAACTCTTTTAATATATATATATATATATATATATATATATATATATATATATATATATAATATATTTTTTACATTAAAATACATTTTCTCCTCTATACATGTATATGAAATTGATATTGAAATAAATAAATTAATATGGATATTTAAATAGTTTAGTTTAGTTATGTATTAAAATGTTTTTGAAAAGTAAAAATTTACATATCTTTTTCTCAAGAGTAAAAGTATAAGATTATTTTTTATTTTATTTACTTTATTTTTATAGAAAGCTATTATAAAATTATGTTGCTTCACATGAATATACAAATATATTATTTATGGTTGAGATTTAGAATAAAACTTGTCCTTCATACTATTGCAATATCAACCACTAATAAGAATGAGAGTGGTACCGTTAACATATACATACATACATACACGCGCGCACACACACACACACACACATATATATATATATATCGTTATAGTGGAAATTGTTTTTTATTTATAGATTATTTCATTTTTATTTTAGAAGAGACACGTGTCAACGCCAAGTTATTGATTTTTATCTATGCAAGTTTCATATCTCTATGTATATAGTTACATAATTTTTTTTCCTTCATTTTTTTTAATGTTGGTTTGAACCATGTAGGGGTCTGAATTTTGAATCTAATGATTTAAATGACTAATTGAGCTCTCCATTTATGCTTGAATTGAAAAATTCAATTTATATTATAAAAAGGAAATTTATTTTTTGCTAATACTGATATATATATATATATATATATATATATATATATATATATATATATATATATATATATATATATATATATATATATATATATATATATATATATATATATATATATAACATTTCCACATGTAAAAACATTCTTATTTTTAATTATATGTTTATCAATTAAATTTAATAAGTATGTATATGATTTTTAATTATATATTATGAAAAGTTATAGGATTGAATATAAATAAATTAAATCTTTTTTGGGTTGATGATTAAATAACCTTTTCATTCAAATATTTCACTTAAATGAAAAAAATACTTTAAAATATATACAAACATAAAAATATAAATTTCTTTTTAAATATAAATTCATTTAATTTTAAAAATCATATATATATATATATATATATATATATATATATATATATATATATATATATATATATATATATATATATATATCAAAATTATTATGCTATAAGAAAATTAAAAAATTATTAGTAAATTTAAAATTAAATTCAAAAGTTAATGAAAAATATATTTCACATAAAAAAAATTTGTAGCTCCACTATTTATCAAAATTATTATGCTATAAGAAAATTAAAAAATTATTAGTAAATTTAAAATTAAATTCAAAAGATAATGAAAAATATATTTCACATAAAAAAAATTTGCAATTTGGAAATAAAAATGATTTCAATCATAAGCCATAGTTTATGGTTCTTCTTTAAGTTTTTAAGGATATAAATTTATCTTAACTATTGTCACATACTAACATATACTCAAAAAAAAAAAAAAAAAATACCATAATTATTACTATACTACTATATAAATGTATTTGTTTTCACTTTTAATTATCTAAGCATGCATTTATATAATTGAATATGTAATTTAACCTTGCACCATGATTAATATGTTTGAATGTTATTCCGTTCGGATATATTTCAACTTGAAAAATGTTTTAATTTTAAAGGGATCCAGTTTTATTATTAAAGGTAATAACCGTATACGACTCATAACCTTACTTTATTGATACGAGAGATGTAACTTTACACCAGCATGACTTAATTCTACATGCTTAACCGAAAGTCATTAATATCATTTGTATTACTTCCTATACCTTACAATCAACGAAGATTTATGTAATAATAAATTAATTTTTAGTGCTAGGCTTGGATTATAATATTGTGGGTTGGCTATGTGTCGTTGAGACAGCTGGATAACACTTACCTTTGATCTTAAACGTTGATTTGGAACCCTATCCAATCGACGAACAGGATGAGCTGGGAAGGTTAGGGTAACTAACCTTCTCCCCACTCACTACATTGGCTCATTTCGACACCGCCTTGAGGTGGAGGCTTCCACTTTGCAACTGCTACACCATGCCACAGGGTAAGCTCTCCTTCTGGCATGTTTGGGCTATTAGCACATTGAAAACATTGATTTCTTGTTTTTTTTTTATGGATATGCTCCTTTGATTCTTCTATTTATATGTTTCATCCCATAGTTATTCCGTTGTACTTTCCGTGTAGGCCTTGCCTCTATTCTTAGGCAAGTCAGATGTTCTTGCTAATTCATTCATTGATTTTGGGTTCTTGGGTTTATGTATGATTCTTTGTAGAGTGGTTTATGGCAATGCTTTTCTATGCATCAATTGTTTATGTTTTACATTCAAAATTAAATTCCAGGTTCTAGGTTAAGTTTCCCCATCCCGCTTCTATTCTTCCATGTCGACAATGGATATGAAGGAATGGTCTCAGACTCACCAGCCCGCCGCCATTGTTTTTCTAAAGGTACTCAGATGTTTCTCTGGTTATTTACTTGTATTTAACCTGGGTATCTGTTATTCTCGTTTTCCTTGTGACCATATGCTACCATTTTACTACTCACCCTTCATTTTTTTTTTTGGCAGGTACATGCAGAGGGAACCAGTTCGTCTCGTCCTTCCCATTCTCGGACATCTCGAAGGGAGAACTTATAGGTTCTCTAGTTTCCCTCTTATCTCAAGGTTTAAAGTATTTATTTTTTTTCCTCTGGATTCTCAGGGCTGTGTCCTCTGTCTGCACAAGAGAAATGTTCTGGCCTCTTTACTCTACATGCAAGTCTTAATGCTGAGACTCTTCAGGGTTTAACAGAGAACCCCAGTTCTTATGCAAATTTTAAGTTTTCTTTGGTTTAAGATACAACGTTCATTATGTTGCTCTCCTAGTGAGGAGTTTCGTTGTTAAGACTCTTGGCTCTGTTATTTTAATTATGTAATCAAACCTTCCCTTTGGCATAGTTTGTGCGTTGTTTGATTTATAATTCACTTATGAATAAAATTTATATTTAAATAAAGTTTCTCTGTTGCACAATTTTACAGTTAGGGTTATGAGGATTCGTGATATAATTTTTCTAGCTATACATCTTCATTATATATCCTATATTTTCACTTTATAAGGCAGAGATTGGAATCTTGCCAAGTGCATCTTTTTAAATGGAAAATTCTATGTATTCAGTTAGGCTTTGAGAACTATTGGCTTCTTCTGGTTTTGTTAGGTTTACATGTATTACTTATTTGTTTGTTCCTGTAATTCTTTCTTACAAACTGTTTTTTTATTGTTATGGCTACTTGAATAGAAGACCTCGAACTCAGCCCTGCCACTGCAGCGCTCTGTTCTAAACTTTTGAGTCCATTTCTTATATGTTTTCATTATAGAGGGTTTAGTTTCATGATAATACCTTCCCTTTAAATTATATAACCTGTTATTCTCAATTCTTTCTTTTCAAAAGATTTAACTGTACTTCGTAGACAAACCAGTGAAATTATGTCTACCATATTGAAACAGTAAGTTATCTACATAATTATAGTAGTGATTTAAGTTTTGTATACTTTTCCTCAGTTCAATGCATATTGTTGCATGCATTTCAGGATAATGTTTATTCATAGTGTACAGAGGAATTCATAACAACTTATTCTTTAAGTGAACTCAGACTTCATTTTTTCTGAATCACATAGATTTATCATTGCAGAAGTAATTACTTACCTCTAGCCTTTACGTCCTTAACTAATAGTTCCTCCCATACTTGAGAGAGGCTATTACGTCTTCTTCTCCCCCCGTGCTTCACACTAAGCCTCAGGTAGCAGGAAGATTTTCCAAGTTAAGCCTCAAGACTGTTGTCTAGCTTATACTCTCTCTGGGTTATTAGAGATCCACTGGCACCAACCAGTTTTAGAAAACTCTTTTAAAACACTATGGTTGTAACCCATATCTTATCTTTAGGATTTCCTATTTATTCTCCTGGGGAAGGTAATTGCTAGAAACCACCTTTACCCTCTTTACCCTAGTTCTTGGAAATTCTTTTACCATTCAGTTAAGTTACCATTCAGATTAAATATTTATATTATTTATTTTCTTTTCCAAAAAGATAAAGTTTCAGTCTCACTAACGAATAATCATATTCGTTAATAATTCAAATTTTTTATAAAATTAAATTGACCATAGTCAGAAAATAAATCAAGGTTTTACAACTTCCCCCTCTTAAGGAAAACATCATCCTCAGTGTTATTTTCATCACGAAAACAATTCAGGATATATTTCTAGAACGACATTTTCATCCTCCCAGGTAGCCTCCTTTGGGCCAAAGTGCTTCCACTGCACTTTAACTTGGGGGATGACTCGCCTTTGGAGCGTTATTTCTCTCTGATCAACAATATGAAGAGGTTCTACTAGAAAATTGTCGTCCAGTTCGACCTGTAGTCAATCAGATTCATAATTACTTTAATTATTTTTCCTCTCTATTGTAAACCAAAATGTAAACACAACTTACATGTACACTTTGCCAGTGTATGACATGTTTGGGATCATGTATGTATCACTTCAATAGGGATAAGTGGAACACGTTTTTTACCAAAATATTACTATGTAGGGTCAATCGATAAGCCACCGACCCTATCCGTTCCAAGATCTGGAATGGCCCACAATATCTGGGAGCCAAATTGGCACAATAATTCCATCTCAGAGTGATTTTCTTTGGTTTAATTCTCACGTACACGTGATCACCCATTTCAAATTCTCAAAAAGTTCTCTTCTGATATGAGTATACTTTTTTCCTATCCTAAGCTTCCTTCAAAATTTTTCTAATATTTTTCACTTCATGTTCCATTTCCTCTAACATATCCAGCCCCAACATCAATCAGGTTTCCAAACTACTCCAATTCATAGGAGTCTAGCATTTTATTCCATACAATGCTTCGAAAGGGCTCATCTTAAGAGATTCTTGATACCCGTTATTATATGCAAATTCAACCAAATGTAAATATTCCTCCCATTTTGTGGGTTGCTGCATCACATACATGCGCAACATGTCTTCTAGTATTTGGTTCACCCTCTTGGTTTGCCTGTCAGTTTGAGGGTGGTAAGTAGTGTTGAATTGGGTTTGAGTTCCCAAAATAGTAAATAGTGCTTTCCAGAAGGCAGATGTTAAATTCACATCTCTATCAGAGATGATGATTCTTGGAATACCATGTAGCTTGAATACTTCTCTCATGAAGATGTCAACTATTTGTACAATCTTGTAATTTGACTATACCAGTATGAAATGAGCCACCTTACTAAGTTTATCCAACCCCACCATTATTGATTCATTGTGTCTTTTAATCTTTGGAAAACCCGTGATGAAATCGAGGGAAATGACTTCCCATTTCCATTCCGGTATAGGGGTAGGCTGTAGTAATCCAGCTCGGTGTTGGTACTCTACTTTAAATTTCTGACATTCTAAACATTTGGTTAAGTATTCAACAATATTTCTGTGCATTCTGGGCCAGAAATAGTCTTTTCTAATTTCTGTCAACATCTTTTGATATCCAGGGTGTCCCGCATAAGAACTCTGGTGATATTCATCCAGTAATAGCTCTCTTAAACTCAACTGATTTGGAATACATATATTTTTACGGAAAGTCAAAGGTTGTTCATCATTAATTTCATAATCTAATGTCTTACCCTGTTCTTTGGCCTCCTTTGCTTGCTGCCACATAAACTGATATTCAGGATCTCTCTTTGTTGCTTCCATTATTTGCTCCTGGAACTTAGATTCCACCTGATTAATATAAAGTTCATATATGCAATGCATTTTCCTACTTAAAGCATCATCAACTCGGTTTTTCCTTTCCCTTCACATGTTGAATGTCAAAATAAAATTTTCTTAGGAACGCATTCCATCTTGCTTGGCAGGCATTTAAATCATTTGTTTTTAAATAACTGGTCAAACTACTATGATCCATTCTTAGTATGAACCATTTTCCCAACAAATAATGTCTCCAAACTCGAAGAGCATGTACTATTTTTGTTAAGTCTAAATCATAGATACAGTATCTCCGCTCATGATCCTTCAATTTCCTGGATTCGTATGCTATAACCTAACCTTATTGAGTTAATAATGGCCCCACCCCTTCCTTTCAAGCATCCATGCAGACTTCAAAATTCCCACTAAGGTCTACTACTTCTAGTATAGGGGCAGTATTTAACAATTATTTTAGTCTTTCAAAACTGGTTTGACATTCCACAATACATTTAAAGACTCGCCCTTTTCATTGCAAGGAGGTAATGGGGAAGGCTATTTTAGAGAAGCCTTCAATGAACCTCCTGTAATAACTAGCTAGGCCCATGAATGAACGTATTTCAGCTACGTTCCTGTGAAATTTCCATTCCATAATTGTTTTAATCTTTTCAGGATCCACATAAATTCCTTCAACGGATATTACATGACCCAAATACTGAATTTGTTCTTTGTGGAAATCACATTTACTAAATTTGGCATAGATTTGGTGTTCCCGTAGCATTTTTAGCACCAAACGTAAATGTTCTTTGTGTTCTTCAACATTTTTAGAATAAATCAAAATATCATCAATGAAAATAAAAATAAAATTTATCCAGAAATGGGTGAAAGATTATGATTAGTTTGTTGAGTTGTCGGTTGTCCATACACATCCAAATTTTCCCATATTTATTCTTCACAAACAACACTGGTGCACCCCAAGGGGACACACTTGGCCTAATATACCCTTTATCCAATAGTTCCTACAATCGCATTTTCAGCTTTGTTATCGGGCACACTCATTCTGTAAGGTGCTCTAGATACAGGTGTTGCTCTAGGTATTAACTCTATGGTGAAATCAATATATCGTCTTGGAGGTAATCTTGGTATATTTTCAGGAAATACGTCCCTGAATTCTTGGACAACGAGTATATTTTCCATCATTAATGTCTTGTCCTTTGAATTTTAAAACTCCACTTGAATTGCATATAGCTGGCAGCATTTTCTAATCCATTTACTCAACTAGGATGCAATAATGGGATGCAATCGTAGTGGCTTTTTAATTCCTTGTAACTCTTGACGATTTCCATCCTTCGCCTTGAAATGGATAATTTTCTCTTTACAATCCACTAGGGACCAATATCTTTCCAACCAATACATTCCCAATAAAATTTCATAAGAGCCCAAAGGAAGGATATTTATCTCTACAGTTATTTGTTGTGTTGCTACATCCAACACACAGAGACCTTTGTAGTAACTCATCTTTTTACTCCCATGGCTAATTGTACTAGCCATGGGTCTTTAAATTTCTAGCTTCAAAACTTACATTTTTCAACTACTTAGGGATTTATGTAACTTAAACTGGCACCACGATCAACTAAAATAGAAATAGTTTGAGGTTGTAACTTACCTTCTAATTCTATCATAGTTGGATGGAAATCCTCTTGTCGATATTCCAACACAACATTAATCCATGGTATATTTAGAGCAAAATCCCCCACTGTAAACGTTTCTCGTAGATTGGCATTCACTTTATTTCTTCTACGATGTGGGAAATTCTTGAAGTAATGTGCCTCACCACAACCCCAACATTGCAATGGTGGCTTTTGAGTTTGACCAAAATCTGGTTGTTGGATGCCTCATTTTGTCTTTCTTCATCTTTCCATTTGGACATTTGTGGGGTTTTTCCAAATTTCTTGTTTGCTGAATTCTTTACAACATTTTTGTAACTCCCTCATATGCTATTTTTAATGTTTGAGGGACCTTTTTGTGCTTTCTTGGTTGGCCAATTTCTAAAAACCTCTCCCTTTGCCTTAGAATTCTGATAGCACATCCGTGCCTTCCTAATTGCTTCATCCATCATCTTGGGATTAACAAATTCTATCCTCTCCTTCATGTGAGAAGGAAAACTACTCAAGGATCGCTGCACTTTCGCTTTCTCATCCCTTAAGTATGGTAAATTCGTTAATAAGGAATTAAATTTAGTAATAAATTCGTCCATAGATAACTGACCCAACTTTAAATCATGAAACTCTTAGGATTTTTCATCATAGAATCGTTCTGCTAGATATTTTTCCTTAAATTATTACTGAAATTCATCCCAGGTCACATTTTTTTCCTCAATTCCATGCACATTTTTTACTTCTTCCCACCATAATGTAGCCTTCCCCCATAATTGGTAGACAGCCAGGTGGGCTTTGATTTTGTTGTTGTATTCACAGACCTAGAACTATTTATTCATATTTATTATCCAAGCCTCCGCCATTTTCTCAGCTTCCCCATCGAAACTGGGAGGCTTAATTTTCTGGAATTCGCCTTGTAATTCCACTTTCCGTTTCTTCAATTCCTATTGATTTGAAACATTTCGGGATTCATCTTCATTATATGATATACCTTTATTGCTTCTTTGATTATGACTCACTGTTGGGTTATCATGAGCTTGTTACTGGTGCTCCCCTTCCACATGAGTGTCCCTATCAGGGCTAGGCTATGCAATGGGGGGATTTTTCTTATCTGAAAGATTCTTAAGTATTATTTCTTGCTCCCTCATTATTCTTTCATTATCACTTCAGATATGAATCATCTCTGTTTGAATTTTTTGTATTGTTTCCAACAATCTGGTGGTTTGTCTTTGTTGCTCTTCCAGTAATCTGCTTGTTTGCTAATGTTGGTCCACACTTATTTGTACCCACATTTCAGGATTAATCTCAGGATTGGTTCGAGGTGGAGCTTCCCCTGTCATTCGATGACTGGATCCTCTCCTCATTAGATACCTCTAAAAAAATATTGTTGTCATTGTTCTCTTTTCTATTTTCTCTCTCAATATAATTATAAAAATATTAAGAGACACTAGAGTTATCTTTTAGCGGCCCAACTGGCCCAACGTGTGACTTGGCTCTGATACCAATTGTCACATACTAACATATACCAAATAAAAAATTACTTACCACAATCATTTCTATACCACTATATAGATATATATTTTTTTCACTTTTTATTATCTAAGCATGCATTTATACATAATTGAATATGTAATTTAACCATGCACAATGATTAATACGTTTGAATGTTATTTCGTTCAGATATATTGCAACTTGGAAAAAATTTTAATGTTAAAGGGATCCGTATCGCTCTAATCTACAATGCTACTATTAAAGATAATCATCGTATACAACTTATAGCCTTACTTTAATGATACAAGATATGTAACTTTACACCAATGTGACTTAATTCTACATGCTTAACCGAAAGTCATTAATATCATTTGTAATACTTCATGTACATTACAATCAACAGAGATTTATGTAATGATAAATTAATTTTTAGTGTTGATCTGTCTCGAATCGGATTATAATATTGTGGGTTGGCTATCTGTCATTGAGACAGATGGATAACACTTACCTTTGATATTAAACTTTGATTTGGAACCCTAGCCGATCGAAGGTCAAGATGAGAGCTGGGAAACTTAGGGTAACTAACCCTCTCCCCACTCACTAATCTAGCTCATTTCGACGTCGCCTTAAGGTGGAGGTTACTACTTTGCAACTACTACACAATGCCATGAGGTAAGCTCTTCTTCTGACATGTTTGGGTTATCAGCACATTGAAAACACTAATTTCTTCTTTTAGTTTTATGGACATGCTCCTCCATTTCTTCCATTTGTATGTTTCGTCCCATATTTATTATGTTGTCCTTTCCGCGCAGGTCTTGCCTATGTTCTAAGGAAAGTGGGATTTTCTTGCTAATTCATTCGTTGATTTTGGGTTCTTGGGTTTATGTATGATTATTTGTAGAGGGGTTTATGGCGACGCTTTTCTATGCATCGATTGTTTATGTTTTAATTTCAGAATTAAATTCCAGGTTCTGGGTTAAGTTTCCCCATCCCGCTTCTATTCTTCCATGTCAACAGAGGATCTGAAGCAACGGTCTTAGACTCACCAGTCCACATCCATCGTTTCTCTAAAGGTACTCAGATGTTTCTCTGGTTATTTACTTGTATTTAACCTAGGTATCTGCTATTCTTGTTTTCCTTATGATCATATCCTACCATTTTACTACTTACCCTTCATTTTTTTGTTTTTTGACAGGTACGCACAGAGGGGAGAGATTCGTCTCATCCTTCTCGCTCTTGGCCATCTCGAAGGACGAACTTACAGGTTCTCTCATTTCCCTTTTTTCTCAAGGTTTAATGTATTTAGTATTTTTCCTCCGAATTCTAAGGACTGCTTCCTCTGTCTGCATAGGAGAAGTGTTCCGGCTTCTTTACTCTACATGAAAGTCTTAATGCAGAGACCCTTCATGGTTTAACAGAGAAGTATGGTTCTTATGCAAATTTTAAGCTTTCTTTTTGTTAAGATACAATGTTCATTATGCTTCCTTCCTAGTGAGGAATTTCGCTGTTAAGACTCTCGACTATGTTATTTTAACTATGTAATCAAACCTTCCGTTTGGCACAGTTTGTGTGTTATTCGATTTATAATTACCTTATGACTAAAATGTACATTTAAATAGAGTTTCTCTGTCACATAGTTTGATAGTTAGGGGTATGAGGATTCGTGATATAATTTTGCTAGATATACATCTTCACTCTATATGCTATATTTTAAGTTTATAAGGTGAATATTGGAATCCCGTTGAGTACATATTTTTAAACGGAAAATTCTATGTGTATTCAATTAGGCTTTGAGAACTATATGGCTTCTTCTGGTTTGGTTCTACTTACATGTATTACTCATTTGTTTTTTCCTGCAATTCTTTATTACACTCTGTTTTTATTGTTATGACTACTTGACCAGAAGACCCTGAACTCAGCCATGCCATTACGGGGCTCTGTTCTAAACTTCTGAGTCCATTTATTATAGTTTTTCATTACAGGGGGTTTAGTTTCCTGATAATAGCTTCCCTATAAATTATATAACCTGTTATTCTCAATTCTTTCTTTTCAAAAGATTTAACTGTATTTCGTAGACAAACTAGTTAAATTCTATCTACCCTATTGAAATACTAAGTTATCTACAGACTTACAGTATTGATTTAAGTTTTGTATACTTTTCCTTAGATCACTACATATTGCTGCATGCATTTCAGGATATTTTTTATTCATAGCTTACAGACAAAATCGTAACATCTTATTCTTTAAGTGAACTCAGACTTCATTTTTTCCAAATCACACAGATCTGTCATTGCAGAAGTAATTACTTACCTCTACAATTTACGTCCTTAACTGATAGTTCCTCCCAACCTTGATAGATATTATTACGTCCTCTTCTCCCCCCGTGATCCACACCAGGCCTTAGGTGGTAGGAAGATTTTCCAAGTTAAGCCTCAAAACTGTTTCCCAACTTATACTCCCTTTGGGTTATTAGAGCTCCACTAGCACCTACCAGCTCTGGACAACTACTTTACAACACTCTGGTTGTAACCCATCTCTTCTTTTTCTGCAGAATCCCTTCCCCTTCTTAATATTTCCTATTTATCCTCCTGGGGAAGGTAACTATGAGAAAATTCCTTTACCCTCTTTACCCTAGTTCTTGGAAATTATTTTACCATTAAGTTAAGTCATCATTCAAAGGAAATATTTATATTATTTCTTTTCTTTTCCAAAAAGATAAAGTTTTAGTCTCACTAACGAATAATCATATTCGTTAATAATTCAAATGTTTTATAAAATTAAACTGACCATAGTCAGAAAATAAATCAGGGTGTTACAACTATATAATAAATTTTGAAATAAAAATACATCCAAGATTTTAAGGATAGAAATTTATTTTATATTGGATTTTTTTTTTCTTTGCAAGTTGTAAAATAGTTGTGACACTTTTTATACTTGTGACACTTTTAATGATATAGTGTTTATACATTTTTGGAAATATAATTTTATCTTGTTAAAAATTATAACTTATTTTTTAAAAATAAAAATTAACAAATTTTTAAGAAAGAAACTTGAAAAATTAAATTAGCATTTCTAAAATTTAATTGCTAAAATTTTAGTTATAATTATCCCATAAAAAATAACAAAATACATTGCAAAAATAAAGAAGGGAAAAGTTTCATAGTTGACATGAATGTGATTACCAGACCAACCTCATTTACTGTGCATGTAACAACTATGTTTTCTTAAGGAAACTTTATTACTCCAAAATGCAATGCAAACAAAATCAATATAATACTAAATCTAGAATGATATTTTCTTAACCAAACGCCATTACTCCAAAATAAAATACAATAAATTTTATTGTAATACTAACCCAAGAACTACAACCACAACACCATGATTACAAGGTCTTGTTTGCACTATTGCGAAACCTATACATGTACCATAACTACTAGACTCCATTGTAGAATAGAGAACTATTCATGTATAATTTTTAGCTATGGGAATATTTCACAATTACAACGTGATCTGTTTTATTATAGTATTTTATTTTCTTGAATTCAAAAGTAGAGAAATCTAACCCTAAATATCAATAGATTGTAAATTCAGATTACAATATTTTATTTTCTTTAATTTGAAAGTATAGAAATCTAAACGTGAATTTCAACAACTTGTAACATGGTATACATTAACACAACAAATAGAGTCATACTTGAAAACAAGAATACATAATTTTACCCAAAATCCATCCTAGAGCAAGACCAGTCCACATCAACAACAAACAATGTCCTTCATCGACATAACTGACGCCCTTCCGTAGCCATCTCTTCAAAGTTCCAATCCCTAAATATATCCCTCTCAAGGCAGAACAACGTAACAAATGAGGTGTTACAGCAAGTTGGGGAACCACCTTAAAGATCATTTTGGTATTAGTAGCCACTCCAAGAGTCTTTTTCAGCTAACAATTTCCTACTGCTCCACATCGCGCATCACTCTTAGAACCTGAAGAGGTTGAGTAGCTCCTGAATGAATCAGTCGAATTCCCTTCCCTACACCATGGCACGCTATACATTTAAGGCTCATGGTTTGGAACAGTAAACAAACAACAAAAAACCTGCCACTTCGTAAATAACTGCACTGAAACCCTCGTCATGTTCAAGAAACCCTTTTCCGATTACACAGTGAAGGGAAGCTCGCAAATCATTTGTGATCGCAACTTATGACTGAACAAAACAACTTTCCTACTGCATCATCAGAAGTCTTTCCAAATGCATTAGGAGTTGGACGGTTACACACATCATTCACAAATCAAGATTTTATTGACAGTTAAAACAATGGGATCTATGGGTAAAAAAAATATCAGTTGTCTAACAATAGATCTAATGGTGCAAAAGAGTGCAGAGTAGCACCTGGGAGAGTTCTTTTAAAACAGGAATGCCTTGCCGTGTAATTAGATATTTATTATGACATTCATTTTATAATATATTTTATAGTGTTAACATTAAATAAATAAATAATTATTATTTTATTTTAAATTATTATTAATTATATAGTTTATGGTGTTAACATTAAATAAATAAAAAATTATAATTTTATTTTAAATTATTATTAATTATACATAAATTGTTATAAGGTAAATTCTAAAAAATATATGGTAAAATAGATATTTTCAATTAGAATTTCAAGTCTCAATTTAAATATGTTATTTCCAATATACTATGATTATATAATAATCTTACTGCACATTTTTGTCCCGCATGTTGTGTAGTGATCTCTCCAATCCAGCAGCCTTGATAGCCCAATGTATTGATGCTGACCAATGACTATTATCGTCAAAGTCAATTTCTTATAACCGTAGAGAACGTGCTTGATATGGCCAGCTAAATACAAAAGCGGGTCGACCATGACTCAAACATCAATATGCAATTAATAATATTTTGTTTCCTTAATTTTTGCTTCAAACTGTAAAGTTATCCGTGGTGGGACACACCCTGAATTTTTTTGTGTAAGTTTTGATTAATGGTAACGATAGAGATATCGAATTAAAACAACTCATCCCTCATCTGTAGTATCATTTTTTTTTAAAGAGTGTTTGAATTATTATTATTTTAGATGGAAATGATTCAATATCATCATAAATTATAAATTTTAGAGCTTTATAGCTCTAAAATTAATTTCTTGAAAATTTCTACAACACTTTTCAAAATCATACAGAAATTTCCATCCTTATAATGACCATGGAGTTGAAATAGTCTGCGTAGATGGTTGTTTGTCTTCAAATTAAATGATTAATAATCGTATCAACTACCATTGTCAGAGATTGTGTCCACGGCTACACACAAGACTCCTAATTGGATTTGCTAGGTACATTTCTTTCAAAATCGAGAGACGATAAAACAAAATGATGATTGCAAGGGATGGAAAAGTGTCGTTTGCGTGAAGCATCCATTCAAGCCACCTTTTTGATGTAGAAGACACTGAAAATTGGTGCCACTCAACCCGCCTTTCATCGTTGAGGACGATGCATTGGAAATTTTTAAAACTGTGGGTCGCCATCCTTTAAAAAGAAAATAAAAACTAGGCTCATGACTGTTGTGGAATGACAAAAGGGATCTAACGATTGTGCCAATGTCATCATATGTCGCCACGAGATACTCAACCTGTCGACCACTATTTGATCCCACAGACTGCCCTTGGATTGATGTACCTCATGTTGGCCTAATGTAACAGACCCACTGAGGCTGATGACATGAGATATTCTGGACAACAATCCATTGTGTTTGGTGATTAGGATAGATGTTATGATAAAAGATAATGCGAGATTAACATCATGGAATACCAAGAGAAGTGTAATTTTATTAATTACTGAATTTTTTGCCCTTAAATGATATGAATACCATGAAAAAATACAATGAATTTTCATAAACCACCCCAAGTCCAAAAACCATCTAAACCACCCTACACAATTGACAAAGGAAAAGAAATGTATAAACCACCTTGGGTAAAAAAAAAACACCTAAACTACCCTACATTATTGAGAAACTGAATTGAGAGGAGAATAAACTTATTGAAAGGAGACACGTATTCAAGTGAACAACTTAGAGAAAGGTGAAAGAAGAGCGTTGAAACATTAACAAGTTGGTGACAAGAAAACAAGTTGCTTTAGGAGGGAGGGTGGTGAGAATAAAACAAACAATTTCATGAATTCGTTTTAGGAAAAGAATCACTTTCATCAAATATTTTAAGGATTTAAATAAAATAAACAAAAATTGGCACATATTTTTCCATATATGTATTAAACTTTGACACAAATATTTTTCATTTATGGGGAATATATATATGAAGGATGGTAATGGTACTCTAAGAAACATATATTATTATGCAGTTGTGAAGTTGTAGAAATATTTATTTAATTAATGCAATATGTCAATATAACAGACTCGTTTGGTTAACTCTCTCTCACACTTATCAACGTTCCATTTTGTATTAATTTTCATCATTGATACCAACGATAGGTGAAACAAATGATTTCTATTATTGATGGTAACAATAGACATTGTACACACAAGTAACATTGGTAAATTATAAAGAATCAACTCCTAAATCATCATTCTAACTGATAAATTGAATCCATTTCACCTCACACACCTCCATTCACAAAGGTGAGCAGGTAGTACCCCGAAAGAGCCACCACTGCGCCTGTTGGAGCAGTCAAACCAACTAAATATCTTCCTTACCCCTTGACAATGGGTGTTGCTACAAGTGAGAGCATTCTCTCGTTCATGGACCAACTGTGCGTTGTGAAGGGTGGGGTGTATGCATGAAATTTCATGATATCGCTCGACCTCCTTGAAATAGAGAAATGAACGATGATTTTTGACCCGTATTTGATCTCCCTCGTAGGAATGGCAGTGATGTTCACCCTCTTGGATTGTAATGGTGAGGCATATAATAAGGAATGTACGCTTCCACTCTCATTTTTGTCGGAAATGACACAACAGAGAATCGATATCCATAGTTTGAGTTGCTCCCTGCTACTAAAACACGTCTATTGGGCAGCACATTCGCAATAGAATGATACATCCTCATGATTTTAGTGGGAGCTAGGACCCTGAACCTGTTGCCCAATGCTTATGTTGGTATGTAGAGAAACGGATTCAATGCAGGTGTTACACCAATTTTTGGTCATCTAACCTGTTACTATTAGATGGACCAAAGTACACCATGTAAGACTAATTTTACCCTAAGTAAAATTTCTTTCACTGTGAAAAATAACTTAGTAATCCTTATTTATTAAGTTGTTTATGGTCTAAATAGGAAACCCCATGAGAAAATATTAAATAAATCCATATTTGTTTGATTTTCCTTAAGGAATAATTAGTTAAACAACAGTTTAATTAATATTCCTGGTCATATTTAACCCAAAACAGGAAAATTAATTAGATAAATCATTATTTATCTTATTATTTTCTAGGAATAATTATTTAAGCCTTATTTAAATAATATTCCTTGTTAAATTTGACTAAATCATTTATAAATAATTGAATAAATCATTATTTATTTATTATTTACAAATAAAGGGATTTGACCAAAGTCAAATTCTTTTTCCCTGCAACAAATGTAATAAAATATTCCATAAAAGTTGGATCTAGATTTGGTTAGTAATATTTTAATTGTGCACCAATATCTAGACTAACTCAATATTTTGTTATAAATAGAAGGGTTTTTCCATTCATTCACTACCTTTATTTGGCCTAAAGATCACTCTGGATCTATACTTTTGGTTTGACTTTGATCCACCATCATTGTCATATTTTGCTACCATTTTTCTTATGAACTCCCTTTCAGCTCCATTTTTGTCTGGGTTTTCTACACCATCAAGAGAGAGAGATTTTAGATCTGAATTACTGAAGACTTACAAGAACCCATCCCATTGAGGGGGACTGATAACATCTTTCTATGCTCCCCTCCCAGGTGTCAAAAAATACAAAAATTCTTTAAAACATTCTTTTCTTGTCTATTGGATGCATGGAGAAACTCTTGATTATATTTATTGCTTAATGTCTTTTACTGCATAGATCTAGATTTTACAACATTTATCTTGGTATGTTTGCGATTAATATTCATACTAACATTAGGTATACTTGTTGCTAAAGAAATCACATCAACTAATAAACTGAACTCTACACCTGCAATGATGGCCTTTCCCATACTGAAACTTGTGGAAAATAAATTTTTCAATTGGAGATGAAAGCCTTCTTCCATGATTTTCTCACAGAGTCTCAAACATCCAATCCTCTCAAAGAATCCTTTGGAAAAAGGTGATGCATTAAAAATATGATGTGGTGCCCTCCTTTATGGATTTTATTTTCACTTTCCATAATTTTTATGAAAAGGATGAAACTCTAGGTGTTTAGATGTAGTGAGTATGTGGACTGTGAATGATAGGGAATGAAATAATATGGTATAGGGAAGGTGTACGAGGGTGTTAGATGGTATGGTTAGGATTTAGTTCACTAGAATTATCCGCTGATAAACAGAAGTGAAAAAGTAGTGAAAAGGAGGTAAGCAAGAAAACCAACACGGTGCTGATTTAAAGTTGATTTCCTGCTATCTGCTGTATTTTTTAATTAAAAATAAATAAATAAAATAAAAAATAAAAATAATTTTTTGGGCCACTCGGCCTTTCGACCCCGTTACCCAACCCTGCACTCACGCGGCCTGTTACCCTCCACTCGCACTCGGCCCATCTCCTCTCTGCTGTAATTTCCTGATTAAAAAATAAATAAATGATTTTTCTGAGCACTTGGCCCCTCGGCCTCTGCAACTCACCCCCATTCCTCACAACTCAACCCTCCTAAACTACCCAAACCCCCTCCGCACTATACGCATCCCACACCTCTCACCTCACCATGCACACAACACTCTACTATCCATGCTCCACTCCCCCTCAACTCACCGCTCACTCGACCTACCCTACCCATCCCCTTACTCCGCTATTCCCCTTACCAGCACTCCCCAAATCTGCGAGCTGCACCAACCCTAGCATACACACTCCCCTTACCCCGCCTACGCACACCCGCTCGCCCCATCACATACTCCCTATCCCTTTGCACATCTCACTAACACTCAAACCTGCCACTACCCACGCTCGGCCCTACCTCCCTCACCTCCCTCTCTGCGCATACGCTCTCTCCCCACCTCACACTCAAGCCCTCCCTACAAAAATCCCACATGGCAACCCTCACTGCCCTCTCACTGTAGCGCTTACCCACTGTTCCTACACCGCTACCCCATCCCCCTAATCTGCTACCCCTCTCCACTCCCGCTTACCAACTCTCCCTACCCACTTCCCAATCCTCCCTTGACCCTCACGGCCCCTCGCAATCCACCCCTGCTACTCTCGACATCTACCCCCTAGCCGCTCTCCCTACAATCTCTATGCTCCCATCTCCCATTCGCTTTCCCTCACTGCAATCTCCCATACGCAGCTTGCCCTCGCACCAGCTCTCGCACCCGCACTCTCATATCCCAACCCTCTCATGGCCATAAATTTTTAATTTGGCTTTTTATTTATAAAATTTTAATTCAGCCTTCTATTTGTAAATTTTTTTTAATTCATCCTCTTATTTTAAAATTTTTTTTTACAGAAATCACCTCCCCTAGTTTTAACCTCCACTAGGTAATACCTTCCCCAGTTTTACCTCTGTTATCCATTTTTTTTTCATATAAAAAAAAAAAAAAAAACAACAACAACAACAAAGAGAGAGGAAGAAAGGAAGTAAACAGCAGAAATGACATATGAATCAAATGGGCTGTACACATAAAGAAGAAAAGTGAAATTTACATTTTATGATTTGTGGCATTGATAGAAGGGTGATTTTCTGCAAGAGATTGGCATGTGAAGACAAATTGGTCCTCATTTTTGAACAGCAGTGGCATTCATTGTTTGAACACAAAATTTTTTATTTTTGGAGTTTCTTTTGATATCTATTGTGAAGCAGTACATCAAGGTCAAACATAAAAGTGTTTGAACCTCCTCCTTTTGTTGACTTGAGTTGTTTTTGGTGTCAAACAACTCTTTGAAGAAGAAAAATCAGCTGCCTTAAAGGCCTCTTTCACAAGTGTTTTTGTTGCACATTTATACAGATATTTTGCAGAAATATTGTATTGAACTGACATTTTATTGCTTCTTCATTCATAGTTTCAATCAGTATTTGAGTTGTTGAAAAATTGTCGATGTAAGTCATTGTTGCTTGCCGGTTAGAAATCCAAGTCTATACCTTGATGTCCTCCATAATTTGATGAGCAGATTTTGTACTTTGAGATTTCCATAGCTGGAAGTTCTTTGAAGTCATTTGTATTTCTTGAAAGTAAGTTGAATCACATTGTAAATGAGTGCATTATCGGTTGAAGCCGACACCTTTTATTTTTTGAGCCTAAGTTGTTGAAAAATGGCTAAAATCAATGAGGCATTCGAGTTGTTGAATAACCTCATTCATTCCAATGTTGATGATATGATAAAAATGAGCAAGAATACTCTTTGTACTATTCAAAGTTGTTTGCAAGATGCACATGAGAAGATTGAGTTTTTGCAGTTGGAATCTCAGCTCCAACAAGATGAACTTCAACAAAAGAGTCACCATTATGAACCTGTTTCTGTTCAGAAGATTGAGAAAGACTCCCATCAACAACAAGTCAATAAAGTTCCAGTTGATTCACATTCAGTTCCTTGTACAAGAGAAAATTTACATACAGATGTAGCAGTTCAACCTGCGATTCTCAAACCCATCATCAGACCTTGGGAAGAGCTTGTCCAAAACAAGCACAGAACTGGTCTTGGATATGACAAGGATGTGTCCTTTCATATTCCAGACTACACCAAGCCCATCATATTTCAGAGTGTCGGATTCCTGTATGACAGTTCACCTGCAACTTTTTCAGATCTTGCTCCACTTCTACAACAACAGCAGATTGTAAAATGCCAACACTGTGATTGAGTTGGTCATATGAAAGATCATTGTTTTGATCTTCATCCAAGCAAGCACTGTGGTCGGCACACCCATTCTTCACACAAATTCTTCAGAAACAAGCCTCCTGCAAGAACAAAGATTCATCTTGGATGGATCGCTTCTTGGCAATGGGCATCAGCAGCCAAGAAGATGTTTAAGTCACATGTCAGAACATGTTCACGAATATTGAGCAAACTTGCAGTTGATTTTTCACCATCATCTCACCTTGTCCCTGACAGGGGGGAAAATGGTGGTCATCTACAAGCTTCGACGCCAGATCAAGCGAGCCTGAACCACAATCTCTCATTCCATGTTCAGAGTTATAGCCAGAGACACAGCAGTTCAAGCGAGCCTGAGCCACAATTCGTCATTCCAGATTCAGAGTTGTAGCCAGAGACACGATCGCCCATGAGCATGCCTTTGGTTGATGGACATCCTTAAACCATCACAGGTTGTAGACCTCCTTTCTTTTAGGTTGAAGGTCTCCCTTTTTTATGAGGGAAAATTCCTCTAGCAGAAGCTTTCAACTTCTTTCCAGTTTTGGAAGAGTTTCGGGAACTGCAACAAGTATTGCGTTCCAGTGTTGGTGGTCATCCTTAAACCACCTCTTTTTGCCAACATTTCAGAAATTTGATTCAGCCCAAGTGCTGCCATGTATACTTTGTAGATTTGTATTACAACTCTCTTCTTGGACTCACACATACCCCTTTGGATTAAGGGGGGGAATGTTGGAACATCTAATCCTCCATGGGTAGGTGTGGAATGCGAAAAGTCACAATGGAGTCCAAGTGACCTTGGAATGTGAAACCAAGAGTCACACCATTGTACTATAAATATACATCATGTATAATGTAAAAATAATAGGGCTGCACGCTTATCCTTGATTGTGTGTTGAGTCTCTTGTTGTGTGTGTGTTTATCTTTCTCATACACCATGTGTGTGTTTAACATGGTGTTTAACATTGATAATTTGACTTGAGGATGATATGCGGTGCTTACTTACTATTGTAGAAACTATAGAAACTAATGGCAATGATCTTGGAACTTGGCTGAATGATTTGGGAGCCAAAATACCAAAACCGTAGATCCTTCCATATGTGTAATACACACTTTGCAGATGCATAAGAGATTTTCCAAATGCGTAACAAAACACTGCAGATGCGCCAAGCATCGGGATGAGAGTAGAGGGAGGTACGCAGGAAAAAATTGTGGGAAAATGGTTTGATTTGGCAGATTTCAGGGGGGTGGGTAGGAGTGGTAAGAGGTTTTACGAGGGGGGTGAAAAATGAGGAGAGGTTAACAAGTCAGTGTGGGGCCAAAAGGAGGAAACCACCTTTTCAAACCCCCCCCCCCCTGCTGGTAAAGGTAGGATGGTGGGGGGGGGGGGCAAAGAGGCTTATTGATCGTTGATATGTCAGAGGAAAGATTAGCGGCTGGGAGGAGTTTGAGATTTAACCACAAGCGAAAAAATTGTTTGTCATTTTCAAACCTTATGACTCAAGCAGAAAACTTTGGATAAAATGCATAATGCCTTTGAACTTAGGATAAAAATATATCAAACTCAATACCTTGGGCTAAAGGCGCATATTTTCACATTTTTTTCTAAATTAGAATAAAGACATAGGATATAAAATTTACCCCATTTTATCCCTTTGACCCCTTTTGGAACAATTTGACATTGAAACAAGTTTTGAAATGGGACAAAGTGTCTTAATTTATTCTCCTAACTATGCTTACTCCCTTTGAAAGAATGATTTGATGAAAATGAAGTCTTGTTCGCCTTCTTTGGTGACATTTTTGGACTTTTCAGTGGAAAAACAAGGAGACCTAGATACAGACTTAGATGGAGATGGAATTCTTTACTTAAGACTCTAAATGACACTGAGTATCAAGACCTCTGAGATGATGATGGCCATGGATGGAATGAAGGGAGCAACATTTCTAACCTAGACCATATGTAGTTACCAAAATTTATTTGAAAACTTGCTTGAAAAGACAAAAATTTTTAACTAGGACTACTAGCAAATAAATTGAAAGAGCATGTTTGATCACTGTACATATTGACACTAACATTAGCTCCAGCTTGGGATGGAAGCTCCTTCAGGAGGTTTCAAGAAAACCATAGATCAAGTAGCCTCATCCATTGGGCAATGGAGTCAAAAACAGGAAATCAAAAACTTTGACAAACTTGGGATGATGAAATAAAAATGGAAATGACTTTGACTCAAAAATTGAATTGACTATGACTTACCAACTGATTGAAACTTTTTTTTTTTGAAAGAAAAAACATGAGTTGAGTGTAGAAGTCTCATGGCCTTCTCCTCGGGCTTCAAACTTCTGCAACAACTTCCTTATTCTTGGACAACAAATAAAAATGATATGTACAATGAAAGTGAAACTCTTCTTTCAATGATCATGTAAGGTAATGTTTGAGGAACCTACCATTGATTGGTCCACCTAGAACTTCTTTCCCTTCAAGATATTCTAATAAAAATTTCTTATTACTTATTAATGCAGCAATCTTATAATCACCTTTCCATATATTATCAAATTTTTTTTGCTTACATTTGTCTTCATTTCAGGCATCCCAGCGAAGAACAACATCTCCTAGCTTAAAATCATCAGCTTTGGTCTTCTTATCATAAATATTCTTGATTTCTCTTCAAGTTTTGAAGTGTGGCTGGAAACTTCATCTCTTGATTGTTGTAGATGGATCATTTGGTTGATTCTTCGTTGAATATCATTTGGTTCACTGTCGATCTCTTGCAGAATTTTCATCACTGGTACAACTAAAGAAGTAGGGAATATTGTGTCAACATTATACACAAGCTAGAAAGGCGACATGTTGATTTATCTCTTCATGATAACTCTATCCGCCACAAAGCATTGGTGATATTTTTGTGCCAATTTATATTGTTCTCTTGCAGCATATTTTTTATTATGTTCACTAAAGATTTATTTGACAATTTAACCAACCCGCTACCTTGAGGATAGCATGTTGTAGAATGACCAATCCTAATGTGGTATTTATCACAAAAATCAATCATATTTTTAGAATTAAAGGCAACTGCATTGTCATTAATGATTATTTATGGACAGCCAAAACGAGACACAATATTGTTCTCTAAAATTGAATAATGATAGTATGAGTAGCTTGCCTTTTGGGGATAGCTTTAATACATTTAGTGAAGTAATCAATGGCAGTGAATATCCACTTATGCTGTGTTGATGATGGAGGATGGATTTTGCCAATGAATTCAAGTCCTCATTGTTGAAATGGTGCTTGCACTTCAATTGGCTTCAAGGGAAAATGCAAAAGCTTTCTCTTGCCCTGAAAGATTTGTCATTCATGACAACTCACGATTGTCTTATAGACATCAGAAAATAGACTTGGATAGTAGAAAGCTGCCCTCAATATCTTATTTTCTATAGTCTTCCAATAAAAATGACCTCCATAGTCACCTTTATGAAAGTCACTCATCACTTTTTCAACTTCTCCTTCAACCAAAAAATTCAACAATATTCCACCCCGGATCTTTCCAATATAAGACATTGTTAAGGATGCAATACTTGAGAGCTTTCAACTTCAAAGATATAGCTTTATTACTAGGCAAGCTGGGAGGAGGATTCAAGTGCTACAAAACATGAACAATATTAGCATACCATGGCGATGAAGAAAAAATTTCAGATACCTCAGGTAACACTTCAGCCTCTTGCTCCTTAGATAATGCAACAATAAAATTAATGTCCAAAGCATGTAGATTTGAGTCTGCCATAATCTTTGTCAGGCCTTGCCCTCTAATTAGATTAGTATTCTTTATTTCCAAGTCATACTCCAACATAGAAGTGTTGGAAATACTGAGAGGGGGGGGTGGCTGGGGGTGAATTAGTATTCCTTTCAATTAGAGCACTAGTTAATATTCAATTATTATCAGTTTTTGTACAATGATAGCAGTAAAAAAAAGGAACACAAATGCACATAGTTTTTAAGGTGGAAACCTACTCTGGGACAAAAACCACCTAATGATTTCCTAATAATTCTTTAATAGTCAAATCCAATTGAAAATAAAGCTCCAACTTCCTAGAATCTAGAAAGGAAATCTTCTCTAGCTCCCACTGGATGGACACTCCAACACCCGAGATTCTTCAGTAGTCAACTGAATGGATGCCCCAACACCCAATGAGATACAACTCACCCTAGCACCACCCTACCACCCTATATAAGAATAAAACAAGAATGGACTCCCATACCAGGGAAAATGGTCCACTTTACAATGATATATAATGATGTAGAAGAAGAAGAAAGACTAAACCATAATGTTGGGTACGTGTTATATTCTTTCCATGACTATTTTTTGGTCCTTAATTTCCGGTGGGTAGACAGCGCCCGTGTTTTGTGCATGGTTTTGCACATGGTTTTTGGGTACGATGGTTTTCGGCCCCTGGTATTTTTGTAGATCCGGTCAAGGGAACTACGGTTATGCTCTAATCCAGGGTTAATGGATTAGGGTTTATGTATGCTTCAGTATGTATATATATGTGTTGTAACACTAAAAGGAATATAATGAAATATCAATTTGGTCATCCCGAATTGGGATCCAGGGGAAAATCTCTGTGTTTATCTGTTTTATGTTTTATGCTCTCGCTATTGTTTGTTTTCTGTTATAAGATTCGTGTGTAGATAATTTTTGTTCAGGGTTAAAACCTACAAACCCCAACTAAGACACAACCACCTAATGATGATCCTAGACCTGCCGACACTTCCTCTTCAACTATTGGCAGATAGACACTTGTACAATTTTTACAATGATGCATTTACAATGACTTGGTACAATGATACCTTTACAATGATTATATGCAGTGCTGCCCACTTTAAGACTTCATGTGGTGAAATTTTTACTACTATTCTGCACCTTGTTTGTTTCTCTTTTCATGCTACCCTCTGCTACACCTTGCTTTTTTTTTCTTCCCTAGAAATTTTAGTCCTTTCCAACCCTTGACAACACATGATCTATCTTTTTCTTGCCTTCTAGGAGCTCGATATTGAATCTGGTGTATCTATGTTATTTCAGATCTCCAATATGTGATTTTTAGCCCTATAGTATTCCTCTAAGTCTTCTTTCCAATGCCACGGGTCTAACCCAATTTTGATTCTTCAAGGGAGAGTTATGCCCAATCTTTCACAATGCCCTAATTATGGACTGTTTCAGCAGAGTGAACTTGTATGGCGTGCCACATGTCACTGTTTCTTCATTCGGCTCTGACATTTATATAGAGAAAACTAATATCAGTGCACTATCTTCCACTTTTTACAGAATTCTAATCTGATACTCAGAGAGAGAGTTATGATGATGTTCCCAAGGTCACTTCTTTGAGATTAATTTCAAGAGCCTGCAAAAACACTGAATTTCACAAATCATATCTCCGAAAATGTTGCACACCATGATCTGAAATTTTTACAGGAGTGTCCTTAGAATTTTGGCTTCTCCTCATAAAAATTTCAGCTTCTGAACCTTCGTAGAAAAAACGTTAGAGCGAAAATTCCATGATGAGTTGTTTCAGATAGCAAAATCCCTACATAAGGAGGATATGAGAATCACAATTTATATAAATGCTTAGGTTGAGAGGGGCTTCAACAAGTGAACATGGGATGGATTTTAGGAGCTTAAAATTATTAATTATTGACTTTTCAATGACCCATGCCACAACCCTATGGGGTTTTAGCCCATTAACTGGGGTTACAAACTTCAAACATGAATATCTCTCAAACCGTGAAGAATTACGTGGCGTACCATATATCAACAGAAACATCTCGACAAGTAGAAACCATCAAAAGCATTCTTGACCCATAATATAGTAATTTGGTAGGTCAAAATTACCATGCAATATTGGGGTAGCGCCTGGTGTTGCTTGGGTTGACATCAATGACAAACGTTGATCAACAATCTCCCCATTTGGCATTGATGGCAACATAAGTACTCCCCCTGCGATCATGACACCTCTTCCTACAACATTCTCTCCCCCTTTGACATCAATGGAAAAGGGTAACTCCCCCTGACACACAACCATCTTATGGACCTGTACACACTTCCTATCCCCCTTTATATTCTTAATAAGGAAAATCTAATGAGAACATGGGAGAATCCCAAGCTTCTAGCAAATATATTCCAATGCTTCACAAGTACTCTCACGATCATCAACACTTCCTGCCCAATCTGCATCTGTAAAGGCATGAATAATGAGATTGTTACCCTTCGAATTCCACAAGCCATATTATGTTGTTCCCTTTAGATATCAAAGAATTCTTTTGATGGCAATAATATGTGATTCTTTTGGTGCTGCTTGGAATCTTGCTACTTGTCCAACTGCTTGCATAACATCTGGTCGGGAGGCTGTTACATATAGAAGACTACCAATCGTATATCTAGACAACCTTTGATCCACATCCTTAGATGAGTCTTCTATGCTCAATTTGCAACCTGTTACCATCGGAGTAAGGATGGGTTTGCAATCTTCCATTTTTTATTTCTTGAGCATTTCCTTGATGTACTTGGCTTGACATATAAATATTCCTTTCTCTTGCTGAGATATTTGAAGCCCTGAGAAATATGTCAGCTCACCAAGTAAAGACATCTCAAAATCACTTTGCATATTTGTAGCAAACTTCTTACTTAGTCGATCATCATTGCTACCAAATATTATATCATCCTCTTTAGCTATTAGACATGCTTTAGTTGCTTCATCCAGAACATATATGTTGTTTGGAGCTCGACTTGCTATAGCCACAATTTCACCATACCTGCCTTTCCTAATTTCACCTTTTGTGGAGTTGAATAGTATTGTGTATCCTTGATCACACATTTTTCCAACAATGAACAGATTGTGATTCATTTTTTCAACCAATAGAACATTCTTGGCTAGAGCATCTTTGCTTTTGAGAGTGACAGTACCTAATCCTATAACATTTTAAGATCCATCATTTCCAAAGGACATGGTTCTATCCTTCTTCTCTTTCAGAGATACAAATTTCTTTCTATCTCCAGTCATATGCATTGAGAAACTGCTATCAACATACCATACATATTTTTTGTTTTGAGCCTTCAGAGCGAGAGCACAATTATCAGCCTTCTTCTTCTTCCATGTTCGGTCGTTCTCTAGCTTCGAAGATTGTTCTGGAGGATTTTCAAGTTTGCAATCTCTGGCTATGTGTCCAAAGTTTCGACATTTGTAACCTTCAATATTATTTCTTAAATGTTCAAATTTATTGATGTTTCTCTGAGCCCTGGGAGGTTCATATTTGACATATCTCCTGGATTTGTATTGGTTCCTAGGGTACGTGTGACATTCTACAACTTTATGACCAAATTTTCCATATGAATAACAATAGCCATAAAAAATATGTTGGTACTTGGATGGAAATATTCTTCGAGGAATTGTCTTCCTAGGTTGTTCTTGTGAATCTTGTCCAATTAAGTCTACATGCATGTCAGATCTCATAGGTTCATTGTATTTTGTTGTAGAAGATCCTACTTCTTCTTCTTTATAACTGAGGCCAATTTTGTCATTGTAATATCGTTGAATGTTGATGAGTTCTTCCAATTCCCTTGAGCTATTGCCATAGTTTTGGATATTTTTTCCCTTCTTCACTTCCTTACGCAGCAAGACTACTTTGGCTTCTAATTCTTCCCTTTCTTGGTTGCTTTCTTCCAACTTCTTTTGAAGTGACTTTTCAATGCATTTGTGTTCTTCAACCTCAATTTTTAGACCTTGGACTTGTTCTTCAAGAGTATTGGAATGGATCTTCTCAGCCTTGATCTCTTTTAAAAGCTAGATTTCTTCCTTAGAAAATTGTTCTAATGTCAACCCTTCTTCTTCGTTGTTTGAAACCTCTTGTTTATTGTGCTCAGCCATAAACAATACTCTCTCATTGGCTTTTTCTTTGTTGTCATTGTCTTCATCGGATGATGAGCTATCTTCTTTAGAGAGAAAGTTCCTTTTGGATCCTTGCTTGTTGAATTTATTAAAGCCTTTCTTTCCTTTTGAGTTGCCATCACTTCTGTTCAGAAATTTTGATGCGAAATGCCCAACCTCACCAAAGCAAAAACATATCAATGGAATTTTACCTTTAAATTTTCCCTTACCAAATTTTATTTTTCTCGTAAAGTAAGCATATTCTTCATCTAAAAGACCTTCTTCATCATCTCCCTTCACACTTACAGGTGCATGTCTTTTCAATTGTAGGTTGTTTTTCCTTATTGGTTTTCTTAGATGAAACAAACGCAGTTTCTAGATGTGAAGTACCCTCTTCTTCATCAAGTCTCATTTCATATGCTATGAGAACTCCATGTAATTCCTCTTTGTTGAATTTTTCCAAATTTTCACTGTATTCTAAGACCGATATCTTTGGGTTGAATCTCCCTGTAAAAATTCTAAGAATCTTTCGTATAATAGTCTTCTCATCAACTGGCTCTCCCAATCCTTCTAGAGTATTGGTTATTTCATCAACGTATTGGAAGTATGCAACAATGTTTCAATCTTCTTTCATTTTGAGCTACTCAAATTTTTCTCTATAGATTTGAATCTTTGCTTCTTTGACATTTGAGTCACCTGCATATATATTCTCAAGCTTGTCCCATACATTTTTGGCGGTTTTACTACCCAACACCTTATGATAAGCAACTTCAATAAGTCCACTGAAAATAATATTCTTTGCTTTTCCATCATTTACCAAATTCTTCTTACCTTGTTCATCCGCAGTTGATGTAAATCCATTTTTAACAGTGTCCCATACTTCGTAACCTTGTGCCAAGAGATAGACCTCAATTCTTCCTTTCCAAAGTGCATAATTATTTTCATTGAACAAAGGTACACCATTCATGGTATGCTCCATGACCTCTGTCTAGCTGTTAAACTGCTATTGAAGGAACCAAGCTATGATACCAATTTTTGAAAATACTGAGAGGGGGGGAGGGGGTGAATCAATATTCCTTTCAATTATAGCACTAATTAATCTTCAATTATTATCAGTGTTTGTACAATGATAGTAGTAAACAAAAGGAACAAAAATGCACACATTTTTTAAGGTGGAAACCCACACTGGGACAAAAACCACCTAATGCTTTTCTAATAATTCTTTAATATTCAACTCCAATTGAAAATAAAGCTCCAACTTCCTAGAATCTAGAAAGGAATTCTTCTCTAGCTCCCACTGGATGGACACTCCAACGCCCGAGATTCTTCAGTAGTAAATTGAATGGATGCCCCAACCCCCAATGAGCTACAACTCACCCTAGCACCACCCTACCACCCTATAGAAGAATAAAAAAAGAATGGACTCTCATACCAGAGAAAATGGTCTACTTTACAATGATATAGAATGATGTAGAAGAAGAAGAAATACTAGACCATAACCCCAACTAAGACACAACCACCTAATGATGATCCTAGACCTTTCGACACTGCCTCTTCAACTCTTGGAAGATAGACACTTGTATAATTTTTGCAATGATGCATTTACAATGACTTAGTACAATGATAGCTTTACAATGGCTGTATACAGTGCTTCCCACTTGAAGACTTCATGTGGTGAACTTCTTGCTAATGTTCTGCACCTTGGTTGTTGCTCTTTTCATGCTACCCTCTGCTGCACTTTGCTTTACTTCTCTACCCTATAAATTCTGGTCCTTTGCAGCCCTTGACAACACATGATCTAGCTTTCTCTTGCCTTCTAGGAGCTCGATATTGAATCAAGTGTATCTTTGTTATTTCGGATCTGAAATATGTGATTTTAGGCCCTATAGTAGTCCTTTGAGTCTTTTTTCCAATGCCACAGGTCTGACCCAATTTGGATTCTTCAAGAGAGAGTTGTGCTCAATCTCTCACAATTCCCTAATTATGGATTGTTTTAGTAGAGCGAACTTCTACGGCATGCCACGTGTCATTGTTTCTTCAGTCGGCTCTAAAATTGATACAGAGAAAACTACAGTCCGTGAACTATCTGATGCTTTTTACAGAATTCTAATTCGATACTCAGAGAGAGTTATGATGATTTTCCCAAGGTCACGTCTTTCATATGAAGTTCAGGAGCCTACCAAAACACTGACTTCCACAGATCATATCTCTAAAAATATTCTGCACCTTGATCTAAAATTTTTACAGGAGCTTCCTTAGGAGTTTTTCTTCGCCTCCTAAAAATTTCAGCTTCCAAGCCTTCATAGAAAAAAATTTAGAGTGAAAATGTGATGATGACCTATTTCAGATAGCGAAATCCCTACATAAGGAGGATATAAGGATCACAATTTATATAAATGCTTAGGTTGAGAGGGAATTCAACAAGTGAATGTGGGAGGTATTTTAGGAGCTTAAAAAGTATTAATTATTGACTTTTCAATGACCCATGACACAACCCTATGGGGTTTTATCCCACTAATTGGGGTTACAAACTTCAAACATGAATATCTCTCAAACCGTGAAGAATTACGTGGCGTGCCATATATCAATAGAAACATCTCAACAAGTAGAAACCATAAAAATCATTCTTGACCCAGAATATAGTAATTTGGTAGGTAAAAATTCCCATGCAATATTTGGGTAGCCCCTGATGCTACTTGGGTTGACATCAATGAGAACCGTTGATCAACAAGCAGCAATCGATTTTCCACGTTGCCCTTCAGGATCATTCTGCATGAGCACATCTTTGACAACAACGTTTGGGACAAATGAAATGACATGAGAGCGGAGAATATAGACTTGGGAATCCTTCAATGCTTTGACTAATTCCAATGCATGTTTCTCAATGATATTGTACTTCAAGGTTGTGTCTCATATGGTTCTACTGAAGAAGGTGATGGGTTGCTCTGTGTTCTAATTTTTCTTTTGCATAAGGACAACAACTAGAGTATGTTCCGAATAAAATGAAAAATAATGAAATCAAGTGTGTGATCAGAACTAATAAGAATAGGAGCATGAGATAAAGCCAATTTGACTTGATTGAATGACTTATTTTCCTCTTAATACCATTTAACTTCATTATCTTTCTTCAGCATGTCAGTAATTTGCCTCAAATGTTCTGCAATATTGGGAACAAACCTTCTTAAAAATTTGATTTTCCCATTGAACGACTAGATGTCCTTCTTGCTCCTAGGATAGTCCAAGGTCTGAATTGCTTCAATCCTTGAAGGATTTATCAAAATACCATATTTTGATATGATATGGCCCAACAATTTACCTTCCTCCATAGCAAAAAGGCTTTTCTTTGGGTTCAACGATATGCCAAACTTTCTGCATCTCTGAAAAATTGTTTTCAAGTGTTGTAGGTGTTTCTCATATGTCTTGGAAAAAATAGTGATGTCATAAAGATAGATGACCAAAAATACATCATTTTCATTGGCAAAAGAAATATCCATTGCTCGCTTAAATGTAACCCCTGCATTCTTCAATCGGAAGGGAGTTTTGGCGTACATAAAGGTATTCCATGGTGTTGTAGAGGTTGTCTTTTCCTGACCATTTAGGTGGACTAAAATCTGATTATATCCGGAGTATCCGTCCAGTAATGAGATTTTATAGGATCCAACTACCCTTTGCAAAATATGGTCCATCTTTTGTAATGAGTAGTTATCTTTCAACGACACTTTATTCATATTTATGAAATCTATACACAAACATATCTCTCATGTCTTCTTCCTTACTCGCACCAAATTAGACATCCAATTTTAAAAGTGAAGTGGAACTTTAATAACAATAGTAAATAATGGATGACAACAACTTGGGATTTATTCTCCTTAACTTCTGGCGGAAAGGCTTCTGATCTAGATTTAAGGGAATTGTATGTTGGATTATTTTCTTATCGTACACTTTCAAATCAGAATTCCCAAGAAAATACATCAGAAAATTTAAACGTGAGCGATGCATATTTACTTTTCATTTCTAAGCTCAAGGATTTTGAAATCTTGACCATCTTTGGCTTTTCAGGAGTGTCAATATTGAGATCTAACACTCCCACTTCTGTTGGTAGCATGTCGGTTTGCATGCAACATCCTCTTGATCAAAAATTTCGTCCAAAGGCACTAGAACTCTTGGAATGGAGTTGTCTTTCAGCTGAAGTACTTGCATTTCTGCTGCGTGGAATTCTTGGTCATCTTCATAGCACTAGTTATCCATTTGTGAATTCAAAAATTCCTCTTCTGTCTATAAAACGTTGTTGATCTATTTATCATATTGAAAGACCTGCCAATACTGAACATTATCAGGAACAACAAGGTGATGTTTAACATTTATCTCATTCTTCTTATAAGGATAAAAGGGAATTTTAAACATGTTGGCCAAAGTGGCAAGAGAATCAGCAATAACATTGTTGTCCCTTGGAATCAATGACAAGGTATACTCGGTGAAATTTTTGAGGATATCTAACACTTCATTTCGGTAAGATTACATTCTAGGGTGCTTGGCCTGGTATTCCCCTTCGACTTTTTTTATTACCAACTAGGAGTTGCCATACACAGAGATTTTCTTGGCACCTAACTTCTTGAGAATTTTCAAGCCAACTATCAAAGCCTCATACTCTGCTTCACTGTTCGAAAATTTGAATGCCAAGTTGTAAGAAGAAATTAAAACATTGGGAGGAATGTTAAGTGACTTATTTATAGGGTCGTGAATCCACACTCCAATGCTAGCCCCTTCTTTTCCCAAGGCTTCATCAAAGTCCATGGTCCACAAACCACTTTCTTCATTAGGAAGCTGTAAATCGGATGAATGAACTTTACTTGCTGCTTGAGAGAGTTCTGTTGTACCAAAAAAAATTGTACGTTTCACTATTTCATCTCTTTTTTGGGCTTATGCACTTAGTTCTAAACCACTTGGCATATTTTTGTGATTTTTTGCATTTCAATTTCTAAAACAAAATTTGAAAACTCAGAAATTTATGTTTTCTCTTCAATCAACACTTCTGAAGATGATGAAAAATCATCATTGAATAAGATAAAGGACTCTAAATATATGTGAACATCATGTATGGGATGATTATGAGGATTTTATGTGCTATTGATCATGTACTTCATTTTACTTTCCCAATATAGTTTTCTGAGTTGCCCAAAGACGAGAATTGTAGCATATGAGAAGTCAAGCTGCAAGGTACCTCTAAGCTTTGCTGCCCATGACTAAGAGAGAAACATTCCATATCTGGGAGGGATATCAGGCACAAAAACATCCATGAGGACATTCTTGGTTGGGATTTTCTCTAAAGACTCCACTAGGTTCTTAATGAGGCCAAGACATTTCACCCTCCCTGATACAAATGAATAAAGATCATGGTAAGGTCTTGTGATATCTAAGCCTAATATGTCCATAATGGCCTTGGGAATGAGGTTATGAGAGGCTCCATAATCAAGCATGGCATTATGGAGGACAGAATCATGGATTTTGAGGCTAAGATAAAATGGAGGGACCTCACTATCTTCTGAATCATCATTAACAGCAGGACCAAATGGAAGTTGTGGGTGATCCTCAGTCACATTAACCATGTAGGACATCTGATCCACCCTAAGCAACTTAGCTACTTGAAACTTATATTGGTATTTCTTAACTATTTCAAGTAGAAGAATGGAAACCCTACACTTTGCAATTTCATTTTCAAGACTAAAAATAGCAGAATGTTTTTCTATCTCTTTCAATGGTGCATATTTCTTCTCTGTCTGATATTTTGGTCCAGTTGGATATTGGTGGCCACCCACCTATTCCATTTGGACCCCCACCATCATTTCTTTCAGTTTTTTATTTTCAGCACAACTTACTATTTTAAGTAGTTTTTCGAGTCGTGAACTTCCGAAGTCGTTTTGAGGTGTTAAATGACGTTTTTTGGGAAAAAAGGGAGCAACATGGGTCTATAGACCATGTTTCTCACTCAAAAATTTTATTCCTCAGATATATATTTCTAACTAGGTATTGATTGTGTCAAACGGAGATCGTATGCCAAATTTACGTCCCCGAGAAGATATATGTACCAATTTACCCAAATAGGGCCCACAATTTTGGCGCTTCGTCTCTTAGGGTTGGGTTTTTAGATGTTTAGGGTTTTTCATAGTTTCTCAACAATAAATAGGCCTTTGAACCTCATTGTAACATAGTTCATAGGCATGTATCTACCACATCTCTTTTCAGAGATACGTTACTAGCACCCAGCTAGTTTATTTCCATTATGTCTGTAACCATATTTCTGTTAATTGATATTAATGAAATGAAATATTATTTATGCTGCATCTCTATTTTTATGTTTATTTATTTGTATTATTTCATTCTTGCATAAATCTGGATTGGTGGTATTAGATCATTCTACTCTTTCTCTATTTTTCTTTGATGTCCCCAACAAGGTCAAGGTATAAGGAGTTAGGGTTCGATCTAGTTGAACCACTCGAGATAAACCTCACTAACACTAATGACCTCCCATGGCGGAAGAAAAGTGATACGAGGGAGCAGGAGATTCTATCAAAATATTGCTCGAGGAGGCCCTCCAGAAATAGAGGAACGTGATGATGTATAACTTTGCCCAGATCCTTCAACAGTTGCCTACTAGTGTCACACCTAGATCCAACAACCACTTTGGAGGCACCTCTCCTTTCAAGGTACAAGTCAACTTTGACATTCCTGTATTTCAAGGCCAGATATATGCAGACGATGTAGATAGATGGTTGAATTTTCTATAAGGGTATTTCTTGGTTCATGATTTCTTTGACCGAGAAAATATTATTTTTTCACTCCTCGAAAGCGCCCCCCCCCATGTCAAAGGTTGGTGGGAAACCTACTGCGAGAAAAAGGACGAGAGGGAAACCTCTCTGTTCTTGGATGCACATGCTTGTAATTCATTTTGAGACAACATCAAGGAACAATATAACCCTGTGGGGAGCTATGAGGCCAAGTACATCCAATGGACCATGTTGCGACAGCAAAGGGATCAAGATGTGCATGAACTAACGAATCTGTTCCATACCCTAAGCACAAAGCTGGGTAGTAAATATTCAGAGAGAAATTTGGTGCTCAAGAATCGCAGTTGTCTACACAGATACATTCAGGAGGAAATGGAGTTCCTCAGAATTACATCGCTTGGCACGGAATATCGCTATGGCACCAAGATCGAGCATAAATTTAAGCAGAAGACTCAAGCATTTTGAAATCTTGACCATATTTGGATTTTTAGGAGTGCCAATATTGAGATCTTCCACTCCCACTTCTATCAGTTTGCGTGCAACATCCTCTTGATCAAAAAGCTCCTCCAAAGGCACTAGACCTCTTGGAATGGAGTTTTCTTTCAACTAAAGTACTTTCATTTCTGTTGCATGGAATTATCGGTGATCTTAATAGCACTGGTTATCTATTTGTGAATTCACAAATTCCTCTTCTGTCTGTAAGAAGTTGTTGATATGTTTATCATCTTGAAAGACCTGCCAATACTGAACATTGTCAGGAACAACAAGGCGATGTTTAACATTTATCTCATTCTTCTTATTAGGATACAAGGGAATTTTAAACATGCTGGCCAAAGTGGCAAGAGAATCAACATAACATTGTTGTCCCTTGGAATCAATGACAAAGTATACAGGGTGAAAGTTTTGAGGATATCTAACACTGCATTTAGGTAAGATCACATTCTATGATGCTTGGCCTGGTATTCCCCTTTGACTTTTTTTATTACCAGCTAGGAGTCGCCATACGCAAAAATTTTCTTGGCGCCTAACTTCTTGAGAATTTTCAAGCCAACTATCAAAGCCTCATACTCTGCATTATTGTTCGAACAGTCGAATGCCAAGTTGTAAGAAGAATTTCAAACATTGGTAGGAATGTTAATTGACTTATTCATAGGGCCGTGAATCCACACTCCAATGCCATCCCCTTCTTTTCCCAAGGCTCCATCAAATTCCATGGTCCACAAACCACTTTCTGCATCTGGAAGCTATAAATTGAATGACTGAAGTTTACTTGCTGCTTGAGAGAGTTCTGTTGTACCAAAAATTTCTGTACCTTTCACTATTTCATCTCGTTTTTGGGATGATGCACTTGGTTTCAAACCACTTGGCATATTTTCTTGATTTTTTGCATTTGCAATTTCTAAAACAGAATTTGAAAACTCAGAATTTTCAGAATTTGAAAAGTCAGAATTTTCAGAATTTGAAAACTCATAATTTTCAGAATTTGAAAACTCATAATTTTATGTTTTCTCTTAAATCAACACTTCTGAAGATGATGAAAACTCATCATTTAATAAGATAAAGGACTCTAAATCTGTGTTAACATTATGTATGGGATGATTATTAGGATTTTTTGTGCTACTGATCATGTACTTCATTTTACTTTCCCGGTGTAGTTTTCTGAGTTGCCCAAAGATGGGAATTGCAACATATCAGAATTCAAGCTGCAAGGTACCTCTAAGCTTTGCTCCCCATGACTGAGAGAGAAACATTCCATGTCTGGGAGGGATATTGGACACAAAAACATCCATGAGGACATTCTTGGTTGGGATTTTCTCTAAAGACACCACTAGGTCCTTAATGAGGCCAAAACATTTCACCCTTCCTAAATCAAATGAATAAAGACCATGGTAAGGTCTTGTGATATCCAAGCCTAATATGTCCATAATGGCCTTGGGCATGAGGTTATGAGAGACTCTGGAATCAAGCATGGCATTATGGAGGATAAAATCATGGATTTTGAGGCTAAGATAAAATAGAGGAACCTCACTATCTTCTGAATCACCATCAACAACGGGACCAAATAGAAGTTCTGGGTGATCATCACTCACATTAACCATGTAGGACATCTGATCCACCCTAAGAAACTTAGCTACTTGAAACTTATATTGGTCATTCTTGACTATTTCAATTAGAGGAATGGAAACTTTCAATTTTGTGATTTTATTTTCAAGACTAAAAAGAGCATAATGTTTTTCTACCTCTTTCAATGGTGCATCTTTCTTCTCTAGCTGATCTTTTGATCCAGGTGGATATTGGTGGTGACCCACATATTCCATTTGGACCCCCACCATCATTTCTTTCCATTTTTCAGTTTCAACACAACTTACTATTTTTAGTATTTTTTTGGGTCCTGAACTTCTAGAGCCGTTTTGAGACCCTAAACGACGTTTTTTTGGGAAAAACGAGAGCAACATGGGTTTTTAGATCTATGTTTCTCACTCAAAATTTGTATTCCTCGGATAGATATTTCCAATGAGGTATTGAGTGCGTCAAACTAAGATCGTATGCCAAAATCACGTTCCCCGGAAGATATATGTACCAATTTACCCAAACGGGGCCTACAGTTTTGGTGCTTCATCTCTTAGGGTTAGGTTTTTAGATGTTTAGGGTTTTTCATTGTTTCTCAAAAATAAATAGGCCTTCGAGCCTCATTGTAACACATTTCAGATGCATGTAGCTACCACATATCTTCTTAGAGATACGCTACCAGCACCCTAGCTAGTTTATTTCCATTCTATTTGTAAGCATATTTTTGTTATTTGATATTAATGAAATGAAATATTACTTCTGCTGCATCTCTATGTTTATGTTTATTTCTATGTATTATTGTGTTCTTGCATAAATCTAGATCAGTTGTATCAGAGTGGTCTGCTCTTTCTCTGTTTTTATTTTCATTTCCCCGACAAGGCTAGGGTATAAGGAGTTAGGGCTCAATCTGGTTGAACCCTTGCAAGATTAGGCTCGCAAACACCGATGACTTCCCATGGCGAAAGAAAAGAGAGACAAGGGAGAAGAATAATTTATCAAAATATTTCTCGAGTAGGCCCTTGAGAAACAGAGGAACGCGATGATGGATAACTTTGCCCATATCCTTCAATGGCTGCCCACCGGCGACACATCTACATCCAGTAGCCACTCTGGAGGTGCCTCTCCTTTCAACGTACAAGTCAAATTTTACATTCCTATATTTGAAGGCCAGATAGATGCAGACATTGTAGATAGATGGTTTAATTTTCTAGAAGTGTATTTCTTGGTCCATGATTTCTCCAACTGAGAAAAGATTATTTTTTCAATCCTCAAATTTTCCCCCCATGTCAAAGGTTAGTGGGAAACCTACTGCGAGAAAAATGACAACATGGAACCCTCTCTGTTCTCGGTTGCACCCACTTGGAATTCATTCCAAGATAGCATCAAGGAACAATATAACCCTGTGGGGAGCTATGAGGACAAGTGCATCCAATGGACCATGTTGCGACAGCAAAGGGATCAAGATATGCACAAAATGACGACTCCATAGTTGTCTGCACATATATATTCAGGAGAAAATGGAGTTCCTTGGCATTACATCGTCTGGCATAGAATATCGCTATGCCATCAGGATCGACTAGAAATTTAAGCAGAAGACTCTAGGATTTTGAAATATTGACCATATTTGGATTTTTAGGAGTACCAATATTGAGATCTTCCACTCCCACTTTTGTTGGTAGCATGGCCAGTTTGCATGCAACATCCTCTTGATCAAAATGCTCCTGCAAAGGAACTAGACCTCTTGGAATGGAGTTGTCTTTCAGCTGAATTACTTGCATTTATGCTGCATGGAATTCTTGGTCATCTTGATAGCAATGGTTATCCATTTTTTAATTCACAAATTCCTCTTATGTTTTTAAGAAGTTTCTAATTTATTTATCGTCTTGAAAGACCTGCCAATATTGAACATTATCTGGAACAACAAGGCGATGTTTAACATTTATCTCATACTTCTTATTAGGATACAAGGGAATTTTAAACGTGTTGGCCGACGTGGCAAGAGAATCAGCAATAACATTGTTGTCCCTTGGAATCAATGACAAAGCCTATACCCGATGAAATTTTTGACGTTATCTAACACTGCATTTCGATAAGCTCGCATTCTAGGATGGTTGGCCTTGTATTCCCCTTTGAATTTTTTTATTACCATCTCGGAGTCGCCATACACATAAATTTTCTTGGCACCTAACTTCTTCAGAATTTTCAAGCCAGCTATCAAAGCCTCATACTCTACTTCATTTTTCGAATAGTATAATTCCAAATTGTAAGAAGAAATTCAAACATTGGAAGGAATGTTAAGTGACTTATTTACAGGGCTGTGAATCCACACTCCAATGCCAACCACTTATTTTCTCAAGGATCCATCAAATTCCATGGTCCACAAACCATTTTCTTCATCGGGAAGCTGCAAATCGGATGACTGGACTTTAATTATTGCTTGAGAGAGTTATGTTGTACCAAAAATTTATGTACCTTTCACTATTTCATCTCTTTTTTGGGCTTATGTGCTTACGGTTCCAAACCACTTCGCATCTTTTCTTGATTTTTTGCAGTTGCAATTTCTAAAACAAAATTTGAAAACTTAGAATTTTTTGTTTTCTCTTCAATCAAAACTTCTGAAGATGATGAAAATTCATCACTGAATAAGATAAAGGATTCTAAATCATGTATGGGATGATTATTAGGATTTTCTGTGCCACTAGTCATGTACTTCATTTAACTTTCCCAGTATAGTTTTCTGAGTTGCCCAAAGATAGGAATTGTAGAATATGAGAACTCAAGTTGCAAGGTACCTCTAAGCTTTGTTCCCCATGACAGGGAGAGTAACATTCCATATCTGGGAGGGATATCAAGGACAAAAACATCCATGAGGACATTCTTTGCTGGGATTTGCTCTAAAGACATTGCTAGGTCCTTAATGAGGCCAAGACGTTTCGCCCTCCCTGAATCAAATGAATAAAGATAATGCTAAGGTCTTGTGATGTCCAAGCCTAATTTTTCCATAATGGCCTTAGGCATGAGTTTATGAGAGGCTCCAGAATCAAGCATGGCGTTATGGAGGAGAAAATCATGGATTTTGAGGCTAAGATAAAATGGAGGGACCTCGCTATCTTCTGAATCACCATCAACAACAGGACCAAACAGAAGTTTCGGGTGATCATTACTCACATTAACCATGTAGGACATCTGATTCACCCTAAGAAACTTAGCTACTTGAAACTTATATTGGTTGTTCTTGGCTGGGATTTTCTCTAAAGACTCCACTAGGTTCTTAATGAGGCCAAGACATTTCACCCTCCCTGATACAAATGAATAAAGATCATGGTAAGGTCTTGTGATATCTAAGCCTAATATGTCCAAAATGGCCTTGGGCATGAGGTTATGAGAGGCTCCATAATCAAGCATGGCATTATGGAGGACAGAATCATGGATTTTGAGGCTAGATTTTGAGGCTAAGATAAAATGGAGGGACCTCACTATCTTTTGAATCATCATCAACAGAAGGACCAAATAGAATTTTTGGGTGATCCTCAGTCACATTAACCATGTAGGACATCTGATACACTTTAAGCAACTTAGCTACTTGAAACTTATATTGGTATTTCTTGACTATTTCAGTTAGATGAATGGAAACTCTCAACTTTGCGATTTCATTTTCAAGACTAAAAATAGCATAATGTTTTTCTACCGATTTCAATGGTGCATCTTTATTCTCTGGATAATATTTTAATCCAGGTGGATATTGTTGGCCACCCACCTATTTCATTTGGATGCACACCATCAGTTCTTTCATTTTTTTCAGTTTCATCAGAACTTACTATTTTTAGCAGTTTTTTGGATCTTGAACTTCCAGAGCCATTTTGAGGCCCTAAACGGCAATTTTTGGGAAATCCAAGAGAAACATACGTCCATAGATTGATGTTTCTCACTCAAAAGTTATAGTCCTCAGATATATCTTTCTAACAAGGTATTGATCATGGAAAATGGAGATCATATGCCAAAGTTACGTCCCCAAGAAGACATATGTACCAATTTACCCAAACGGGGCCCACAGTTTTGGCGCTTCATCTCTTAGGGTTAGGTTTTTGGATGTTTAGTGTTTTTCATTGTTTCTCAAGAATAAATAGGTCTTCGAGCCTCATTGTAACACAATTCAGAGGCATGTAGGTGCCACATACCTTTTCAAAGATACGCTACCAACCCCTTAGATAGTTTATTTCCATTTTGTTTGTAAGCATATTTTTGTTATTTGATATTAATGAAATGAAATATTGTTTCCGCTGCATCTCTGTGTTTATGTTTATTTTTTTGTATTATTTCATTCCTTCGTAAATTTGAATCAGTGGTATCAGAGCGGTCTTCTCTTTCTTTATTTTTCTTTGCATGTTCCCAACAAGGTCAGGGTATAAGGAGTTAGGGATCGATATGGTTGAACCCTTGTAAGATAAACCTCACAAACCCTGAAAAACTCCCATGGTGGAATAAAAGAGAGAGGAGGTAGTAGGAGATCCTATCAAAATATTTCTCAAAGAGGCCCTCCAGAAACAGAGGAATGCAATGATGGATAACTTTTCCCACATCCTTCAACGGCTACCCATCGGCAACACATCTACATCCAGTAGCCACTCTAGAGGCGCCTCTCCTTTCAAGGTACAATTCAACTTTGACATTCTTGTATTTGAATGCCAAATAGATGCAGACACTATAGATAGATGGTTGAATTTTCTCAAAGGGTATTTCTTCGTCCATGATTTCTCCAACTAAGAAAAGTTTTTTTTTTTCACTCCACAAAGCCGCCCCCCATGTCAAAGGCTGCTGGGAAACCTACTGCGAGAAAAAAGATGAGAGATAACCCTCTCTGTTCTTGGCCGCGCCCACTTGGAATTCATTCTGAGACAACATCAAGGAACAATATTACCCTGTGTGGAGCTATGAGTACAAGTACATCCAATGGACCACGCTGCGACAGCAAAGGGATCAAGATGTGCACAAACTGACAGATATGTTCCATACCCTACGCATAAAGCTGGGTATTAAATATTTAGAGATACATTTGATGCTCAAGTACCACAACTTTCTGCATAGATACATTCAGGAGGAAATAGAGTTCCTCGGCATTACATTGCTTGGCACGGAATATTGCTATACTGCCAAGATCGAGCAGAAATTTAAGCAGAAGAAGCGAGGCTTTGGATCTGCAAATTTGAAGCCAGGGAAAGGTGCCCCCAAACCAAAAATCCAAAGAAGGACACAAGAAAGTGGTGTGAATTTCATAACAGCCCCACTCACAACACAAACGAGTGTCAGGCCAAACAATCGTTGGTGGCCGAAATAAAGGAACCCAAATCAAATGCATGTTATGATCCTGAGTTAGAACCAGAGAAGGTAAATGACAAGGGAAGTAGATCATTGATGCAGATCCCTGTGCCATTAAGTTCTTCCACCAAGATCTAGGGGGAGGATTCTGAGGATCCAGAGGAGGGGGAGTGCCTCTTTCATTCACAGATGTGGGTGAAGGGTTCTCCACTGCAATTCCTTGTTGATAGCAGAAGCCAAAGGAACCTCATTTAAGCAGAGGTCGTGAAGCGTCTCGGTCTACCGACCATATCACACCCCCATTCGTATACCATTGGGTTTCTTCACGAAGGAAGAGATCTTCACGTCTGCCAGCAATGTCGTCTTCCATACATCTATCCACTCACGAATGAGGTACTGTGTGATGTTGCTCCTCTTGATGTGTATGATGTAATATTGGGCCAACCATACTTATGGAGGCAACATGATGTGTATGAGTCTAGGCCTCGTGCTATTATTTTTACTTTGGGAAATAGATTGTATAGGATACCAGAGGTAGTACTGCCTCCTGCCATCTCTTTGACTACTATAAAACAACGCAGTAAGATTGTTTCCTAAACCAGGAAATTTATTTTCATTACCATTTTCCGACAAGGAAAGAATAATATTATGGCCACAACCTCGAAACAGGGCTCCTCTGCATGGTAGCAACAAATGGACAAAGGCATGGAGGAACACGATAAAATTTTCTCCTCACCCACAGAGGTTCCTCTACACTGTCATGTCAAGCACTCCATTGATTTGGCCCCAAGCGTACCGTCGCCTGATATTTCCATACCTCATGTGACCACATAGATAGAATCCACACATGTACTGTCTAAGGCTGATAAAGGAACCAAATTTACTGAACACATCCAACATGTCCGCCCTCGGGTCCATGACATCAACAAATCCAATACCCAGTTTAGTAGAATTTGCCTCATCTCATGGAGGATCTCAACGCAATGGGGACCATTGCTTCCTAAGGGGGGGAGGAATGATCTAGGTGGATATTGGTGGCCACCCACCTATTCCATTTGGACCCTCACCATCAATTCTTTCAGTTTTTCACTTTCAGCACAACTTACTATTTTTAGCAGGTTTTCGGGTCCTGAACTTCCAGCACTGTTTTGAGGTCCTAATGATCCAGATTGATATTGGTGGCCACCCACCTATTCCATTTGGATCATATTTATGTGGAATTTCCTTATTATATCCTCCATATTGTGTTTCTTTATTCTTCTTCTGACTGTTGGTAGGAGCTTCATTCCCTTTAGTATGATTAGGAACAATGGGTCCTTTGTATTTGCTTTAATTTGGAGTGGTGGTTTCTTTACAATGGGCGTCTATTTGAGCATTTTTTTTTATGATTGGAGGTTATAGGAACATTCCTACTCCTCAAATCATACTGCCCTTTTACTTGGGTAAGAGCATTTTGTTATCCCCTCTGATAATCATCTATCCATATTAATAGCATTTCATCATTTTACAAGACATTTTGCTGATCGTCCGGTGCATAAATTTCTGCATAAAAATGATCTTCCTCGGTGAGGAAAACAGGCTACCAATTCTCCTCAAAAAAATGATTCTCGCCAGAAATTTCTTCTTCATCTTCTTCATCAGGAACTTCAGTGTAATTCTGCTGAAATGGAGTGTGATTTTTCTGTTGATTTTTTGGATCGTGGCCCTTATGTTCCCTTTTCTTGATCCTATACTGAGGTTGCTAATTTTGACCCCTAAAATTGGGATTTCTAATGGAGGGTTCAGCTTGTCAATCAGCGATGGAAATTTTATCCATCACCTTCTCCATGGTTTTGATCAAGGTGTGTATTTTTCCCTCGGATGAAGTAGATGTTTCCTCTTTGATGGTGACCCTTTTCTTCGTCTTGATTTTAGAATTTTTGATGATTAAATTAGCTTCCACACTCACTGCTTTTCTATTCATTTCTTCAAGATTTGTTGGGTTTCTTTCCCTCAACTGATAAGCCATGTCAAGATCAAAACCATCTGGATAGTGAAGTAAAGCAAGGCCTGGAGGAGGCTTCATATTTTCAGGAATTGAATCATATATTTTATTGAATCTAGTTGTAAATTATTGCACAAACTCATTGGTACTCCTTTTCAAGGCATTATATTTGGCTAAAATTTTCAATGATTTTTTCTTCTCCCAATTTGTCATGAACAAGTAAATCACCTGTTGTGAAGTAGCTACTAAACCAACTGTGAGAGAGCGAAACCATTTATTAACCTCTCCTGAGAAACTCTATGCAATTATGTGCATCTTGGCATCGTCATTGTCAATCTCTTTAAGATCTATGAAATCAACCACTTTGACAATGTGTTGGTAAGCAGTGACCTCTGATGTTCCATAAAAAAGGGGCACTCTTTGACCATAATTTTGAGGTAGTGCAGTGATTTTTTGTGGTAAAATTAGTGGAGCGAATCTAGCCATGATTAATGGAGGGGGTTGTAAAGGTGTTGATGGAGTGAAAACTTGTAGAGGTAATGATGGAATGAAAGAAAGAGATGATGATGTAGTTGTATGAGAAGGTGTAATGATAGTTGGTGAAGAAAAAGCCTACTGATGATATTGGAAATAAGATTTTTTCTGAAGTTTCTTGAAATTTATTCACAAAGTGTATAAGTTTGTAGAAATTAGACCAGACTTCACTATCAACGTCGAAATAAGAAAACTCAGAAAATGGTACAAAGGTCTTAAAATCAATAGGATTAAAGATGGTTTTTGAAATAAAGGTTTCAGACTTAGACCTAAATAAAGATGTTTCAAATTCTAAATTATAAGACAAATCCTCCGAAGCAAATCGCGTAGGCAAGGAATTTGATTTTACAAGTGGAGGAATAGCTCTTCCAACTTTCTCAGACTTGGTTTTTTAATTTCCTAATAGAAACTCAAGGTCATTTACAATTGGTGAGGGGTTGGGTCTGGATTTGACCTAGTATGTCTTTTAGGAGCCAACTTAGATAGGAATTTGGACTTTGGATCGAATTTAAGAACTAAACCTATTTCAAATTCTAGAATTTGTCTCTCACAAGAATAACCTTTAGAGGACTAGAGAAATTTTCCTAGGGAAATTTTTCCAATTATTCCCCGTCAACAGTGCTAAGAATGTTATCACTCCCCCTAAATTCCCAAGGCTGAGAATAGGATTGAAGGAAGGTAATCACAGACCAACCTTTAGGTCAGGTAGCTAGCCCTGACCAGAGAGGGTTCTGTCAATGTCACTTTGCAGTCAATTAAATGACTAAATATTTAATGATATTAGGCTAGGTATATAAGCTTAGTAAATAGGATTTTTGTTTGGTTTTTCTGTGCTGGATAGGAATGAAAGTAAGGAGACTAGGTATAAGGTTTAAGGTCTAAATTTCAAAATAAATATGAAGAGAATATGGAAGTGGCCAGGTAGGTAGCTTGAAATCATGCTTAGTTTTTCATTGTGTATAGAATGAAATAATGGAAAATCTGAATGAGCATTGAGGTGAATTCATTCATTAAGAACAACATAACATATAATGTAAATCTTGTTAAAACAGAGCATGAAAAGACATGTTTTCTGCTTATAAACTGACAAGATAAACACATAGAAGAATGTATTGAAAGATAAAATCATATAATTTAACATGATAAGATAAACATACAAAGAAACAATAAATTCTTGAAGGCATACCATAGGATTCTCAACACAATTTCAACAACACTGTCTTTGATTTCAATCCAAAAGGCTTATACAATATCTCCACTACAAAAGACAACTATCCAACCCATGAAAAGACTAAATTGGATCTACTTATAGAAAACATGAACCATGACACTTCATAGGGTCAAAATCCCATCCACAATGCATCATAAATACATGAGATGAGTCGCTTCCTAGAATTTAGGGAGGTTAGAAACCATTCCCTCAAATTCAGCTAATGATTAGGAGTGTCTGTCCCCCACATTTAACTACATGTTTCCTCATGATAAGAAGCAAAAACCAACTCAATTACTCCAATGATAGCTTAAAGGACAGCAAAACCTCTAAATTATGACTTTTTTTGGGCTTGACAAGTGTCCTAAGGAATCCTATGTAGATGTGTAACAGGTCATACTTTTTTTAGTTTTGTAACACTTTTTTGTAGCTGATTTTGAGGGGATTTTAGGAATCAAAATCAAAATATTAAAAATATTTCAACTATCCCTGTGTCTCTAGTTTCCAGAACATCTTGAATTTTTAAAAATGACCCATGGTAAGGCCTCCAAAAGTTGATTCTCCCAAGGTTACTCCAAATGCGTAACAGACTGTCAAAAATATTGGCAGAAGCATAGAAAATTGGTGTTTTTTTGGATTTTTCTCCCAAACTAGAGCTTGTCATGCAACAAGGGTTCTTGATATGCTATTTACCCATCAAAATGCATCCAACCATGTAATTCAATCATCACTTAGGTGCCCTAGTAAAAAGCGCAACAACTTGGCGCTACACATCTGTGAAGGTTGAATTTCCAGTTTAGTGCAAAAATCACTAAAAATACCAAAAATTCTCAAAACTTCTCCAAATTTATTTCGCGTCACATGTGGATGATGTGCTAAACAACCAATGAAGCTCCAACCAACAAATTTAAAGCATTCTTCTCCTTTAGCTTCATTTGAGCCTTTTTGAGCTTCTTTTTCACTTGTTTAATCCTGATTTGTGAAATTTTGTTTCTGGTGCAATAATGGTTGGCCATTTTCCTATGAAGATTGTTGTCTCTTTTGGCTCTTTTGAAAATCTTATCCAAATGTTCATTCACCCTTCCTAACCAGAGTTCTTTTTCTTGATTTATTTCCATAGCTATTAGCTGATCAACGGTCAACTGTTTAGGTGGATGAGCTGACTGTATTTCTAGCTCCAGCGTCCTCTTAAGGCCTCTTGTCTTTGTCCTTCTTGGTTGTGTTTCAATCACCATGTCCTGCATTGATTAACATCTATTACTTTCTTCCCTTTACCTTTACCTATCACTAGGTTTGCCTTAGGTTTACTTTGTATCAATCGCTTCACCTTCAGTTGCCAATTTTCTTGCTACAGGAAAGTAATTTGAAAATTTGCAACGCATAAAATCTCCCTTGACTCTACTATTTCCTCATCCTTTTTCTTTATGATCTCCTCAAAAAAAATTTCTTCAACCTACTCTTCCACCTCAACTTGTAATGGCACTTGTTCATCATTTTGGTGCAATGGTGATTCAATCTGATGCATGAGTAGATGCTCCTCTATTTCTCTTTTCTCAGCTATAGTGTCAAGTGTAGATACACTTTTGATGAATTTGGGAGAAAATACCTGTCTCTTTCCTTTCTCATAGGTATGAGTGAACTAAAAAACCTTATGAGCCTTTAAAATCTGATTTTACATGTTGGAAGAGCCAACCTCCATTGTTCATCCTGATACTGATGGTGATGGTGTGTTATGCATAACAGGAGGACAAGTGGTGGGTGTTGTTGCTGCTTTTTCCATGAAGGTTTCCCAAGTCATGTTGATAGCTGAGAGATGATGTAAAACAATGAGTTTGACTATACCATGGTGGAAGAGACTTGGGTGATGATCTCTGTTTCAGATCTAAACATTTGTAGTCATTCTAACCATACTTCTGTACAAGTAATGTGGCAAGTCAAGTGGTTTAGTAAAGGTAAAAGGAATCAATAATCTAATATGGTACCTATAAAACCTAGAGAATCTCCCTTCACAAGTGAAATATTTCATAATTAACCTCATCAAAGGAGCATATTTGTTAAGGAGATGCCTGAAAGGGAAGATATACTCATGCTTCTCTCTAGCATGAGGTTTGAGGAACAATTTGTAATATTCAAGGTCTATATCCATGCCCTTAAACCACCTTTGACCATGCATTATAAAACTTTTGAGGTATAAAATGGGCCTCCTAAGAAAAATGTACAGCCAAAATAATCTTTATAAAAACTAATAGGATTCAAGATGATGATGTCAACCATGGGGGATGATTCACCATTTTTGGGGTAAAAAAGTAAAAAGATTAAAAAATAATAAAATAATAAAACTACTTTTTCAATTAGTATTTTCAACTTATCTCCCTAAGGTTTTACTCAAATTTCGAACGAAAGTACTCATTGGATGAAATGTATAAATTTTAAAACAATTATGTATTTCTTGGATTCTCTTGATCTAAAAATTATATGCCATTGTTAAGTACAGAATCCTTCTATTCAAATCGTTGCGGAAATTTAATCGCCAATTGAAAACACGTGAAGAAAGATCAATCACACATAACACAAATGTTTTTACCAGGAAAGCATAAAGATAAAAACCCCACTATCATATATTATGTATATATCATGGATCATGAAAAAATCTCATACAAAACTCTACTCCAAGAGCTTTCAGTACAATATACAATCGTATCACACTGTCATACAAAAATTGGCTAATACATGCACCAATTTACTGCTTCTTGACAGCCTATCTCCACTGCGCAATCCATGTTGATCGCAATCCCTGAATGAGTGATATACTGCCTTGAATTGACTAAGAAATCCTCATTGGCATCTCCCCAATGTGTGTGTGGTTGCATGAGTGCACCCACTAATGTCACAATTGATAGTCAAACTGTCCCTTTCACCTATCTCTCAACTGGGTCTCCACTAGATCTGACAGGCATGTAGTTAACAGTAGTAAATATTCAGTTGCATGTGAGCTCACTCCATGTGAATTAATTTAATATTTAATTCACTGATCTCTCACTAATGTATCTTTAGTTACAACTAGTTACAACTATCACAACTGAGTTTAACTCACTTAATTGAGTTAAACTACTTTACAACTCACATAACTACACATCCAACTCTATTACAACTTCGAATCACTTAGTTACAACTAAGTCCACTTGCATGTCCCACCAACCAACCTTATAACTCAAAATTTCTTCAGCTAACTGGTTTGCTACTTTAGTTAACTGAAATCAAGTGCTTCAAGAGAATAGAATAATATTTGTTGTCCAATTATTATTAAGAGATAATAATAACCGACATGCATTCTCTTTTTAGACATGCGATCTATAAATAGACTTCGCCCATGGATCTAAAAATAGAAACTTGTCTATAAATAGAATTTTTTCACCATTCTAAAAATAGACTCCTGCTATAAATAGAATTTTCTAAACATTCTAAAAATAGACATAAACCTAAAAATAGCCTGTGGGCCCCACCTAGTGTAGGTGCTTAATTTTCACTAGGATCATCATCTTGTTGAATCTCAATACTCCCTCTCAACAAGAAAGGGATTATCCTTCACCCCGATCCTGTCTCTATGGTATTCAAATTTTCTCCTGGTGAGCGCCTTCGTCAGAATATCTGCACCCTGATCCTCTGTAGGAATGTAATGAAGAAAAATGATCTTCTACTGCACACAATATCTGATATGATGATACCGGATATCTATATGCTTGATCTATCATGAAACATAATATTAATCGAGAGTTTAATGCAACTCTGATTATCATAATGAATCACTGTAGGATCTAAATGAGAACCAAAAAACCAACCAGGATATTTCTCATCCAAATAGCCTCACATGCAGCTTGACTTGATGCCATGTATTCCGCTTCTGCTAAACTGAGTTCCACGAATCTCTGTTTCCTGTTGTATCAAGAAAAAGTTGTAGATCCGATACTGAAGACCCCTCCTGATGTTCTCTTTCTGTCCTTTGGGCTGCCCGCCCAATCTGCATCCGTGAAGCCATGAAACTTCACCTCATCTATCTATCTGTATCATAAGCCATACTCAGATGTGCCTCTCAGGTATCTGAGGACATGCTTGCCTCCTTCCAAAATAAATTGGTAGGCTTAACCATCACTTGACTAAGTTGGTTCACTGCATAGCATATGTCCAGCCTTGTATTCACTAATACATTAGTAAACCCATTAACTGTCAATAGATAGTAGCATCCACTACCTCTCTAGATGTAGCGTCCTCTTTCCTCCAGTTTCCTGGAAGATAAGTATCCATGGGTTTGTAGTCCTCCATGTGAAACTTACCCAGTATCTCCCTTGCATACTTTACTTCAGACACAAAAATATCACCATCTCGCTGCCATATTTCCAATCCAAGGAAATAATGAAGGAGGCCCATATCCTTCATCTAGAACTTCTTTGCAAGGTCCTCCTTGCATGAGTGTATCAGTTGTTCATCACCAATCAGTATTAAATCATCAACATAAATAAAAATGATTAAAAGCTTACCCTCCACCACAATTTGGTATAATTTTGCATCTGCCTCACTCTTGGTGAAGCCAAGTCTGGTGAAATAGTTGTCAATATGAGTGTACCAAGCACGAGGTGCTTGCTTTAGCCCATATGCATCTCTTTTGAGTCTGCAAACATACGACTCACTACTAAAGATCTAAAATCCTTCAATTTTCTCAATGTAAACTTATTCCTCAATGATCCCATTAAGGAACGCAATCTTCACATCCATCTAATGAATGTGCCAACCCATCTGTGCTGAGAGAGCAAGGATGGCCCGCATGGAAGAATATCGTTTGACAGGTGCAAAGGTTTCTTCATAATCAATCCCCTCGATCTGTGAGAAGCCCCAGGCCAAAAATTTGATCTTGTATTTCTCAACACTCCCATTAGCATCTTTCTTTACCTTATAGATCCATCTTCAACCTACCACTGATTTATCAACCAGCGTTGGAACAATTTCCCAAGCATTTTTTCTAAAAATGGAGTCATACTCCTCCACCATTTCAACTACCCATGTGGGCTCCTACATTGATTCTTAAAAGGAAGATGGCTCAGTCACAATACATTTTCTCATGAGAGCCATGTATCCAGTGAATCGGTCAGGAGACTGTCTCTATTTTCGCTGTGAAGTAGGGACTCCTACATTCTGTGTCGCATCAAGCTTCAGCCTCTCAGCTTTTTTGGTACACCTTATGCCAGTTCTAATATTTGGCTCTGCGTGAGTGGACTCCTCCACTCCATCAACCTCCTCATATGGTTGATCCACATCTAGAGACTCATCTTTGGGAACCAAAAGTTCCTCCTCCACATGCAATTCCAACTCCCTCTCAAGAGAGAATTGCATGGATTCCCCTCATTGAATTTTATATCCCATTGCATAATAGTCATATTACTGTTAGGAAAATACACACGATAATTATGCAGTGTTTTTGTGTACAAATGCATTGGTACGCCCTGATCATGCATCATTTCTCATGCCGCACCCACAATCATTCTGTTATTCCTCTTAGAAACCCCATTTTGCTGAGGGTTATGAGGCGCTATGAGTTCTCTTCGAATTCCTTCTTTTCTACAGAAGTATTTGAATTCATTTAAGATGTATTCTCCACCATTATCGCTCCACAGAGCCTTCACTTGCTTCCCTGACTCTTTCTCAACCAATGCTTTAAACTCACATAAATTTGAGAATGTTTGATCCTTCTTCTGCATGAACAAGATCCAACATTTACTAGAAAATTCATCAACAAAAATAACATAATACCTATGTTTTGTTATTGAACCAACTGAGAATGGTCCACACACGTCTATGTGAACTATATCCAGGATCATTAAAGCACGGTTCTCCTTTTCATGAAAGGTGGAATTTACATACTTCCCCATGGTGCAACCCTTGCATTGATCTAACTGAGCAAGTGTTCCCATTGGAAGTCCAGTAGATATTTTCTGCATGACTTTCAAAGCTCCATGATGAATATGGCACAATCATCTGTGCCATAATTTGCCCTCATCCCGGCTCACCATTTTTTCTGCCTTTGCCATCATGGCAGCACAGCCTTCTACCTCCATCTTGTAGAGATTCTTGACTCTAATCCCTATCCTCTTGGCTTGACTCGTTGTTTTATGTCACAGGAAAGCTTTTCCATTACCAAAAACAACGTCATAACCTCTATCCTCCAACATCGCGACTAAGACCAAGTTTTCCTTTAGACATGAAACATGCATAACATATTTCAATTGAAATGGTTTACTTGAATCCCTCTCAAAGGTAATGGTACCAATTTCGGTCGCACTATATCGTCCATCGTCGCCCATCTGTATATGCATTTAGAGATATTTCTCCTCCAAGTCACCGAAAAGATCCTTATCTCTCGTCATGTGGAAGGAAGCACCACTATCAAGATACAACACCGATCCCATTGCACTTGAAACCAAGCATGTGATCAAGAAGAAATCAATTTCAAATTGCAAGACAAGGGCCTCACCAGCTGCAACTCCAACGGCCTTCTTGCTGTTCTTTTTCTATGGGAAGTTAGTGGCGAGATGCCCATGTTCGTGACAGTGAAAACACTTCACTTTGGAAAAATCCAGATTCATGCCTTTAGACTCGGATTTTTATTGGAATTTCTTCCCATTCCCTTTCCTTTCCTTGGTATCCAAAGCACAATCCTCTTCATCATCATGCTTTGATGAAGAGCCATCTCTGGTGTTCCGCCTAAACTCCTCCTGCACTAGATCCGACCACAGTCGTTCCCAATCCGGCAGTTTTTCCCATCCGTTGACAAACCCTTGATAACTATGCCAACTCTTAGGAAGTCCCAAGAGAGCCAAGCTCACCAAATCATCGTCAGCAACCATGATTCCCACACTCCCCAGTTCATCCCGACATTGGACAAACTTTGTGCGATACTTAGGAATATTGTTGCCCTTCTCCATCTTGATCTTTCTGATTTTATCCTTCAGCGCCAATTTCCTATGGTTGTTGCTTCTTTGGAAAATATCTGTCAAAGCCTTCCACATAGCATATGGAGTGGCTTTCCCATGAAGGCTTGAGACAATATGGTCTCGCACACCTTCCAATAGAATCCTTCTCGTCTTCGCTACTTTCTTTTGCCATGCGTCAAGTAATGTAGCATCCATCGAAGTAGGCTTAGGAACATCATTGTCAATGAATTCCTTCAAGCCATTATATTCAAGCACCTCCTCCATCTCGTCCTTCCATGCAATGTAGTTCGAGCTACCCTCGAGTGCAAACTCTAGCCGCAAACCATTGAAAGCCATTTCGATGTTTACTCAATTGTCGCACCAAGAAATTCTTGTAGAAAATTTGAATTGTTTCCACCAAAAAACTCAGCTACTGCTTCAATATTATAGTCTTCTTAGCTCTGATACCATGTAGAAATTTTAATACAATTATGTATTTCCTGGATTCTCCTGATCTATTCCTACTGCTTTTTCCATGAATATTGTCGCCCTTCTCCATCTTGATCTTTCTGAGTTTATCCTTTAGCGCCAATTTCCTATGGTCGTTGCTACTTTGGAAAATATCCATCAAAGCCTTCCACATAGCATATGGAGTGGCTTTCCCATGAAGGCTTGAGACAATATGGTCTCACACACCTTCCAACATAATCCTTCTCGTCTTCTCTACTTCCTTTTTCCATGCGTCAAGTAATGCAGCATCCGTCGAAGTGGGCTTAGGAACATCACTGTCGATGAATTCTTTCAAGCCATTATCTTCAAGCATTGCCTCCATCCTATCCTTCCATGCAATGTATTTCAAGCTGCCCTCAAGTTCATACTCTAGCTACAAACCATTGAAATCCATTTCGATGTTTACTCAACTTTCGCACCAATAAATTCTTGTAGCAAATTCAAATTGTTTCCACCAACAAACTCAGCTACTGCTTCAATATTGCAATCTTCTTAGCTATGATACCATGTAGAAATTTTAATACAATTATGTATTTCTTGGATTCTATTGATCTATTCCTACTAATTTCTCCATGAATATTGTCTCCCTTCTCCATCTTGATCTTTATGAGTTTATCCTTCATCACCAATTTCCTATTGTCGTTGTTGCTTTGGAAAATATCCTTCAAAGCCTTCCACATAGCATATGGAGTGGCTTTCCCATGAAGGGTTGAGACAATATGGGCTCGCACATTGTTGGTGAGGTAAATCCCCTCTGCGGACAGAGGTGATCCCACTAGCCCTAGAGTGGGTCTAGCCACAAACGAGACAAGCTATAACATTGATTCCTAGTTAACGGATGGACAAAGATTTGATAGATGACTTACCGGAGGTCCTACGCTGTTGTTATCGTCGGAAGAGTGGTTTCCTCTCGCTCCTACTTTGACAGATCACGATCCGCTCACTTTCACACTCGGACACCTGCACACACACAAGAAACAATGATGATATACAACATACTATTCACATCCGTAACTATCAGTTGGTCGAAGAAGACTAAATCAATTGCATTAAATAAACATAACACAATGATGGAACCAACACCATAGTCAAGTATATTAATGAAATAAAGGAAGAGTACAACCAAGCTTCGATGTTGTGGTCTACTCCAACAGGGTTCTAACGGAGCGCATCTCACAAAGGCTCGTCGGGAATTCGGACGGGGCTCTCTCTACGGAGTTCTCCTTGGTTCTACCTTCTCTATAGCAATTACTCAACTATAGTATCTCTTCTCCAAGTTTAGCTTCTTGGCTATATGTTCAGCTAGTTTTCATAAAGGGAGAAGGCCTGTTTATATAGAGGAAGAGGGAGAGGTTAGGATCCCTATAATCATGGAAGGGAATCTTATCTTCAAGGAGTGTTCCATTAGAGGTAAAAAACCATTACCTAAAGGTAGAGATCCATGGCTCATCAACTTTAACCACTTCTAATGATTCATCCCTGAGGTAGTTAGAAGGAAAATTCTACCTCTTTTTGTTAAAAACATTCCTAAAAAATCTACCGTGAGCACTACATAGGGACAGAGCGCCAGGTGGCGCGGGCTCTAGTGAAAATCCTCCAGATTGGCGTGAGGGGTGAACTGGCTACCCGCGCCAGGGCCAAAACATAGGTTTTTGTGTGCTTTTTGAGGAAATGTTCAACATGAGAAAAGATTTCCTTATGCAGAAGGATGCAAAGAAGGTGTTTACAGATTATGACACTACTCACAGGTCACAGGAAAGACCCTCCAATATGTGGGGCGAGGGACTGCAGGGACGGTGAAAAAATTTTGTGTAACAGATGCCCCCTAACGCATGAGGTCCAAGAGAGAGGAAGGCGTGAAATTATTTATGAGAATGCGTTCGACCCAAACACTGCTGTCAGAAAAATTGCAAGTACAAATACAACTGATATTTCTGATATATGACATGTGGCATGGGCACAGCCATCCATAATAGAGTACATAAACAATCAGATCTGAGGTATGGACACAGCCATCCAGTAATAGGGATCAACAAACAGACTCAGGTATGGTCGCAGCCATCCAATCAGAAGAGCTATGTAATAAGTCATAGTAATCCATAACGAACCCACAGCCTGGATTTCATCAGAAAAAACCCGAGGTCTTGCGCTCCATCTCGACCCGAACAAAGTACAAATTTGAGCATGCAAATATGTGAGCTGAATTCGAACATGCAAGAAAATCTTCTGATTACCAGCCAATGATGAAAGTTGTTAACGGACGTGAGAGAAACCATCAATAATGACAATGGTTCTCAAGGTACGAAAGGTACAATCCATGGAATGTGAACAGTGATCTAACGTTAAACACCCGTAGATTCAGTCAATCAAAGGCCAATGATGTGGACCTTACATCGAATGCGACGAACTTGTCATTGAGGCATGCAGGCTCTAAGGTACCTGAAGGGATTTTCTAGATCAGCTTCCTAGATAATGAGTTGGAGTCGACAGAAAGTGACCTAATCGAAGGTGGGCCATAATGTTTCCCACATCATCAATACGAGACAAAGGAATGTGATGTTTGTGAATCAAGACCAACAGAGAATCACAGGGAGGTTGGAAACTTCAGAGGCAAACTTCTCTTGAACATATTAGCGGCACGAGACTGGATTTGGAAGTATTTGACATCAAGGGATCTTAGGTCATGGTGACATGGCAAAGAGTAGATGAGCGGTCAAAAGAGATTACCCAAACCCATGGAGGCAAACGAATGACGAAGTGAGATGTCCCCAACCCAACAAGAATGCATACAAGTGCCATGTTCAAGAGCAACATACTGCCAACACGACTACAATCTGGTTCCATTTTCCCCCACCATTTCTAGCGAGTACCCCAATTATTTTTGAAAACAAGCTTGAAGGGGATAGCATATGCTTGCGATGTAGGTTTATCCTTCGGATAAATCCAACCTAGTACATTTTACAAGCCCTAGGAAGGAGGAACTCGAGTAACGTCATAACGATGGAGTCCGATGTCATCAGTTTTAACATGTCTGACAAAGGAATAACTCGGCATCTTTTCATATTTAAATATTTTGAAAAGAAAGTGGAAAAGAAAACTCCAACAAGGCCCTTTTTGTAAATAGTCTCACAGATCCGAAAAGGTAGAAAAATGTGTCTGAGAGAACCTCTTAGTCACGATATGCGAAGGTATTCCTTTTTCATAATTAATCTATCCCAGACTGAAAAAGGGGTAAACGTATACTAGGTAGATATCGTTTCGCAGCCAATTTAACGAGTTCAAAACGACAAGCGTTTTGGAAATATTTTTAGTTTTAGAGAGTCATAAAAGAGCTGAAAGGTGACTCCTTCTGGAGGAACAAGTGGTATAAAGGGTAGCAACTTTTTCCGATAATGGCGGAACTGCTTAGAACAAGTAAAGGTTAAGAGGTTGGCTAACAAGACCACTCATTGTAGCGATTCCTTAGGAATGGGTAAAACAACCAAGTGAAGGCGTATGATCAACCAAGAAAATGGTAACGATGGAATGAGAAAACCAAGGATCGTCTAGAAAAACAGGCTGATAAAATGGCAATCACGAGAGATAAAATGGGAATGGATTCATTTTTACACAAGCTTGAAGCAAAGATAAACTATGCTTGAAACCAGTTTCATTTTCACACAAGCTTGAAACAGAAACAAACTATGCTTGAAAAATAAGCATGCCCCCAGCATGGTGACTCAATTTGAGGTACATGCCCCCCAAGCTTCAGTCCATATGAAAGGCAGATGGAGTGAAGGTTCAAATTACGAGATCAAGATAAAGACTCAAATGGGATTTTACAAGATCTAATCAAAGACTCGAATTGAATAGTGACGTGTTTCATTGTTTTAATGATGTTGACACATTAAAAGAACTATCCTCAAAACTAATTCATTTTTTAATGAGGTTGACATAGAAGACGAACTATCCTTGAGACACCTTGTTTCATTTTTTAAGGAGCTTGACACAAGACAAGGAACTCTACTCCGACGATCGTGTTTCATTTTTTAGGGAGCTTGACACAAGACAAGGAACTCTGCTCCGATGACCGTGTTTCATTTTTTAAGGAGCTTGACATAAGACAAGGAACTCTTCTCCGACGACCGTTCATCATGTCGAATAAGAAGTCATATATTCCAAGAGGTTCTCATCTTATGGAAGGAAAACATCTTGGAAATCTAGACCTAATGCCCCCAGCACACGATGCACAACGTCGTTATCACTGAATATGGGCACAGGATAGGTAGCCACATAATTAACATGTGCCAGGGAAGATACAATTAGAAAATAAAGACCCAGAAGGGACGATGGTGGACCAGATGTCATGCCAGGACCAAAGAATGAAAGTTGATCAATGGTCACGATTCGAACTTTGTGTGGAAAATAAATCACACGAAAAAGGGAAGAGACAACTGCCCCCATGACATAAGTATAGTCACGCCCCAAGAGAAAATTGAAATCCAAGGGGCCTGGAACAACCATCACGTCTATGTGGATGGTTTTCCTTCCCAAAGTAGTGGGAAACTTCGTAAGGATCCGTAACGGCTGACTGGTTCCTCTGTTAAAAGCCAACAGATTCTGGGTAACAGGCATAAGCGGTGGAGAACCAAAATCTTTCCAAGTAGTGGAAGATAGAATACTAACAGACATGCCTTCATCTATAATAGTGCTGGGTATGACCAGATCAAAAGTTTGTACCGTTATCTCAAAAGGCACATAAGAAGGAAGGCGATATCTTGAAAATAGACTCCAATCGAAGGAAGCGAACAAACTACTTGGAGGAGGCACCATCGAACTGAGATGGTTTTCCCCTGGTGTTACCGGAGCAAGCGGAGCATTCTCCTGAACTTCCAGCACGGGAGTATGAGGAGCGACTTCTTGAACTACAAGGATGGAAGAATCTTTCTCCAAGTCTGAAGAATCTAATGAAACAAGAATAATGTGGGGGGAATGAGATCCACTCTCAATGGAAAAGACTTGATGAACCATAGGCAGGATAAAGTCGACCGATTCCACGTCCAATGGTTGGTCGGGAATGGATTCTTGAATTTGAATTTCCAGGGGAGCGGGATCGACCGAAGATGAATCTTGACCGATCGTGGAATCAACTAGTGGAGGACTCAAAGAAAGTTTCTGGTAACCGGCCAGAAGACAAGGTGCAGAAATAGTAGAGTTGTCCAACACTCTCTTGGCTTCATCCATGTACGAACAAAGTTGAATGGGATGATGTCTTTCACACAAATTACAAGGATTCGTAACCTTACCCTGTTTCTTATGAGTCTTATCAGTACTAGTCGAAGATGTGCCACCAATATGACTTCCAGAAGCCAAAGGCAACGACGGACGACCATCGGACCATGCCTCGAGCACCTTGAGGATTCCAGGGAAATCTCGAAGAAAGTGGTCACATTTGCACAACATGCAAGGGAATTTGACTTTCCGTGGAAGGTTGGATGGTTTATTGAGGGAAGGTGTCTGAGGCACGATAGCTGGAGCATTAGCCTCTCGTTTATTCGACTTTTTCTTCTTCGTCTTCCTCTTCTTCTTCTTAGCCACCTGGTTATTGGATTCCAAACTTTCACTAGGCGAAGTAGAAGAGGAGGGCGAAGAAACATGCGAAGAAGGGGAGAGGTCCACCTTAGAATCAACATGATGTTGTTTAGGTGGAGAGGATGGTTGAACAGAGATCGGGGCATTGGGGACCACCGAGGTCAAAAAAAACCACACGATAAAAGCAATAGTTAACCCTGGAAGAGACAACGTTGCCATATAAGGAGCACCAACATTCCCAAAAGCAGGAAAAGGGCCAGGGTTCCCTTTAGAGGGGATTCCTTGGTTGGTAAACTGCGGGAAGGTTGTCATTAGAAACAACTATAAAACAACACTAAGGAAACTAACTTTAACCAGGAATATTTCGCGGGTAGTTAATTTTAAGACACTGAAACCAAACTCTACCGTTTCATCTTTTAAGAGTCGAGAAATAGGAAAAAGGTGACTCTATCACTTTCAGGTTGAAACGATCATGAAAGGACAAGTGCTCGATGATATTTTAAAATTTATGGAGTCAGTAAAGATCGAAAATGACTGCTCAGGTAGTCTAGGTAAAAGGGTGTACCAGTTTCCCGTGAATTGCCATATACACCTTGGTAATAAAATGAAAGAAGAATTAACCAAGGACTTGACGTACGTGCAGGTAATCTACCTAAATGTTGTGTTCAGTGTATCATGGTTACAAGGCGACAGACTCAGCTTCCTATAGATAAAAGGGTTGCAACCTAGAGGGGTCTCCCTTTATATACTCGACGGTACGGGGAGCGCAAGTCCATACTAGTGCTATCTGAAGCCAGATGGCGAGCGACAACTGCTAGGTTTAAAGACGTCGAAACACGTCTCTAACTTAGACCACTAAATGTTTCGTTAAGTTTCAATGTTGCCTTAGGTTAATTGAATAAATTTTAAGTTGATCTTATATTTATGTTTCAGTTCCAAGGTCCTACCGAATGTTGAATCTCACGAATCCCTAAATGCAAGCTACATGCCATAAAATACCATTTTGTTCAATGAAAATCTATCTAGGAGAAAGTTTATGAGTTTTCAAGAAATTAATGAGAACACACAGAAGCATCCACTACAGTATCTGATGCAAGCTAACGAAAATGATAAATCTTTCCTAGAATGTCTAATGTTAGTTATACGAAAGATTTTCAATTCTGCAATGCAAACAAGAATGCAAGCACAAAATTATTTTGATTTTTCAACATAATAGGGCAAACAATGCACTAAATGACATGAAAAACAAACCAACACACTAGTTCGAGAATGTTAATGTGAGAGTCAAAGCGAAACAATTCAATCAAATCAAAAGCAAACAAAACAAAACTCAAACCAATGTTGCAATATCTCAAATCGAAGAGAGATGTCGAAACAGACCCATACAAGTAGTGTAATCTATGCTTGGAGTGACAAAAATCACAACTGAATGAAAGAGGCAAGAACCATTCAACCAATGCAATCACTCAAACGGATCAAGGGAGCCGAATGAAATCAAGCAAGAAATGAAGTTGACCGTGAAACAAAAGACCCAGACTCCTACAGGAGGCTCAGCATACCAAAGCACTAAAAAACCTTAAGGGTATGATGCTGACAGGAAATGGACAAACAAATGAAGAAAGGAGGTTGTTCAAAATCACAAAAAATCCTAAGGCACTCAAAACATGCCAAAAAATAACCCAGAAGCACAAGCATTGACCAAAAACTCCAAAATCAAGCAAACCCTAGCACCTATAGGAATTGACGCGACTGTTTGGTTGTAATCAGTGCCAAACAGGGGATGGCACGGGTGTTGAAATATCAACAAGCGCCAGTGGCTGCGACTGTCAGACTAGAACATGCGCCAAGCCAGTTAACCCTGGTAAAAGGAAATTTTTTGAAAAATAGAGGTGACATCTGATCCTCTGGGGCTGAACAGGGGTCTTAGACTCAACAAAAATAATCAGAAAAGGCAAGCTAAGAAAGCAAAGACCAAGAGGAAGACCTAATGGATGAAAGACAAACTCGCACTGATCCCTAGCAGAGTCGCCAATCTGTTGGTGAGGTAAATCCCCTCTACGGACAGAGGCGATCCCACTAGCCCTAGAGTGGGTCTAGCCACAAACGAGACAAGCTATAACATTGATTCCTAGTTAACGAATGGACGGAGATTCGATAGATGACTTACTAGAGGTCCTACACTATTGTTATTGTCGGAAGAGTGGCTGCCTCTTGCTCCTGGTTTGACAGATCATGATCCACTCGCTTTCACGCTCAGACACCTGCACACACACAAGAAACAACGACGATATACAACATACTATTCACATCCGTAACTATCAGTCAGTCGAAGAAGACTAAATCAATTGCATTAAATAAAAATAACACAATTTTAGAACCAACACCATAGTCGAGTATATTAATGAAAGAAAGGAAGAGTACAACCAAGCTTCGACGTTGCAGTCTCCTCCAACAGGGTTCCAGCAGAGCGCGTCTCACAAAGGCTCGTCGGGAATTTGGACAGGGCTCTCTCTATGGAATTCTCCTTGGTTCCACCTTCTCTATAGCAATTACTTAGCTATAGTATCTCTTCTCCAAGTTCAGCTTCTTGGCTATATGTTTAGCTAGTTTTTATAAAGGGAGAAGGCTTGTTTATATAGAGGAAGAGGGAGAGGTTAGGAGCCCTATAATCATGGATGGGAGTCCTATCTTCAAGGAGTGTTCCATGGGAGGTAAAAAACCACTACCTAAAGGGAGAGATTCGTGGCTCATCAACTTTAACCACTTCTAATGAGTCATCCCTGAGGTAGTTAGAAGGAAACTTCTGCCTCTTTTTGTTAAAAAACATTCCAAAAAATGTTGGTGCGGGCACTACAGAGGGACAAAGCGCCAGGTGGCACGGGCTCTAGTGCAAATCCTCCAGATTAGTGCGAGGGGTGAATTGGCTACCCGCGCCAAGGCCAAAACATAGATTTTTGTGTGCTTTTTGAGGAAATGTTCAATAGGAGAAATGATTTCCTTATGCAGAAGGATGCAAAGAAGGTTTTTGCAGAGTATGACACTTCTCATAGGTCACGGGAAATACCCTCCAATATACGAGGTGAGGGATTGCAGGGACGGTGACAAAATGTTGTGTAACACACACCTTCCAACAGAATCCTTCTCGTCTTCACTACTTTCTTTTGCCATGCATCATGTAATGCAGCATCCATCAAAGTGGGCTTAGGAACATCGCTGTCGATGAATTCCTTCAAGCCATTATCTCCAAGAACTTCCTCCATCCTGTCCTTCCATGCAATGTAGTTTGAGTTTCCCTTGAGTTCATACTCTATCCGCAAACCATTGAAATCCATTTCGATGTTTACTCAACTATCACACCAAGAAATTCTTGCAGCAAATTCGAATTATTTCCACCAACAAACTCAGCTACTGCTTCAATATTGCAATCTTCTTAGCTTTGATACCATGTAGAAATTTTAATACGATTATGTATTGCCTGGATTCTCCTGATCTATTCCTTTAAAATTTTAGGGGCTAATATTTGCAGGTGTGGTAATATTCCATGTTTTTTCTAAAAAAAATATTCGCCAATTTCCATTTTTCTAAAAATGAATTCGCCCAAATTCTATAGTATAAAATTATTTTACTTTAAAATTCGCCAATATTATATATTATCTAATATAAAATAATTATAAATCTAAACATTTTTACAAAATTATCATCAAAAATTTTGAAATTTGGATATTGGGGACTAATAAGATTCACCAAGTTTGCTAAACTTTAAGATAACCTTCCATCCCTAAAATTTTCCCTGGTGGTGGGCACTACTGCTACTTTTTCCATGAAAGTTTCCCAAGTCATGTTGATAGGTGAGAGATGATGAAAAACAATGAGTTTGACTAGACCATGGTGGAAAATACTTGGGTGATAATATTTGTTTCTTCTATGAACCTTTTTAGTCATTCTAACCTAACTTCTGTACAAGTAATGTGGAAAGTTAAGTGGTTTAGTAGAGGTAAAATGCATCAATAATTTGATATGGTACATGTACAACCTGGAGAATCTCCATTCACAAGTGAAATATTTCATAATTAACCTCATCAAAGGAGCACATTTGTTAAGGAGGTACCTGAAAGGGAAGACATACTCAGGTTTCTCTCTAGCATGAGGTTTGAGGAACAGTTTGTAATCTTCAAGGTCAATATCCATGCCCTTAAACCAATTTTGACCATGAATAGGTATAATTTTTGTTGAAGAAATAATATTTTCTGATAAATTGAACTCTACACCTGCAATGATGGCCTTTCCCATACTGAAACTTGTGGCAAATAAGCTTGTCAATTGGAGATGACAACCTTCTTCCATGATTTTCTCACTGAATCTCAAACATCTAGTCCTCTCAATGCATCCTTTGGAAAAATGTGATGCATTAACTTCTTTCAAGGTGGAGGGTTCAAATATGATGTGGCGCCCTCCTTTCTGGATTTTCTTTTCACTTTCCATAATTTCTATCAAAAGGATGAAAATTTGGGTGTTTAGATGTAGTGAGTATGTGGATTGTGAATGGTAGGGAATGACAGAATATGGTCTCGAGAAGGTGTATGAGGGTGTTAGATGGTAGGGTTAGGATTTAGTTCACTGAAATTATCCACTAATAAACATAAATGAAAATATAGTGAAAAGGAGGTAAGCAAGAAAATCAACACAATGCTTAATAATTTGACTTGAGGAGAATATGTGGTGATTAATTATTGTTGTAGAAACTGTAGAAACTGATGGCAATGATCCTAGAGGTTGGAGGAATGATTTTGGAGCCAAAATACCAAAAAATTTAACACACACTTTGCAGATACGTAAAAAAACACTCCAAATGCATAACAAAACATTGCAAATGTGCCAAGCATCGGGATGAGAGTGGAGGGAGGTACGTGGGAAAAATGGTGGGAAAGTGGTTTGATTTGGCGGATTTCAGGGGGGGTAGGAGTGGTAAGAGGTTTTGCGACGGGAGGGTGAGAAATGAGGAGAGGCTAACACGTGAGCATACGGCCAGTAGGAGGAAACCACCTTTTCAGACCACCCCCCCCCCCACCCCCCCTACCGGTAAAGGTAGGATGGCAAGGGGGGGCTGAAGAGGCTTATTGATCGTTGATCTGTCAAAGGAAATATCTAGTGGCTAAGAGGAGCTTGAGATTTAACCACAAGCGAGAAAAAAAAAATTCGTTTTCAAACCTTATGACTCGAGTGGAAAAATCTCGATAAAATGCATAATGCCTCCAAAATTAGGATAAAAATATATCAAACTCAATAATTTGTGCTAAAGGCACATATTATCACAATTTTTTCGAACTTAGGATAAAGACATCTTGGCTTGAGGGTTCCTGACCCAAGTTTGGATTTAAGGTTTTCCAACAAACCCCTATACTACTAGCCCTTTTGGAAAAGACCTACTTGCGCAGGCCAAGGTCTCACCCGAAGTAATATGGGTGGGTACTGGAACCAGGTTTCCGCACCCTAGGAGAAAGAGGGTTATTGAGGCATCTCGGTTTGAGATCTGTCATGTTCGTATAGAAGCGGCCTTATTAAAAAAATTTAACAGTATAGAAAGTGAAGCTCATATACCCATAGATAGAATGTAATCATAAGCAAGCAACTATTATTAAGAAGATCTCGTCAATACCTTCGCATCCACGTGTGCATCAACAATTATCATAACAGAACAATTGCAACTATCTCAAAAATACTTCAACAGTAACCTAGATATTTCAGATGACACAGAGATACTCCAACAGATTTCGTATTCATTAACAGTCAAAAACCCAGTTACAAACCCAAATTACCACCCGCGCACACAGCCAGCAGGATCTGCACACAGCAGGACTGAGGATCTCCACGCACATAGCCATCTAGAGTCCTTACCCAACCACAACCCAAAACAGATCTCAACAGTTCACTAATAGCATCTATCAATATTAACTTAATTCTAGACTCGATCTATTCATCTATTTATAGCACCTTAGCCTACACTATCCTATGGTCCGCAAAACATGGTTTACAGACCCTAGGTCTACCCCTTTTGGCCCATTACAATCCATTGGGGGTTTAACCCACCCCAAACCCCCTTTGCTAGAGAAAATATTACAAAAATATTATAAAACTGGACAAAAATACGGCTAGGAACCCCTATTCCAACAGTCCCCCAACACAATCTTGTGACTCGTCTCGAGTCACAACGTCAGTGAGGTCTTCATCTTGTCCTTGAGCTGCTCCAGTACAAAAATCAGCGGAGGTAAAATACCAAGGCTCTGCACAGCGGTAGTCTGCGCAATGTCCACCATCTTTTGAGAGGTTGGTCCTTCTGTGGCAGCAGTGACGCTGTCAAGAATCTGGTTCAATTGTTTCACTGCCCCATCTAAGTCCTGTGAGATCTTGAGGGCGTCATCTAACCAGAGTGTGAGATGGTCACTGAGTACCTATTTCTTGCGCTGCAGCCCCATAATTTTAGTGAGAAGCGTGTGGCTGGTTCAAAGATGGGCTAAGCACTGGGCAGGAATAAGGGTGGACATCATAGCTTCCAGCTACACAAATTCTTGCTCCTTCTGAGTTAACTCCTGATCTATCTCTCGGAGGAGAGGGTCATGTTGGACCTGACACAAGAATTCCATAGCCTGCTCAAGCAGAGTGACACCCGGGCTAATCTGCATTATGATAGTGTTCGTAGCTTCCGTAACTAATGCGGCGCGCTTGGCGCGTACCTTCGGGGGGGTCTCAGGTTGCAACTTGGCTTGTAAAGATGCTAGTTGAAGTTCAAACTCAACCTTGACAACCTATACCTCGGTCCGGGATGCCTTCAGGGTGGCGATCAAACCTTCAACCTTAACTTGAGGTTTAACAAAAGCAGGAATGACTCCAGGCAGGTCCTCACAAAGCCTGCTAATTAGTTGTTCGAGGGCATCCTGATGCGCAATGGTGGCAACGTGCGCAACCTGGAGTTGAGCGACTTCAGCGGCATGGGTTAGAATATTTTTCTCAGCTGTGCTGATGTGCTTCTATATTCGGAGTTCACGGTGCTGGATTTCATTGGTGACAACAGTCAACAATTCGTGGAGCTTTGCACTGGCCAACCTCAAGGCCGATGGATGAGCATACTTGGACTTGGGTGCACAATTCAGCAGGTTTCAGGACAAGGGCTACACCGGGGAGGGGGAAGATTCGGCTATATACAATGGCAGCCAAAGCTGTAATGAGGCCCAGTGAGCCCACAGGGGTCTGCCTCGCTTGATCTACACTCGCCTGATTCTTCCTCGCTTGATCCACGCTCGCTTGAATTGTGTCGGCTTTGAGTTAGAGGGCCTGCATCTCAGCTTATAAAGCACCTATAGTAGCCTTGTGTTGTTCTTCCCAAATATTTCATTGATTAGCAGATGCAGTGGTGACAGCTTCGGCAATCTGATCAAGGTCGTCTTCTGTGAGGGTAACTTTCATGTTGGTGCCGATGTTAGTGGCCTTACACTTCTTTCTAGACCCTTGAGACAATTCGCGGGGTTGCTTAAGGGTGTGCAGGACAGATGTGCCAGCGTCATTAGCATTGGTCATATGGTGATTGGGTGAGGAGTCCACTTCTGGCTACGCAGTAGTGCTCCGAGGGGTCACCTGCAGCGTGGCCGCTAGGGCCACAGACTCTACATTTGGGCTAAGTGGAACGATAGGCTTGGACACTGCGTTGGGCCATATGAACCTGCTGCATCTAGGTCAGTTGGTTGGGTGGGGACCTTCCACTCTGGTGGCCAAGTGGCGATTACCTCTTCGATTTCAGCCTCAGTAGTCATATATGGAAGATTATGCCAAGTGCGATCTTTCTGAGCTCCAATTTGCACATTCTGCATGGTTATCTGAAATGCCGCTATTTTCTTATACTTTTCAAAGATGGCCGGGGACAGGTGCGGTTGGGAATCAATGGCCACATAGATAGCCCCATCATAGAGTATCCATAAGAACTTGTTTTCCTCCACCCGCTTGGGGTCCTTTGAGTCCCACAGGTTGGAAAACCATGCCCCTTCACACATGCCTGCTTCTAGAGGGGGGAAGACCACTTCTTCTGGGGTCTCCTAGGCAACTAAGATGATTAGCAGGAGCAGCCATGAGTATTAAGACACTTTCCCTTGCTCCTTAGCCTCACGCACATTGTTAAGAAACTATTCCACCAGGTACTGGGACTAATTGTAGCATACTCCTTTCTTGCACTAGCCAGCGATCTGAATTACGTGAGCAGGGACAGTGGGGGCCTAACGTTTTCGCATCATCTTACAGGCCAACAGTAAGCTTCCCATGTGTGTCCCTGGGTTCTGGATGGTGTGATTCAGGAAGTCCTGCTTGTTGCGGTCGACCCCATACTTCTTCTGGACAAAGTTAGCATTATGGTGCTCAAATTTCTTTCCCGTTCCATCCCAAGGGTGGGGTCCATTCATCGGGAGGCCTGTGATGCGGTGAATAAGGGTAGCATCAATCAGTATGTGGCCTTGGAGCCACAAGAAGCCATCATGGATAAGTGCCATTAGTTGGCGCCCGATGAGGCTAGTTATGTTATAGCGTCCAAAATGGGGAAGGCTCAGCAAGTTTAAGATGCCTTCCCTGGCTAATCCCATGACCCACAACAATGGCTCAACTTTGGGCACACCATCTTCGATTACCTGTTCCAAGTAGAATTTCAGATCTAACTAAGGTAAGGCCCCAAATTTCCCTAGGTCATGGTCATCGAACTTGATGTTAGGAATTTTCCCAAACATATCGCCCTTCTGGGGCACTTCCTTAGGGACCAGAGGCATCTGCAGATAGAAATGGGCAACATCTACATTGGGCAGACATGTTTTTGTTCTGTGTGGCCGAACGTACGAGGGTAACCAAGTCAGTGAGGTCACCCACAGGCCTTCAGCGGCTCGTTCCAGCAGGTGCGAGAGTGCAACGGACGATCGCTTCTTAGGCACCTTCTGGGGGGGTCACCTAATTTGAGGGGAAGTACGAGGCTTTCCACCAGCCTGTTTCTTCTGTTTGGCCTTTCCCTTTCCCTTCCGGTGTGTTGAGGTTGAGCTAATTTCTTCTGCAGCAGGGGTGACTCCTCAGACCTCATCAGAGCCTATCTCTTCAGATGTTCTGTCAGGCGGAGGCACATTGGGGTTGGTAGTATTCATCCTCGCTTGAAATATGAATTCAGTGTGGCTACTGTCGGACACTAGAGCTTTCTCAGTCATGCGATCAACAAAGAGACAGAAACAATGAGCTATATCAGGGGGGCCGAGGTGTGGCGAATATGAGCAACAGACGAATCTCGTAGAACAATTAGTCCAAGCCTTAGAGCATTCACAAAGAGAAATAGTCGTCAGACCCTTAATTTCCTTCCATCATTACAGAAACGATGAAAAATCCTCGTAAATCGCCTCATTAATTTCCAGTTACCCAAGTCATTAAATGGAGAGCGTGATTTTCCATGTGCCTGCTTCGCTTCAACGGCTAATTTCTTCCATTTCATGCAGCACCTGCATCTATCTCATACCCACCTGTGCTGCTAGTCCTGCGCATCCACGCCTACGCATCCTCCTTATGCAGTCGTTCTTGTGCATCCTCTTTGCGCGTAGTGTCCCTGGTACAACTACTATAGCCATATAGTCATTTGATTGGCAGCGTGGAGTCCTGGTAGGGCTTTAGCCAACTTCCATTAACATATCCTGGTAAGGACGCACCCCACAGGGTAGCCAGTTTGACCGCTCCACCATTGGTGATTTATTTGACCACATACGGACCTAACCAATGCTGTTGGAATTTCCCCTGGTGCTTCGCGAACTGGATATCATATAGTAATACCAATACGTTTTTTGAAAAGTCCTTCTGTCTAATATGGTGATTGTGCCATGCTTTTTCTCGGGCTTTCTAAACCTGCTGATGGAATTGGGCAATGAACCGGTCTTCTTCTAGTGCTACCAGCTGCGCCAAGCGCTCTTGCATAATGTCAGGATCAGGAGAATTTTGAGAGAAATAGGGTAATGCCACAAGGTCACTGGCGGCCTGAGAAGTCTAAGCTTGAATATTGGTTCGAGAAACAGATCCAGGAATTTTCCTTAAAATAGAATCGAAGTACAAGGCTGACTGCTAAAGAGTGGAAAAACAAGTATATCTTTACTGAAGTATATGAGATTTTCTTTGTAATATTCACACACGAACTACAGGAGTGGTTAGCAAGGTTAGCAGAGTTCCAATCCTGTGGAAAGGATGATCAAGTTAAGCAGTGGACTCCTGAATTGATCCGACAGTTGGAAAATGCTGATAACAAAATCACCCGGACTGTGGACCACTAGGTAGATAGTGTCTTGGGAGGATTTGTAACAGAATTCGCAGTTGATCAGTTCGTATCTTATTCTGAAGCTAAGCATAAATTCTTCAAAGGGTTCAAAGGTAAGTTCTTAAAAACACTGTCGTTATTAATTAAGATACTATTGTGCGAAAAAGGTGTGTTGTGCAGTCATACCACGTGAATGACCTATGATCAGAGAAGAAGTACAACGTGAAGCAGTAAATACTACAGGGTTAACCAAGAAGGGGATTGATCGATATATAGCCCTCTAAGAGAGCCGCCTACGCACGAAGGAACTAGTCCACTGGTCACCCCGCGGTCAAATCCGCGAAATGGAAAGAACTCACCTACACCACCACCACCACCAGAAGACGACATGGCTACGCACATGAAGCTACCTACCTTTTAAGGGTGTAGGGGACAAGGACATGGACCGATTTTGATTTGTGGCAGAATCAGTATGGACTACACAGAATGTTGCTAGCGATGTTGTAAAAAGAGCGTAGCTATCCCTAGAATTTGAGGGAAGAGCTTTGGATTGGTTCATGGGGTATGTTGGCCAGCACGCGGATCCGTCAATACAGGAAATTAAGGATGCCTTAAAGCAATAGTTTTAGAAACTGAAGTCCTACTCTCAACTGGTGATTGACTTAAAATATTTCCAACAAGGACCTATAGAATCAGTATGGGAGGCCGATCAAAGGCTAAAGAAAGTTATCAATAATGGGGATTTTAAGTACGAAGACAAACAACACAAAGAACGGTTCATTGCCAGGCTATTACCACACCTGCATGGGCATATGGGCCAGTAGATAATTGATATGCAAGAAAAGGTCGTGGAAATTGCCATGAAGCTAGAAGCTGCATCGAGGGATGATGCCAAATTTAGGGTGTAGCAGATCCAGGGCCAGTTGGAGGCGATGCACCTTGAAATCCAAAATCTACGAAAATAATGAGAAAAAAAAGCTATTACAGACATTTGGTGCAGGGTATCAGGTCACACCAAGGATCAGTGCCCTCTGCTATTAGATTACATGCAGGTTGGGGGCCCTAACCCGTTACGCCCCAAAGAGGTTGCAGGACCAATCAGCCCCACGTTATGGTGCGCAAACCGTTGAGTAGTTCGGTTTCATGATACAAACCACTGCCCCCGACTCGGTGCCTATGTCCCAGAACTAAAGAAGCAATGGTTTAGATTTTTCTCATCTGTAGGACATGATGAGCACAATTTCCGAACATATGATTTTATGGTAGATAGAAGAAACCTGTATAGGTTATAGGCTGATACTTCTACACCACTATCTCCCTCTGGATGAGGAGGTTCCCCCGCACGTGGCCGAGGGGGGTAAGATGTGGAAGCACAAGACGGGGAAGAGGACAGCTAATCTATTTTAACTGTGGAGAGGTGGGACACTTCGCACGGGACTGTCCGAACCCTGCATGAAAATCTTGTAGATATTGCAGACAATTTGATCATGTGATTGAAGATTGCCCTGTCTTGATAGCAAAGATGCAGAAAAAACAGCAAACACCGACACAGAATGTGAAAAGGGTTAACGCAGAACCGCGCGATGAGGGGCCCAGTATTGACATAATTACACGTAGTTGCATGGTCACAGGAGGAGCTGAGGAAAAATCCATGTCCAAACAAATTATCAGGAAAGCCGCTGACAAAAGGAAAATCCTAGACTTACAAACAAAAAGGAAACCTTCCTTGAGGCTGGCAAAGAATTTACCAAAAGAGAGGCACCCACATCCAAGAGCCCAACATACCTGAAAGTAGACGAAGAAGTAAAACTGTTCCTACAGGTATGTATGAAGTTACTACGCAACCAAAAGGCAGTCGAGAACCTCCAAGAATTGATCGACAGCTACGCAAAAAATATTGCCCCACCCATAGAAGTAAGAGATGTCCACAAAATTTATAAGCATAAGAAGAGGACCAGTCGGGAAATGCGGCTAACTACGTAGATCATAGATTATGAAATGAATCAGGTCATCCTTGATCTAGGATCCGATGTGAATGTCTTGCCTAAAGAGACCAGGCAGAGGATGGGAGAACCCAAGCTGGAATGGTCTACTATACAGCTCCGCATGGTGAACCTGCAGAAGATCATACCGCTAGGAAGGCTGTCAAAGGTTATGGTAGACATCGCAGGAGTTAAGGTATACGTAGAATTTGAGGTGATTGAAATTGTAGATGATGCGGATGCTTACCCTGCGCTCTTGGGGCTAGATTGGGCTATCGACATGGGAGGTATTATCAATTTAAAAAAGAGAACCATGGTTTTCGAAAACGAGGGTACACGAGTAATAGCCTCTCTGGATCCGGTAGAAGGCGAGTGATATACAGAATCAATACGTGAAGGGGATGATGTTGACAAGATATACAAACTAAATTCTCAGAATGAGGACTAGATCAACCCTACAGCGGATGGCGTGCTTTGCTGGGAGAAGGACAGTGACTGTCTGTCTGATTCAGATGAGGAAATCGAAAATTGGTAGAACCGATTGCATGATTTATCTGCACTACGATGCCTAAAGATCACAAAGAGCTTTCGCTGCATCTCCTTAGAGGTAAGAGAGTTGTGTTATTTCGATTATTTTGGCAGTATTAAGGAATTTCTTAAAGCATTCGAAGCAGAAGTCCCAAGGGAATGAAGGATGTGGGCGCTTAACCTGGATATGCGTGCAACCCCTATGCGGTGGTGGGAAACTCATAAGGGGACTTTCCAGGATTGGGAGGAATGTCGTAGGATGTTGATCCTAAGATTTGAACCTCCAGTACACCTACGTATGGATATTTTCCTTGACCACAGGGACCCGCGCCAGCACTTGTCAGTATGGATGGAAGCATGGTGCGAAAAAACTTGGGATGAATGGGTCCACATGTTTATCCATGCCTTGGGACCTATCCCCACCATGTGGTATTTGGATACAGAGCTACACCAGCGTACTCCCCACTGGGATACCATGAAAGAAGATTTTTTGAGGACATTCGGATTGATAGGTGGGACTGAGAAATTAGACGAAGCCCTACAAGACATCAATGCTCTAGTGTTTGATGAATCACGCCCTCGCATAGAATGGGGGAACCCAGCTTGGGATGCAAAAATGCAGGATATTGCCAACTGCTGGAACCTATCAGTAGCAAAGTGTGATAAGGACCCGCGAAATGTCTCTATTCTAGAGTTCGAGGGTGAACGCGCAGTTGCTGGACCCCCAGCACAAGAAGTAGATGTGACTAAGCCTCTCAGATTAAAGGAAGTTAACATTGGAATGGAAAAACAACCCAAGATGTCTAGGATTGGGGATTACTGGGATGACAATACCATTGGAAAAATCGTAGAACTACTCACTGAATACCAGGATCTATTTCCTGCAAAATTCTCAGAGCTCAAAGGTATTGTAGGGGACCTAGGTGTCATGTGGATCACCTTAAAACCAGACATACGTCCCATCAAGTAGCGACCTTACCGATTGAACCCCAAATATAAGCAGAAGGTCCGAGATGAAATCGATAAAATGATAGTTACCGACATTATCGAACCAGTAGAACAATATGATTGGGTAAGTCCTAAGGTGGTCCAAGAAAATAAAGCGAAAGGGGAAATCAGAACCTGTGTAGACCTGTGCGAGATAAATGACGCTTGCGTACATGATCCTTTCCCTACACCATTCTCTGATGAAATTCTTGACAGTGTGGGTAGTTAGGAAGCATACTCATTCACCAATGGGTTTTCCAGCTACCACCAAATCAGAATTGCACCTAAGGATCGCAGAAAAACTACTTTCTTAACCGAATTGGGATCTTTCCAATACACCGTCATGCCCTTTGGGCTCAAGAACACCCCCGCCATCTTCTCACGAGTCATAGTGGCAGTATTAAAAGAATTTATTCACAAGTTCCTAGAGGTATACTTTGAAGATTGGATATTGTTTGGATTGGTAAAGAAACATGTATCGAATTAGCGCATGATGCTGGATGCCTGCAGAAAGCACCAAATCTCCCTAAACATTAAGAAGTGCATATTCTGTGTACCTTTCGGGATCTTGTTAGGACATGTGGTATGTCGGCAAGGATTGATGGTTGACCCAGCCAAGGTGGCAGTGATCATCAATTTTACAATCCCCACAACTGAGAAACAATTGTGCTCCATCCTCAGGCATACTAGCTACTATAGGAAATTTATTCAAGGCTACGCACTGATCACGGCACCATGGAAAAACTGCTAAAGAAGGACGTATCTTTTTTCTAGGACGAGGATTTTCAGAAGAGTTTCGAGATGCTCAAGGAAAAGATGGTATTTTCCCCTATCCTCATATTTCCTGACTGGACGAAGGTTTTTCATGTCCATGTGGATGCTTCAGGAATTGCCCTGGGCGCAGTCCTCACACAGCCCAGGGAAGGGGACATTGACTACCTGGTTTTGTTTGCTAGTAAGAAACTTTCTAGGACAGAATGTAATTACTCTACTACTAAACGAGAGGGACTCGCCATGGTGTATGCCCTACAGAAATACCAGCACTATCTACTAGGAGGGAACTTCAAGATGTTCACAGATCATTCGGCTCTGAAGTACCTAGTCAATAAGCCTGTGTTGGGGGGGGAGATTTTCCGATGGTTACTACTGTTTCAAGAGTATGATTTTGAGATAATTGTAAAGCCTAGGAGACTAAATTTTGGACCAGACCACTTGTCCCGAATCGAGAGTGGTGAAGATCCAACTAACCTAGAAGAAGGCTTACCCGATGTGCAGCTCTTTGCTATTAAGGTGGTTGATGAGCACTTTTTCGATATTATTCAATTCTTAACTACAGCGAGGGCACCTGCACACTACTCGGTACAACAAAAATAATAATTGGTCACCCGTGTCGCGGACTTCACCATCATTGCGGGCCAATTGTCCAAGCTAGGAGCAGATGAGGTGTTGCAGAAGTACGTTCTGGAGCATGAAAGACAGGCCATTTTAGCGAAATCCCACAGAGGGGTGGCAAGTGGTCACTATGTCGGTAAAGAAACTGTGTAGAAGATCCTAAGAGCTGGGTTGTGGTGGCCCACACTACATAGTGTCTCTGCCTGTGAGACATGCGAACAGATGGGCAAAGCTTCGTGCCAGGATGAGATGTCCTTGCAACCACAAATGGCCCTACAGGCATTTGAGAAGTGGGCCATTGACTTAGTAGGCCCCATTAACCCCCCCGATAAGAATACAAGTGCTCGATATATCATTACGGCCACAAACTACGTTACCAGGTGGGTCGGAGCTGCAGCTTTCAAGGATTGTACTGCGGACACGGCGACACACTTCCTTTTCAATAATATATTAACTAGGTTTGGGTGCCCTAGGGTCCTGATGAGCGACATAGATACGCATTTCATTAATGAAACAATTAAGGCTATGACTGAAGAATTCCAGATCCACCATGCCAAAAGTACCCCATACCATCCACAGGAAAATGAAACCGTAGAGGCCTTCAATAAAATCTTGGAACAAGCGCTCACCAAGTTCTATAACACGCAATGAAGTGTTTGGGATGTGCGCATCCCCTCTGTCCTCTAGACCTATAGAACCACATGTAGGAAGCTCATGGGAAAAACACCCTTCTGCCTGGTTTATGGGAAGGAAGTTGTTATGCCTATGGAATACATTGTTCCTAGCTTGTGCATCTCGGCCTTCACGAATATGGTTGATCATGACATGATGCAGGAGCGCCTGGCACAGCTGGTAGCACTAGAAGAAGACCGGTTCATTGCCCAATTCCACCAGCAGGTTTAGAAAGCCCAAGAAAATCATGGCACGATCGCCATATCCGACAAAAGGAATTTTCGGAAAACACATTGGTCTTACTATATGATAGCCAGTTTGCGAAGCAACTGGGGAAATTCTGACAGCACTGGTTAGGTCCGTATGTGGTCAAAGAAATCACCAATGGCGGAGCGGTCAAACTGGCTACCCTGCGGGGTGAGTCCCTACTAAGATATGTTAATGGAAGTCGCCTAATGCCCTACCAGGACTCCACGGTTCCGATTAAATGACTCTATGGCCGGAGTAGTTGTAGCATGGACACTATGCGTAGGCGTGGATGCACAGGGGTGATGTGTAGGACTGGTAGCATAGATGGCTGCGAGATAGGCGCAGGGGCTACATGAAATGGATGAAATTAGTCGTTGAAATGAAGCAGACACATGGAAAATCGCACTCTCCATTTAATGACATGGGTAACTAGCAATTAATGAGGTGATTTACGAGGCTTTGTTACTATTTCCGTAATGATGGAAGGCAATTAAGGGTCCAACAGCCATTTCTCTCTCACGAACGCTATAAGGCTTGGACTAATTTTTCTATGAGATTCATCTATTGCTCATATTCACCACACCTCGACCCCCTTGATATAGCCCATTGTTTATGTCTCTCTGCCGACCGCATGACTGAGCAAGCTCTGCTGTCCAACAGTAGCCACGCTGAATTCATCTTTCAAGCGAGGATGACCTCTACCGATTCCAATGTGCCTCTGCCTGACACAACATCTGAAGATATAGGCTCTGATGAGGTCCAAGAAGTCACCCCTGCTGCAGAAGAAATTGGCTCGACCTTAACACCCCAAAAAGGAAAGGGAAAGGCTAAACATACGAAATGGGATGGGGGGAAACCTCGTACTTCCCCTTGAATCTGGTGATCCCCCCGAAAGGTGCCTAAGAAGTGGTTGCCCGTTGCACTCTCGCACCCGCTGGCACTCACCGCTGAAGGCCTGCGGGTGACCCCGCTAACTTGGTTACCACCATACGTTCGGCCACGTAGAACAAAATCTCATCTGCCCAACGTAGATGTCATCTGTTCCTATCTGCAAATGCCTCTGGTTCCCGAGGAAGTGCCCTAGAAGGGCGATATGTTTAGATAGCTTCCTAACATCAAGTTCGATGACCATGAGCTAGGGAACTTGGAGGCCTTCCCTTTGTTAGACTTGCAATTCTACTTGGAACAGGTAATCAAAGATGGTGTGCCCAAAGTCAAGCCAATTTCATGGGTCACGGGATTAGCTGGGGCAGGCATCCTTATCTTACTGCGCCTTCCCCATTTTGGACGCTATAACATAACCAGCCTCATCGTGCGTCAACTGTTGGAACTTATCCATGATGGCTGCTTGTGGCTCCAAGTCCGCATACCAATTGATGCTGCCCTTATTCACTGCATCACAGGCCTCCCGATGAATGGGCTCAACCCTCGGGATGGAACAGGAAAGAAATTTGAGCATCTTAATGCTAACTTTGTCCAGAAGAAATATGGGGTCGACCGCAACAAGCGAGGCTTCCTAATTCACACCATCCAGGACCCAGGGAGACCCCGGAAGAAGCGGTCTTCCCCCATATAGAAGCGGACATGTGTGAAGGGGTGTGGTTTGCCAACGGAACCATTTTTTGGCTTGAGGGTTCCTGACCCAAGTTTAGATTTAAGGTTTTCCAACAAACCCCTATACTACTGGCCCTTTTGGCAATGACCTACTTGCGTAGATCAAGGTCTCACCCAAAGTAGTATGGGTGGGTGCTGTATCCAGGTTTACGCACCCAGCAAGAAAGAGGGTTATTGAGGCAACTTAGTTTGAGATCTGTCAGGTTTGTATAGAAGCGGTCTTATTTCATAGTTATAACAGTATAGAAAGTGAATCTCATACACCCATAGACAACATGTAATCATAAGCAAGCAACTATTATTAAGCAGATCTCATCAATACCTTCGCATCCACGTGCGCATCAATAATTATCATAACAGAACAATTGCAGCTATCTCAAAAATACTTCAACAGTAACGCAAATAGTTCATATGACACAGAGATACTCCAACAGATTCCATATTCATTAACAGTCAAAAACCTAGTTACAAACCCAAAATACCACCCGCGCACACAGCCAGCAGGGTCCGCACACATCAGGACTTAAGATCTCTGCGCACACAACCAGCCAGAGTCCTTACCCAACCACAACCCAAAATAGATCTCGACAATTCGCAACTAGCATCTATCAATCTAAACTTACTTCTAGACTCGATCTATTCATCTATTTATAGCACCTTAGCCTGCGTTATCCTATGGGTTTGCGGACCCTAGGTCTACCCTTTTTGGCCCATTACAATCCATTGGAGGTTTGACCCACCCCAAACCCCCTTCGCTAGAGCAAATATTACAAAAATATTATAAAACTGGACAAAAATAGGGCTAGGAACCCTCGTTCCAACAAGACATAAGATATAAAATTTACCCCATTTTATCCCTTTGACCCCTTTTGGAACAATTTGACAAAGAAACAAGTTTTGAAATAAGACAAAGTGTTTTACTTTATTCTCCTAACTATACTTACACCCTTTAAAAGACTGATTTGATGAAAATAAAGCCTTGTTCGCCTTCTTTGGTGAAATTTTTTGACTTTTCAGTGGCAAAACAAGGCGACCTAGATACAAACTTAAATGGAGATGGAATAACTGACCTAAGACTCTAAACGAAAATGAGTGACATAACTTCTGAGATGATAATGTTCATGGATGGAATGAAGGGAGCATCATTTTTGACCTAGACCATATGCAGTGACCAAAATTTATTTGAAAACTTGTTTGAAAAGACAAAATATTTTACCTAGGACTACTATAGCAATTAAATTGAAGGAGTGTGTTTTATCACTATATATTGACACTAACAATGGTATCAAAGCCACGATTGGCTTGACTCCCTCTATGGAGGGCCACGAAGATGAGAGAGTCTTGACTTTTATCACTTTGTACATACATCAGGGTTAGTGTGATGTGTTGAGTGTTTATGTGAGTGTAAATTTATTTTTTGTGTAGATCGAAAAAAAAAATGGATTTAATTTGAAGAGTGTGTTGCAATAAAACCGCAACCACACTTGTCTGAATAAATAGCCTTTAATTGAGTCTCAGCACAATTTGGAGAGAGTTATTCTCTTTTTCTCCCGCAGCATGAAGCACATTGATCTGTGAATATGTTTTGTGGTGTATGATGCTTTCCCGAAGGTTTCTGTTGTGGCGGTTTTTTAGATCTATAGATCTGTGAGATCTACAGTTGGGAAAATCTGGATGGTCTGTGTACTTACCTACTAAAGATCGTTCTCTTCCTTATTTCTTTAGCTATTTCTTACGGAGATTCAAGCGATTATGAGGGGACCTGCGTTTGCACAACGTACATTAGGACATACAACATATGGAAGGAGGGAATGTACTCCCAACATCAAAGTATCTCTTGTGGATCATGGATGCATGTACAACCTCTCGATCTTAAAACCATAGGAAGTATGATGAGTAAAAGGTAAATCAACGCTCAAATATTGTATGTAGAATTTCTAGACTAGATTCAAAAATCTATGACGGAGCTGAAGGATATGAAGAGGAAAATCTCCAGAGCAGCAGAGGTCAACTTTGACTGTGGTTGTCCATCGCTGATGTGCAGGTCGAAGACCTAATTATGCAAACCAACATCATTGTTGCAGGTTGATTGGCCGGAAGTAATAGGAGTTCATTCTAAATTGAAATCAAGTCGTTGCTAGCTTAAAGAAAATATTTGATGTAATTGTCATACTGGGAATCTTCGCATAACACGTCGACTTCAAACTTCATCAACTTAGAACCTCGATTGAATGGTCAAGGTACGGGTCCCACCATCAGTGTGCTGACTCGATAAGGTGTCAAGACTGGGGCAAACACCAGTTATGTAGTACCAGGTAATGTTTAGAGCGCTAACATGGGTGTGAATAAATTTGATGCTGTGAAATGGTCATAAGTCAATCTTGAGGAAGGATTTAGTAGGCAAAAGATCTAAGAGAAAGTTAATCTCCCCGAATTCCAACTCAATTTATTGGGAGGAAATTCAAGTGCAGAGGTTTCATCGACCAGCTTAGCTAGTGGGAAGAGTTGCTTTAAAGATGGTATCGATGTTACATTAATTATTATAAATAAATAAATAAATGAGGAGAAAGGAGTCGCTAGTGGAAATGTTTCAAGTGAATTTTTCTTAAAATGTGTTATTTTTTAAGTGTAAAAATCAAATGAAGAACTAATTATAGAACATATTAGCATAATTTCAAATTGGTGGTTCTTGCTTCATATGGTGACACAAGAACATATCACTAATCTGATTATGGATAATTTGTTATAAGCTGGTGACATCGTGTGGAGCCAAGAACATCAGCTTGCAGGTTAATTTGATTATGTGTTTTAAGATTTTATCTTGTATAATTGGCTTTTGAATACATCCAGTACCCAGACATCATTCCTAGATAACGGGGGAATATAACGAAAGACCATGTGTTCAACATATGGAGGTGTGTCCATAGGATGGTTCAGTATTGAGACTGACCCACCATGCTCCAGGAGGTCAAGAAGCATCATTTTTGCAAAGTACGTCAAAGATGGTCTGAAGCGGTTATGTTTTAAATGGAGGTCAAGTGACAGCTCGAAGATATGGTGAAAAAAGAGCGGTGTTTGCGAGATTCCAGAGTGGTTGAGTGCTGATGAAGACCAGACAAGCATAGGTTAATATTGTTGTTGTAATATTTATTTTTAATGTTTCCCATGTAAGCATTAAGGGAGGGTGTTGGAAGTAATGCTTCCATGTCATGTGTAGTTTTCAATGTGAGTCTCTAGGTGTCAGCTTAAAAGCTATTGTTTCCTATGTGTGAGTCATAGTCAGGATCTAGATGTCTTGAAGTCAGTTATTTGTGTCCTATATATTTGTATCTGATGTGATCAATAATATTAAGCATTTTGGTGTTGTGAGTGTTTAATCACTCTTGTTTCTCTCTCTCTAATTTCTATCACGAACTATAAGCCAAGGAAAAAATAAATAATCAATTTCTTTATCCAAACAATTCTCCAAACCTAAAATTTATTTTTAAATAAATTAATTCATATTTATACTTTAAATATTCAATTAAATCGCATAACATGTCACATATTTTTTTCTTCTATGCTACAGCCTTATGGGGTTTCCTTTGAAACATGTGGTGTAATTGGTAGTTATATATGAATAAAATACACTTAGCCAAATAATACCTCTACTACCCCAACTTTACCAACCTTAATATGTCATCATTTAAAATAGTTGAAATGACCTTACCAGGGAAGAAAATGATGATTCATTAGTAAAAAACAATGAAAACCCAATTACTTTAGTGTGACATGTGCAAACATATTTTTTCTATTCTAGTTGTAGAAAAGGAAATTGTAAAATCGAAATGACCTTCTAAGAAACTACTAAAAATGAAAAAATAAATAAAATAGGAAGTAACTCATAACTCCAAATTCAAGCAGAGAGAAAAACAATGGGAGATGTTTCTTTTACTCAGATCTCTGAGGAAATAAACAATCAAAGTGAACATGTAAATACTATTAAATACCATTAAATATCAACTAAATAATAATGCCTAATTCCTCTGGTTTAGTTTTTGAGTGGTTATGTCTACGAACAAAATTCCAAGAGGAAACCAAAATATAGAAGAAAGAATATTATCATTTGCATGTGTATAGATTCATTATATTGCTCTCTTACTCCTCTATATATAAAGGATAAGGGGCATACCACTGTGGTTGTTAACAAATTTTTTGTTGGAACTTTATGGGATGTGTTTTTCCTCTTTGTAGTAATAGAATACATAAGTAGGTTAGGTGGTTCCATCCAATGTATTTCCCTTGTTTTTATTTTCAGCAATATGTGTTTATTTTCAACCGCATATGTTATCAAAATAAAGTAGTTCAGGTCTTTTATTTTTATTGATGTTTATATTTTTAATCTACCTAGGCTTTACAGTTTAGTTTTTTAGTGCAAAATTACGTAACATGGTCTTTTAAATTAAGAGTTACATGCCCAGAGGTAGTAAAGAAACAACATAAAATAAGTGAGCTTAGGAAATCCCAGTTAATATAGTTGTATACTATAGAAATATAAAGTATGTATTTGAAAACGATCAATCTAGGCCAAAACCCTAGTTTTTTTAATTTTTGGGTAAATGATATTGAACCATCCTAAGCTCACCGGAGATTAAATATGCTCACAATAGTTTATTGTTTTCATATTGTTGTTTTTTATATTTTACAGTAGGAGGTTCATAGCTCAATCCTTTGTATACAACAACGGAACGCCCTGACCTCAAAATCATCAATCCTCTAGTTCTCCTATAGGAAAAGACATCATTGATAAAAAAATAGCCTGTTTAGCCAATTGGTGAGGCGGGCTATGAAAATGAAATAAACAAAATATTGGATGGATTGGGTCCATGTTTTACTTATTGGTCGAGTTATGTACCTTTACCTGTAGATGCTGACTTATTTCCAGTTATAGTTCTTATCTAAAATTAGCAACCTTGTAGACTTCTTCCTTATGGTATGAGACTAACATTGGGTGATCTGGAAATGACCAAACTGTGAAAGCTTGCAATAAGAATACTTCCTCACTTTGCATTAGGGATAAACAAGAATCACTAGGTTTGTGTTGCTAGAACAGTGAAGCTATGGGAAAGAAATGTGATTTCCGAAATTGCAGTTAAACGGTATGTTCAAAATACAAGCAATGAAAGAATGGTTGAAGAAATTAAGAGATCCATACTGTGATGTTCTTAAAAGGATGAAAGAGAAGATTCATCTCCATGACAAAGGATATGAGGAATTTACCAATTCCCACCTTCAATATCTCTAAGCTCATTCAAAGCTTTTAAAGGGCATGAGGAATTTACCATCTCCCACCTTCAATATCTCTAAGCTCATTCAAAGCTTTTAAAGGATATGAGGAATTTACCAGCTCCCACCTTCAATATCTCTAAGCTCATTCAAAGCTTTTACCTATGTGGAATTTACCTCCATGGTCTGCTCATAACCAATACCAACCGAAGTGCCGACTCTTTCCACTGCTACTCACTTTGATAATGTTTATTTCCAAAATCTAGTACCCAAAAAGGGGGTGTTTTCTTTTGACTATGAATTGTTCTTGCAGAACAAATTTTTTTTTTTCCAACTGAAAAATACAAATGGAGCTCTTAGATATTCATAATCCCATTGGGATTGGACCATTCAACCTATGAAGACTAAAACTCCACATATACCATTGTAACACATCCTCTAATTGGGTGAGAATCACCTTATGTGTGAAGGAAGGGAGGGAAGGAGCCACAATTAAACCTAACCCCAAATTGAAAGAATTAATTTTAAAGAATATAAATTTAGTTTATTTAGATATTTTTTTTGTTATTTATTTAATTATTTTTTGTATCATAATATTTATTATGTTATATTAGATAATAAAATTATAAATTGACATGTTTAATTAAGCAAGAATTAATTGGATCTATGATTAGATTATACATATTATTAAAGTTAAAATCTATTTATTATTAATAAAATAAAATTAATGTTAACTAGACTAATTAAGTTTGTTGACACATAGAGAATTAATTTATTAATGTTACCAGGCTAATGAAAATATAATTTTAGTATTAATTAAGACTTTAGTATTAAATGCTATGAAGGCTTCCAAGGATGAATGGAAGGGCCTAGTGGCACTCACGTAGCTAGTGATGGAGGAAGATTTAGTAGATCTATGAGGATCTACTCAAATCAGTAACACTCATTTATGAGCATAGTAAAAATGGAAAGCTTACACCTACCATTTTGAATACGTGTGCGAGTCAAGTAGAAGTTGTGAATTTCACAACCTACACTAATGAGGCTTATGTGTCATGCACATGTTCAACCAATTTATAATGGTGAGGATGCGATGGAATCAACGCCAAGGAAGGTGATCACAAGAACCACCTCCATTATAATCACATGTACCATCATTGGAGTTGGATTGCATATTTCTCTCCCTAAGGTAAATTAATGAGACATTAAGAGGGCATCAACAATGAAGGTCGCAGTAGAGCACCCTCCATTAAGGGTAGGCAACCCCAAAAGATCAAGGACTCTGATAGAGGACCTCCAACTAAGGACATTACTAGGGAAATCCAAAATATTAAGCTTCTATAATTTTCTTGAGGTTGTGCCAGCACGAGCAAAAGTGTGGTTAGAGGGAATGGTAAGATGTTTCACACTAAGAGAGTGTACTTCCAATTTGAATGCTAAGATAGTGATATTCCTACTTAGATATATTTCCTTGAATTGGTGGGGTAACCTGGAGTGAAAACTACACCTCACTCCTAACACAGTTACTTAGGAGTTAATTGAGGAAAGGTTCTAGAAAAAGTACCTTCCAACATATTATGAAGAACAACAAGTATAAACCTTGCATGCTTTGATGCAGCGAAACCACACGGTAGAGGAATATGACACTAGATCCATGGAATTGGTTAAGTATGTCTCTTATATGGATATTTATTAGCGTCAGGTATATTCATTCATTTATGTATTGAACCCTAAGATTAGGGCAATGGTTTGAATGTGGAAACCATCCTCAATTGTGGAAGCTGTTGAAAATTCTCACTAAGTAGAAAAGCACTTGGACTTGAAGGGGGGAAACAAAACCATTTTTCCAAAATAGCCAAGGTTTATGGAGAAGGCCCCTAGGGCCTTATCTAGGGGTTGAAGTTCGAGGCCACAACCATATGGAAACAATATTGTACCCAAAACAACAGTAATATGGATTTTAATGGCTACCAGTATAGCCTCACTGTTAGCTTCAAGAACGCATGTAATTTGAGGTCATATGTGTGGAGCTACAAACAGAGGAATGGGCCCCAGGGGAAGGGGCTCATTCCATAGGGCCCCACAAAATTATGTTCAGAGTCTACCATGCATCACTTGTTAGGGAGGCAAGGGACCTTAATACTAGCATGGTTGCCCTGATTTACAAACTAGTAATAATAATAGAGAGGGAAAGGCGTTGATGGGAGGAGAAGGTAACCACCATCAAATTTATGTAATGGTAGATAACCAAAAATATAAACACCAATATTCCATGGTGGAAACCTCATATATGATAAACCATGTAAAATTTTAATTTTTGTTTGATTATGGTGCTACAGATAGTTTCATTTCACCACTTGCATTAGAAAAATGTGGGTTGGTAGCATGTGAGCACTATGACTTTAAACAAGTCGAAATGGATTCTGGGGTAAAAAAAGCAGTAGGACCTAGTGTTGACCAATGTTAGGTAAACCTCAGGGTGTATACAACTAAGTTGAAGGCAAACTTCACTGCGTTGGGGACGTACGATGCAATCACTGGAATGGATTGGATGGAAGCTCGTTGAGATTTGGTAGATTGTTTAAAAAATAAAGTGATTTGTTTAGATGATGAAGGTAGGTCAATTTAGATTTGGTGGTATCCAAAGAGGAGTGTACATATGATTCATCTCGATGATGAAGGTAAAAAAATTTCTCCAACTTGGCTATAAATTATATGTATTCAAGGTCATAAGTGACAAGAAGGGACCCTCCCTAGATCAACACCCAATTTTGTCATAATTTGAGGATGTATTTGCTAAATATTTTTCAAGATTACCCCTTGTGAGGGATTTCAATTTCATAATTGACTTGAAATGTAGTGTGGATCCAATATCCATGACACCCTACAGTATGACGACTCCAGAAATTTATGAGTTGTAAATGCAGTTAAAAGAGCTATTAGATTTTGGATTTGCTAGACCTAGTATTTCACCTTAGGGTACGTCTATGATTTTTGTAAAGAAAAGGATGGTTCCTTGAGATTGCGCATAGATTACATGGACTTGAATCAAGCCACAGTAAATAATAGGTACTTTATACCCAAAATATATGACCTTTTCAATCAAATGAAGGGATCAACAATTTTCTTGAAAATCAATTTATGATTTAGATGCCACCTATTGAGGATTAAGGAAGGAGACACCAAAAAAAAATCATTTTGAACTCAGTTTAGACATTTCATAGTAGTGTTGTTTGGTTTAACCAATGCACTAGTAGCGATCATGAGTCTCATGAATGGTGTGTTTCGAAATTATTTGGACCAACTTGTGCAAGTCTTTTTGGACGATATTCTCATGCATTCCAAGAATAAAAAAGAGGATGAAGGGAACTTAAGGGTTATTTTGACATGCTTAAGTGAAAATAATTTTTATGGTAATTTGTCAAAATTATCTTTATTTCAAAAGAAAATTCATTACCTCAAGCACATCATCTCAGGATAAGGGATTTCAGTTGACCTGGAAAAGTTTAAGGACATAATGGATTGAAAGTTTCCAAAAAATACTCATGAGGTGCATAGCTTATTTGGGCTAGCACGTTATAATCAAATATTTGTGGAAGGATTTTCAAATATTTGGAAACTCATCACCACATTACAGCGCAAGGGAGTTAGGTATGAGTGGTTAGATGAATGTGACACTTCATTCGTTGAACTAAAGAGATTACTAACCAGTATACCAATCCTTTGAGTGTATGACATGGAGAAGGAATTCATGGTTTGCATGGATACTTAGAAACAAGGATTAGCAGTTGTGTTAATGAAAAAAGGTGTAGTGATAGCTTATGCGTATATGAATTTGAAGAAACATGAAGATATGTATTCTACCCATGACTTAGAATTAGCAGTAAAGATGTTATCTTTGAAATTGTGGAGACACTACCTCCTCGGGAGATGTTTTCAGTTAAAAAATTATCATGAGAGCCTGAAGCATCTCTTCACTCAGATGGATATCAATCTTAGGTATAGGTGATGGAGTGAATTCATGAGTGAGTAGGATTTTTGGATTTCTTACATCACGAGAAAGGAGAATGTGGTGGTCGATGCAGTAAGCAGGAGGCCACAAACCTTCTCCATGGCACCCTTGAGGGTCCATTTGAGAGAGAATGTATTGGAAAAAATATTTTAAAATAGTTGGTATCTAAAGGTTACATCAATTATTTAGAGTGGGGAGAAGATAGAACCAAAGTCTAATAGTTATGTCCTTAGAACCGTTTTTCCACAATAGCCAAGGTTTATGGGGAAGGCCCCTTGGAATTCTCCAGGAGAGGAAGTTCAAGGCCACTACCATATGGAAACAGGGTTTTACCTAGAATAACAATAGCGGTGATTTCAATGGTTGTCAATGCAACCTTGCCAATATATTCAAGGACTTGTGCAAGTTGAGGTTAGACGCGTGGAGTTGCACACAGAGGTAGGGGTCCCATGGGAAGGGGCTCATTCCATAGGGCCCCACAAGATTCTATTCAAAGTATATCATGCATCACTTGTTGGGGATAAAGGGAACATCATTACTAGCATGACTACCTTGATTTAAAAATTGGTAACAAAAGTAGAGAGGGAAAAGCACCAATGGGAGGAGAAGATAACCAACATTAGATTTATGCAGTGGTGGATAAACAAAAATATGAACACCAATCCATCGTGGTAGATGTTGGAAAATCAATGCTTCTTGTATATTATGTTTTACTTTCCTTACTTGATAATTAATTGTGATGTTAGTTGGACTTTTATTACTTGTATTGCTTGTTCAACTAGTAATTACCAAAACAATGAATATCACAAAGAGACAAAGTACACAAGATATAGGCTCCAAGCCAGGGAAAAACCCCTCCAAGGGGGAAATTGAGAAAGAATACTTCTCTTCTTATAGAATTAGTTCAAAATGATACTTCTAAGATCCAAAGACTAAAGTCAAAATTCCTCCCAAGCACCAAGTCTGCTCACCAGCAGGATCTCTTCCAAATTATTCAAATTCTTCCAATATTAGTGAAAGTCAAATCAATCCAAACAACTTCAACTTAGAATCTCAGACGTGCAACTTGAAGCTACAATTTTTTCCTACAACTTAGGCCCCTGCAACTTGCACAAAAACCCTAAACAACTTCGCACTTGTGGACAGAAAAAGGTGTTTCACCGAGAGATTTTCATTCCTTCAACTTATCCCTCTTTTTCTTGTCTTTCTCACTCTTCTTCCTTCTTTGCTATTGTAGATTGAACATGTGTGAGTGAGTGTCTCAAATGAGTCAAAGTCCTTCTTACTTATAACCTTTTTGAGGGGTCGAATAGACCTCTTTGGTTCGACTTTGTCATAGCTACGTTGACTTGGACTTGGAGGAGAAATTAACTTTATTGACTAAAAAACAATTTTATTTTCTGTTATAATGAGTCCAAATGGGACTATACTACATGAAAAAACTTCCTTATTGACCTATAAAGCCCTAGAAGCATGAAGAACATGCTTTGACCTAGACTAGATCATGAAACCCATGCTTTGATAAATAAATTTATTTTTCTATTTTTATATATACAAAATATACAATGTCATGTTTACAAATATGAATACCGAATCTAGTTACATTCTCCAACGCTCCCTCATAACTAGGGAGGTATTCATAATCCCATCATGAAGTATAAGGAATCTAAAATTAAGTATTCTCATCAAAAGAGTTGGATTGATAAGCCACCCTTTTAAGCATCTATATTACAACCATAATTGTCAACAAGGCCTTAACTTGACAAGCTCAAATTTTATGAGAGCATCATGCTCAGAGGATTTAGGTGAGATACCACACTACCTCTAAAGGAACATAACCCATCTGAATGTTCACTAAGTATGTCCTCTAAGTACTATTCTTACCTTGGATTCCCAAACCTCAAAGAATATCGGTCCTCTTTAAATACTCGTATCTTGGATGCCCTACCTCATCCTCAGATATTATCGGTCTATAGTTTCACTTCTATCTTGGATTCTCTAATACTGAAGAAGTTCCAATCTCACATGCTTATCCAATCCTTTAGACCCAATTCTTTCTTCATGGCCTTCACTAAGACTTACAGTTGTCAGTCCTGGTCTAGTGCATGACACACAAAGAAAGGAATATATTTTCCATTATCACTCCCTCTCAATTAAGGAAGAGATATCTACCAAACCAAGATTTCTTCTTAAATACTCAAGATTCTTGATTGGTAATTGTTTCATTAGAATATGAAATACTTATTCATCTATATGAATATATAGTAGCTTCATGACACCATCTCGTACCAAGGTTCTGATGTAGTGGTACTTGTTGTTTATATTCTTTGTCCTAGCATGAAACATTGGGTCTTCTGTTAGTCTAATGCAACTTTCATAGTCATAATGTATACATGTATGGATTATTGGTCCTTCAAATAGAGTCTGATATCAATTTTCTAAGCCAAACAACTTCTTGACATACTTCACTTGCAACAATATATTACTTCTTTCTCACCCATGAGATCATAGAAGATACAAAACTAAATCATCCACCTGTAGTTCTTCTTCCATCTGTCTCATTGCCACTCCAATCAGAATATGTATATCCCATGAGTTGAATTTTTTTACCAGCATATCGAAGGTAGTGATGTATGGTCCCACGTAGATATCTAAGGATGTGTTTGGATAATATCCAATGGCCATGCTTTGGCTCCATCTGAAATGGACTGAGGGCATTTACTGTAAAACAAATTTCAGGTCCTCAAATAATATCCCAAAACTACAACGGGATAGCACTAGGGTTTCGACTCACATGAGACCGTGCAAACCCTCCATCCATTGTCATCATCGACCACTACGCTCCTGCAATATTGTTCCCTGATTATTCTGTAGGACCCATGGCAGATGCAAAGGGAGAGGCCCAAGGCCTCTCCCAAGGCCATTCCTCAGGAGCCGCTCCACCCAGTGATCAAGCAAACATGGCCATTCAATAAATCCCTGCATTCATAGCAATAGGAAATGATGAGACCCAGTCAAATCTAGAACCATAGGTCAATGAGTCACCTACAACCTCTAAGTTCATTCCCAAATGCGCAGATTGACCCAAATTGGTCATTCTAACACAGAGAATAAATGCCAAAAACCAGTTCATGCATGATCACACACTGTTATCTCCAAATTTATTTGGATCTGGCCCACAAAATGAGCTCTCATAGGATGGATAGTGGCCAGCTAGAAGCCGAAAGATCATATAGATCTTCAGCTAGGCCAAAAATCATTCTTCATTGTCATGTTTACCCGTCTTGAGGACAAGAACCAAATCACAGACGGAGGGCCCTATTTCTTCAACTCAGCGGGTATCTATCTACAGAACTAGGTGAAACGCTTCAACCTAGACAAAGAAGACTTATCCTGGGCTCCCGTATGGGTCAGGCTCTATTATCTACCCCAGAACTATTGGGATGAACTCACTCTTCAAGAAATCGGGGGACTACTCCGAGAATTCGTCAAGATTGAAAATCAAACAAGGATAAACAAGTACAAATCGTATGCATGCATATGTATTTACATAAATATAGATAAAACCCTTCAGCCTCAATAAATCTTCGGCATGAAGATTTTTAATGGATTCAAACTTTGGATTACGAGCATGTTCTATTCAGATTCAGAAAATGTCACAAGCATGGAAATTTGTTCCGGGAATGTCCTCTCACTCAGAATATCAACACCTCCAAAGCAAAGGTTGCACCAGACGCGGAATTTTTCACAAAGGTACACCATAGAAAACGCAAAAACTGAATAAATTTCGTAAATATTCCACCCATGCCCCCATCCACAAGAAATAGTTTTTATATTTTGGGCAAGCAACCTGTAGATAGAAATATTTCTCAAGAAAAATCCCAAGGGGAGTTTTCTCTCATGAAGGAACCCCATGGATATACGCATAATGATCCCTCTCAATCTGTCCCCTCTCAAGCAAAAGGAAAAGCTCAACAAACCTTTGAAACTCAATCAGAAATACTCTCCCTCCAAGGGAACGAAGGAATAGAGGAAGCCCCTATGGAAGAGGATCTCATAGACTTTGACATTGGGGATATGGACATCGTAGGTATGGAAGATTCATGTAAGCACAAGGCCTTCAACTCCATCACCCCAAGAAAAATAAAGATTCTCACCTCATTTCTGGATAGAGCAACCCTAGGCATCCAAGGAGGAATCCTTCAAGAGGGGAAAAAGGATAGATAAATAGTAAAAAGAGAGGGAGAAAGACATATCTACAAATACTGATCACAGTGGGACGTACCCTCCTGGATTCTGGGAAATATGCCCAGCTAACCTAGTTCTTCTCCCTTATCAAACGTTCTTAATGAAGGTTATCTCCTGGAACATAAGGGGAATCAATAGCCCCTTAAGCATCAAATGATTCGAAGGAAAATAACAGTTGAACAGCTTAGTATTCTTATGATTCATGAAACCAAAAGAACAAGCACCTCCATGGAAAAGCTTATGACCAAAATATGGAAAGGCAACCTTTTAGTCTCGGTGGATGTTAACGTAGCATCTGGAGGCCTTACAATCTCCTGGAATCCAAGATACATTGGCCTTAGCAATTTCCTAGTCATAAAAAACACCATCACTACCTCCTTCCATCTGGAAGGAACCTCTATCAAAGGCTTTGTTACAAATGTCTATGGCCCCCAACTCTTGCAACAAAAGACAAAGTTACTCCAGTACCTGACTTGGCTCAAACACCAAATCCCAAATCATCTCTTGCTACTGGGGTGTGACTTCAATACGATAAATAATCCGAGAGAAAAAAAGGAGGCAGAAGTTGAAGCAAGTTGGACACAACAATCTTCAAAGACTTCATCGAAGAACATGATCTAGTGTATATCACCACCACGAATGGGATACACACCTAGAACAATAAAAGAGGAGGAAGCAATCAAATTTCCTGCCATATGAACTAATTTCTGGTCACAAAAAACTTCATCACTGTGGGAGGTGAGCTTATTGCCATGTTCATGCCCTCCATGGGATCCGTCACTGCCCAATCAGCCTCCACTGGGACCAACCAAGTAAGGCCTCTAGAAAAACCTTCAGGTTTGAGAAATTATGGCTAACTCATACGGATTTTATGGAAATGATTTATATTTGGTGGTATGGCATGGAAATGTAGGGCAAATCCAAAATGCACTGCTTCCAGCAAAAACACAAAGCTCTCAAATCCAAGCCAAAATACTGGAACAAAAAATCTTTGGAATATATTTTAAGATAAATAGATACTCGAGAAACAAATGGAAATGCCTCAACAAACCATCATCTCTAATTTCCACTCTGAAGACAACCTTCTTTAGGAGAAGTAATTGACCCTCAAGCTGGAAGCCAAAAGACAACAAGAAGAAATGGATTGGCACCAAAAATCAAGCATAAAATGGCTTCAAGATGGGGAAAGAAACATGAAAATCTTCCATAGGTCTACCATTTAGCACAATTGCATCTCCTCGCTCCGCACGGCCTAGGTAACGCATGTGGAAAAGCACGAAGAAATCGCAAAACAGCTAATGGACCACTTCAAAGAGATTCTCACGGAACCCCAACTAGATCGATTAGAAGCCATCAACAAAATCAATCAAAACATCCCAGCTCTTGTCACCCATGAGCAGAATTATCTCCTCATGAGACAAGTAACTATGCAGGAAATGAATATTGCAGTAGCCCAACTCCAAGATGGAAAATCTCCTGGCCCAGATGGATTCACCGCAAAATTTTTCCATCACTGTTGGGACATGGTCAAAGAAGAGATCTTGGAAATTGTTGAGGAATCAAGACACTCCAAATGGATTCTCCCTTCCCTCAATGCCATCTTCCTCACTCACATCCCAAAGGAAGAAAACGTTGCCTCTCCAAGTAACTACAAACCTATCTCTCTATGCAATGTCATTTAAAAAATCGTCTCAAAAATTGTGGCGAACCATCTCAAGCCTCTCCTACCCCTTCTTATTTCGCATGAGAAAACAGGATATGTGGAAGGTTGTCAAATCCTGGATGGCATCATCATGGCCCATGATATAATTCACTCCCTCAAATTCACAAAAAGCCCTGGAATGCTCCTCAAGATTGATCTATTAAAGGACTTCGACAAATTAAGCTGGGAATATATAAAAAAGGTACTGACGAACTTTGGTTTTTCAAAGACCTAGGTCTAATGGATATCCTCCTTGATCTCCTCGACTTTCTTCTCAATCCTGGTCAATGGCTCACCCACTGGAACCTTCTCCCCTTCGCGCAGAATTAGGCAAGGCGATCCCCTTTCACCCTTCATCTTCATCCTCATGGAAGAAGGCCTTAGTCGACCTATCAAAGCGATTGTCATAGAAGGAAGCTTAAGAGGCCTTTCCCTCCACAATTTTGGGCCTCACACACATCAAAAATTCGTAGATGAAAATTTTCTCATGGGACACCCTTCAGTCCAGGAAGACCTTTGTCTCAACTACATCCTCACCCTATTCTTCGAAGCCTCTAGCACCACTATTAATCTTGACAAATCTCAAATCCTTTTTTTTAACACCCCTATTATCACCCAGCACAATATTTCTGGAATCCTTGGCTTTTCCATTGCAATCCCTCCTTTGAAATACCTAGGAGCCCCCCTCAATGATACAACCCTCAAACACTCTTCCTGGCGGGATCTCCTGGGTAAAATTCAGGGTAGATTGGACTCTTGGGCCTTTCGATAACTCAATCTCGCGGGTCAACTTGTTCTCATAAAATATATACTCCAATCCATGCCCCTCTATATGTTCTCCATCCTTGCAGCTCCTAAGTGGGTACTCAAAGTTATCTGTAATATACAATGATAATTTCTTTTGGGAGGAAACAAGAACAAAAATAAATGGGTACTTTTCAAATGGGATTCTTTTTGTACCCCTAATCATTTGGGGGTCTGAGGTTGCGGGACCCAGCCTCCAGTAATGCTCTCTTAGGCTCAAATATGTGGTGGACTTCGCTCACCAAACCTGCCACACCTTGGGCGACCCTCTTGGCCAGAAAGTACTCTCCTGAATGGCCTCAACAAGATCTCATCATATTCAATATGGATTGCAATGGCTCCCTCATCTAGAATGTGGAAAACATGCAACGTCAGATTATACAACTCCACAATTTCTGGGAATTCTGAGATGGCAGAAGTGTTAGGTTCCAGGAAGACTCCTAGCAACAGTTTCCAAGAATTTCCAGCGTCTTCAATCTTCCTCAATGGCAAAGGCATCTTCAGTACTCTAACCTCAATAAGGTGGAATTCTTCTAGGACCCTTCTCAATATATGACAATGAGAACCTGGAAGCATCCCATGAACTGGCAGGATACCAAGAATGAAGAAATCCCGGGTAACTTATGGTCTGAGCTAAAAAAAAAGGAAAATCAAATGCACATATGGAAAAAACATCCTGCGATGGGGACATCAACCGACATGAAGATCCACACTAAACGAGGCTCATCATCTAACCCTTGATGGTTTAAATCTTGTTAAACACAAGATTTGGGACAACATATAGAAGGCCAACCTATGGCCAATGGTGGCTACATTCCTTTGGCTTCTCAGCAAAAGGCACATCCTCACTTGGGAAAATCTCTTAGCCAGAGGGTTCTAGGGTCCCTTTTTGATCCAGGTGGATTAAATAAGTACATGTACAAGTGGCTCAGCACAGAGGGCTCAAAAATCAAAGTGTTCAAAAATCTCTCAAACCAAGTTTATGTTGTAGATCTCATCTTTCTGGTTCCAACGGCGTGAACGGTTCTTCAAACCAAGTCCGTATGATCAACTTATGGCTCTTTAAAGTTTGATAAGACAAGGGAAAAGTGAGGCCCACAAGGTGCCACGTGGCATCCCAGTCAGTGAGTGGGACCCACACGTACACAATAGCCTATTAAACCATGACACATGGCGCGCTAGCATTAGCTCCTTGCCCCTACAGAAAAGACAACCAAATATTAAAACGCCCATATAAAAAAACAAAATCATTTAAATATAGTTATTTTAATAACTATATAAGAAAGATCAAAATATGATTATATCCACACTCACTAAGTTCGAGTGAACGAATATTTAAAAGGGGTATGTGGTTTTTTATTAACCACATGTAAATGCTTTATTAAAAGCATAAAATCCAAGTTACGGTTTTAAAACAAACAAAAACAAACGTTTGTTACACATTCCAACTTATATGTTAATATATGTTAACATATGGTTGTGTTAAACCAAAGCACTCCATATATAAATGCAAATTGATATGGGAGCAGCGAGGTAGTTGGGCGGACTGCGCAAGGCGAACCCAACCCTCCCAAAAACAGAACGCGCCCATTTTTTTAAAGAAATCTCATGCTAAGTTGGGAGGGGCAGGATTTGACCTCCCGACACCTCCTCAACCAATTTCCAATTTTTACCAACACACCAACAGTGTTGGTTGGTTGATCCGCCCGCAAAAACATTATTTAAACCCATAATTCGCACAGTGCGCCCGGGCCATGGAAGAGCGGAGTGCGCACATAATTCGAAGTTTAATTTTTTTTTTATTTGCAGGTCATGTGGAACTGATCCAAGGTAAAATCTTGATACCCTTAGCCAAGACCTTTTACTTCGGCTGATAATTAGAATTGCATTTAATTAAGACGTTAATGAACTGAAATGAACAATTGTAGCTATAAATAAGAGGAACATAAATGAACAAGATCAGCAATCATAAGAACAAGTCGTTTGATGACGGAGTTCGTCTAGGAGGGACTACATCTCCAGGCCTCGGTTTCAAGATGGTGTAGGCCACTGCATTATGTATTGTAAGAAGAATATGTACATGGATGTGCTTTCCTATGACATACAAGGAAAAATTTCCCTCACGCAGGAGTGGCTTGACTTCTTTAAGAGATGTTCCACTGCAGAACTCTCATACATAAAGAAAGACTCCTATCAGTATGACCATAGCTGACATGTAGTAAATAAGAGTATCCCGCTAATCTTGGAAAACAAGGGATCTCAACACTACACATATGAAAAAGGAGCATCCCGCCAATGTGGCATAAAAGGGATCTCATACATGACACAAATCCATAGCTGAAAATACATCAATAACAACACAAGGCAAGATCCCACGACTCATGTATCAACCGGGATTTGCAAGACATAATGCATCTCAAAGAGAAATAAATGAAGAATTACATGGAATCCACATCATATACCTCATGCTGCCATTTGCTGAAGGCTAAGCTACCCTGCGGCTGAATCTGAAAACACCATCAATCTTGTGGCGACGAAAAAGATGAAAACGACTGCTCACATGCGGAAATCTGACACTTGCATAACCCACTTCCAAAAGTGGATGAAAAATAGAAAACTCAGATGCAGAAACTAAGCATGCCATCAGACTCGTGGTGTCAGGTAGTGTAGAAACGATATAGCATTTGTCCCATTTGGACAAAGTCAAAATTTCGCCCTCCTGAAAGTTGGCCTCAATCAAGGTTCTGCCTGCCTCTTTTCTGGCTCATGGTTCCACATGACCTGCAAATAAAAAAAATATTAAACTTCGAATTCCATGCGCGCTCCGCTCCTCCATGGCCTGGGCGCACTGTGCGAATTATGGGCTTAAATAATGTTTTTGCGAGCGGATTAACCGTTTGCTTTTGGTTTTAAAACCGTAACTTGGATTTTATGCTTTTAATAAAGCATTTACATGCGGTTAATAACAAACCACATACCCCTTTTAAATATTCGTTCACTCGAACTTAGTGAGTGTGGATATAATCATATTTTGATCTTTCTTATATAGTTATTAAAATAACTATATTTAAATGATTTTGTTTTTTTATATGGGTGTTTTAATATTTGGTTGTCTTTTCTGAAGGGGCAAGGAGCTAATGCTAGCGCGCCATGTGTCATGGTTTAATAGGCTATTGTGTACGTGTGGGTCCCACTCGCTGACTAGGAGGCCATGTGGCACCTTGTGGGCCTCACTTTTCACTTGTCTTATCAAACTTTAAAGAGCCATAAGTTAATCATACGGACTTGGTTTGAAGAACCGTTCACGTCGTCACATCTCGAAGTGATGGCAACACATCTCGAAGTGATGGCAACACATCATCACTTTTACATGAAATAGATCTAACACACGACCTATAAAACAAGGCCAACAAAATGTCATGGTCGCTTAAACGAGTGATGGAAACACATCATCACTTTCATAATAAAAATGCGACAAATGACTTACAAACATGGCCATGACAAGCTTGACATCTCTAGAAAAGAACAATCTAGAAGAACCACTTCTCATTTATTAAAACAAGTGGATCATTTCCCTGTGGAAAACTTGCTTGTCGATCAGCTCTTTCAACTGGTGTATGCACGGGTGCTTTGTCTTTAAGGCACTGCTCTGGATGAAGTTTCCAGCATGTGGCTCTTTGGTGGCCACTTCGGTTACAATGGGTGCAAAATTTATTTTTCCTCCAAACCTGCTTAACTGATTTCTTTTCTTGTTGGGGAGAAGGCTTTTCATGCCTCTTCCTCCTTTGTGCTGCCATCCTCTTCCAGCACTCAGAAATCACATGGTTATTTAAACCACAAAAATAACAAGTTTTACGATGCCATATTTTACGACCATGGTTATCAACATTCTTATAGTCAAAATGCACTCTGGAATAATGAGACTTAGTATACCTTCTGGGGTGGTCTCTGGTGCGATCATGATGATGGGAGCTCACCTCAATTCCTTCACTGCAACGTGCACTGCCATGGAACGATGGCGAAGTGTCCCCATCATTCCTCTTCCTTAGAGAGTTCATAATTATCTATTTTCCCTTGATGTCCTTCGAACATCCTTCGCCAATGTACCCCAAACCTGCATAACGAGGTCTTTGCACAACCTCCAATGGTTTGGTTATGCCTTGGCCACGAATGCCAAGTCCTCCTCCTTTGTACCCCATTTTGGTGAGGAGTCTCATGCCAGTACCTGTGATGGGTATCTCAACACTTCCAACTGAAATTATATCATGTGAAGAAACTGAAGCAAAATCAACATTGTTTACCTTAGGTGTTGATTGCGAAACAGATGAAGAAATCTGTTGTAAGCCTTCGTTGTGCTTCACTTCTATCAATGCCTCTGACATGGCTTGTAGTTGAAGCTGCAACTACTACGTCTCCTCCTTCTCTTTCTGTAGGAATGCTTTTAAGGCATCATGATCTCTCTGAAGAGTTTCGTTGTTGCATTTCAAATCTTCCCACGCCTCTATCATGGCTTGCAACTGAAGCTGCAACTGTTGTTTGTCCTCCTTCTTTTCATGTAGGAGGGTCTTCAATTCTTCATTCTATGCTGCTTGTTTTTCATAAGCCTCGTACAATACCTCCGCTTTCTCGGACACCCTGAGCATGGTTTCATACATGTCCTTGACATTCTCCATGGCTCAACTCAGCGAACGTCCAATGTTCACGCCTGCAATCCAATCAGCAAGAATACCTGCTCTGATACCACTTGATCCAGGGTAAAATCTTGATACCCTTAGCCAAGACCTTTTACTTCGGATGATAATTAGAATTTCATTTAATTAAGACGTTAATGAACTGAAATGAACAATTGTAGCTGTAAATAAGAGGAACATAAATGAACAAGATCAGCAATCATAAGAACACGTCGTTTGATGACGGAGTTCGTCCAGGAGGGACTACATCTCCGGGCCTTGGTGTCAAGATGGTGTAGACCACTACATTATGTGTTGTAAGAAGAATATGTACATAGATGTGTTTTCCTATGACATACAAGGAAAAATTTTTCTCACGTAGGAGTGGCTTGACTTCTTTAAGAGATGTTCCATTGCAGAACTCTCATACATAAAGAAAGACTCCTATCAATATGACCATCGCTGACATTTAGTAAATAAGAGTATCCCGCCAATCTTGGATAACAAGGGATCTCAACATGACACATATGAAAAAAGAGCATCCTACCAATGTGGCATAAAATGGATCTCATACATGACACAAATCCATAGCTGAAAATACATCAATAACAACACAAGGCAAAATCCCACGACTCATGTATCAACTGGGATTTGCAAGACATAATGCATCTCAAAGAGAAATAAATGAAGAAGTACATGGAATCCACATCATATACCTCATGCTGCCATTTGCTGAAGGTTGAGCTACCCTGCGGCTGAATCTGAAAACACCATCAATCTTGTGGCGATGAAAAAGATGAAAACGACTGCTCACATGCGGAAATCTAACACCTGCATAACCCACTTCCAAAAGTGGCTGAAAAATCAAAAACTCAGATGTAGAAACTGAGCATGCCATCAGACTCGTGGCATCGAGTAGTGCAGAAACGACATAAAATTTGTCCCATTTGGACAAAGTCAAAATTTCACCCTCCTGAAAGTTGGCCTCAATCAAGATTCCACCTGCCTCTTTTCTGGCTCATGGTTCCACATGACCTGCAAATAAAAAAAATATTAAACTTCTAATTCCATGCGCACTCCGCTTCTCCATGGCCTGGGCGCACTGTGCGAATTATGGGTTTAAATAATGGTTTTTCGGGCAAATTAACCAACCAACTTTGTTGGTGTGTTGGTAAAAATTGGAATTGGTTGAGGAGGGGTCGGGAGGTCAAATCCCGTCCCTCCCAACTTAGCACGAGGTTTCTTAAAAAAAAAAATGGGTGCATTCTCTTTTTGGGAGGGGTCGGGTCCGCCCTGGGCAGTCCGCCCAACTACCCCTCTGCTCCCATATCAATTCGCATTTATATATGGAGTGCTTTGGTTTAACACAACCATATATTAACATATATGTTGGAATGTGTAACAAACGTTTGTTTTTGTTTGTTTTAAAACCGTAACTTGGATTTTATGCTTTTAATAAAGCATTTACATATGGTTAATAACAAACCACATACCCCTTTTAAATATTCGTTCACTCGAACTTAGTGAGTGTGGATATAATCATATTTTGATCTTTCTTATATAGTTATTAAAATAACTATATTTAAATGATTTTGTTTTTTTATATGGGTGTTTTAATATTTGGTTGTCTTCTCTGTAGGGGCAAGGAGATAATGCTAGCGCACCATGTGTCATGTTTTAATAGGCTATTGTGTACGTGTGGGTCCCACTCACTCACTGGGATGCCATGTGGCAACCTGTGGGCCTCACTTTTCCCTTGTCTTATCAAACTTTAAATAGCCATAAGTTGATCATACGGACTTGGTTTGAAGAACCGTTCGTGCCGTTGGAACCAGAAAGACGAGATCTAAAACATGAACTTGGTTTGAGAGATTTTCGAACACTTTGATTTTTGAGCCCTTTATGCTAAGCCACTTGTACGTGTACTTGTTTAATCCACCTAGATCACTTTTTTTGCCATCTGTACAAGAACAACTCAGAAACGATGGATCACCTCTTGGATCAATGCACTCTCTCTGATCAACTATGGGATAAGGTAGTAATCATTAACAGGCACACTAATCAAGCCCATGGAGATATCATTCGTTCTATCCACCAGTGGACTAATGGCCCCTTTCAAAGCAATATCGTCAATAGAATTTTGCAACTCACACCAGGATTTCTGGTTTGGGAGATTTGGAAAGAACGCAATCGATGAATATTCAAAGATCAAAACACCAAAAAAAATATTATATGGATGACTATTCTTCGGCACATTAGTGAGACCCTCTCTCTGAGAACCTGGACGCAAATGGATCTTCCTACCTCCACCCAAGAACGTATCATTCTACAAAGTTGGAATCTTCAAAATAGGATCCCCCTAGAGCTAACCACAAGCCATGTCATAAATGCATCCAGTCCATACCATTAGAGCCCCCCTCCCATAGGTTTCTTCAAACTTAACTTTGATGGAGCTTCCAAAGGGAATCCATGGAAAGTGCAATATGGAGGACTTTTCCGCAATGAACAAGGGAGAATTATCATAATCTACTATGAATCATTGGGATGCGAAAGCAATAACGTTGCCGAGATTGAAGGCCTAACTCAGGGCCTCCACATTACCTATCAGGAAAATATATTTCCTCTGATAGCAGAAGGATATTCCCAAGTCATCATCCATATGACTACAAAAATTAAACATCGATCCAAGGCCTCCAAACTCTCTTCCAGCTGGCACCTAGAATCCAACCTCAACAATCTAGAGAACCTCATCAATAGACGAGGAGCTTTATCCTTCCACCTGTTAGTGATCTGTAATTTATTAGCAATATTGGCAGAGTCCAATTACAGAAACAACATCGTTTCAACCAACTTTGGGATTCTAGGATCTAGCCCTCCTAAATCCGGAGAGGGATCTCTCCAATGAGTGCAAAGATGGATTTGTCTTTGAGGTTTCGGGTAATGATATTAGGCTAGTTATGAAGGCCAAGGGTTTGTTTGTTTTTTGGATGGTTAAGCATGATTATTGTTCAAGGTGGAAAGTTCTGAGTGCAAAAAGTTTCAAAGGTGAGAAGTTGTAGGCAATCAGAGTAAGCTTTGGTCAAAAAGGTAGAAAATTGCAGGTTTTAGTCCATTGGGCTATGGAGTCATAATAGGGTTTAATTGGAACAAAAAGAGGCAAGAGTGGTCCATGGGGCAAGTCATCTATGTCTAAGGATCTCTTTGAAGATTGATTTATGGAATGGAATGATACAATAAGAAAGAGAAATAAATAGATGCAGAAACAAGAGCAGCCCAGGATCTGATAAGTAATTTTAAACTAGTCAGCCTTTGACATGGACTCAAGAAAGACATAAAATTAAACTAGGATCTGGTAAGTACTTTGAAACTAGCCAACCTTTGATACACTTTCAATAGAAAACATCTTAAAACAGAGGGAAACTTGAAGGCAACTTTTGGATTAGAAACTAGCGGGCTGGGCTCACCACAAATCCTCTCCTAGCTCTTCTTTACTTGGTTACTTTCAAGACAAATACAAAGATAACAACAGAATGGCCTAAGATCTAGTAAGTACTTTGAAACTAGCCAGCTTTTGACACATTCAAAGGGAAACAATCAGATAGTTTGTGCGATCATACTGGGACCAGGGCTCACCATATCTTCCTCAGTTCATCTTCACAAAACATATACTGAAAATAACATCTAAGAATAGCATTCATCTAAGACAATAAGACGAGGGAACACCAGCATTCCTATGCTTAAACTGAATTAATTCATTCCTAAATAACACGAATAGAAGAAAACATTCAGATAAAGATTTTCAGTCAGAGAAGGTTGCTGATATACAGTAGGTCCTAACTCTATGCATACTGTTCTTTATAAGAGAATATGAAACACAGATGAAAACAGAAACAAAATAACAGGTTACAATAAGGAAAACATCACTGTCAACATAGACCAGGATCCCATAAATCAGCTTGTATTGATGCTCCAAACTAGTTACAACTTCAAGTCCAGTGCTTTAGGTTAGCAACCATCTACACATCTCAGCCTAACCTATTTATCACCAGCAGAGCTCCAAGAGCCAGTGAATACTATGTACAATCAGAAGTTTTTGCTCGAATGTATATCAAAGTTCTACAACCAACCCCTCACTCATCTTTTGTTGTAGTATATATAGAAGAATGAGGAGGTGAGATCTGATAAAAGATCTTGATTACAATTAATACAGATTTAATGGTCTCTGGCCCTTGGGGGGGGCTCAATGAAGAAACTGTACAGGTGTTTCACTGTATTAATTGATTTACACTTATAAATTAAGCTCGGTGGGAGCTTTATTGAACTTTGAGGCTCTGTGTGACGCTAGGGTTACTCTGCAGATATCTTTTGCATTAAGTTTCATTGCAGAAGTAACTTTTCTGGCTGTGCTGAGGCGAAATCTGATCTTCTTCAATAACTTCGGCCCCTGATTGAGTACTTTGAGGAACATATGGCGCTATGGTAGCTGGGAGGAATCGATTTGCCTCAGATTGTGGCAGTGGGAGTATTCCTGCTGGATAAAACACTTTAGGTTTTTTGTAAACTGTGTTTTATTTGGGGATTAGGCTTTTGATAAGCATCTTAGACGTAATCCCCACAAATATGTCCTTTAATCCTCTGTTCTGGTGTGTTTTTTTCTTCGACGCTGATACTCTTTGTCTATGCCTGATTTGCTGTGTTCTTTGCTATTGTACAGGGCTGCGCAGGGTTCATAAGGCATCCATGCCTGAGGAAACACTGACGAAACGTGCATTTCTACCCTGTGAATGATTTCCTTTGACGAATCAAAGACGGGAGGGTCGTCACCCTCCGCCTCTGAATCTTCTTCGAAAATTGCGAGAAAATGATAAAAACCCTGCAAAATACGAAAACTATTAAGAAATCCTGCTTTTATAGGTTGACTGCATCAGAGGGAGTGTGAGGAGATCGGAGCCGTTGGATGGCATCATCCAACAGTCAGGATTGATCTGGAGCGATCATGGAATGGGTGAAATAAGGATTAAATCCGAGCCGTCCATCGCGCAGAGATCGACGGTCGAGATTGAACGAGGCGGTTAGAGGAGAAGGATGAATCTGAGTCGTTGATCGCGCAGAGATCGAGGGTCGGGATTGGGCAATGGAAAGTCAAACGGAGAGATCGGGCGATGAATTGTGGGTCGTCGATCTGCAGATCAGATCGACGGCGGAGATTGATTTTCCGCTATACGATGGCCCGGCTATCGCGCGCGCACCTTCGTTAACCATCGAGCAACTTCGGCGAGCGATCACCGTTGGATCAGTGGGCCCAGATCGGATGGTCCACAGCGATATCGTTGGGCGTCCAGGTCCGAACGATAATATGCGATGGATGAATTTAATACACGGTGGATGGCGGTTTCCGGAACAGTGCTCGGGACGTGTGTCAAGCAGCGTATGGAATCGCTGGCCCTCAGGCAAAAACTGCCATCCGCCGAAGAGTGGTGCGATAAAAACCACGCGGTTTTGGGAAAACGGTGCATGGCTGGGGGTCCACAGGGAGGCGCGCTCCGCACCGTCGGATCTATGGATTGAATCGACGATCGAGATCGCTACATAATTTGCATGGGCAGAAAAATTAATAAAAATGAATTTCAATGGTTTAAATAAATATCAAAGGTTTTTTAATGGTTTGCGAAGAAATATTTGTTTAAACCGGATAAGCGCCCGACTGGTTCAGCTCGCGGTCACGGCACCAAGGTGTATGGGCGGAGAGGCTAGGAACTTAGCCCAAGGGGGATTAAGTCAAAACAATGCATTTTTATGATTTTTCAACGTTTTTTCAAAGGAAAGGAGGGTTCTGATAAGGCCAATAGTGAGTCTTAAACCTTATAAAGGGGATTTTGATGAGGGGAAAGGCAAAAATGTGAAAATGAGGGATTTTTGTGGGAAATAAGGGGATAGAAAGATGAGGTTAATTTGGGAAGAAGGGAAAGGAGAAAATGGTGTTTGCAGCAATATTTTGGCTTTGGAAATCAGCAGGATTTCAGAGTTTTTCAAGATGGGAACAGCAGTGAGGGCTGGACAGAGGCATGAGGCCTTCAAAAAGTCTTCAAGAGCCAACAATTTTTAGTGAGAAAAATTGTTCCTTGAAGGCTCAAAAATAGATTTAGCCACCTTTTGGGATAATCAAATTTTACAGGTGGCTAACAGTGGCTCCACTTGGGGATGGTGCCTTCTTGAAGGCATCAAGAACTTTCAGACTTGCATTCTCTGGGAGGCTGACCATGTGCCTAATCTTTTAATGTCCTCTAGGAGGCTGATCATTTGCCTAATCCATTGGGCTGCTCTTCTTTTAATGGGATGATCTTTCTCTGAAAATGTATTAGCAGTCATACAAGCAATGGATCTTCATCAATACAACTTTCTACCTACCCAATTCTACAGATCTAACATTTTTTCCTTCATTAGAGTGCACTTGGATTAACAAACTCTTTTCACAACATTTTATTCTTTTGAAAGCATGAAATATAATCTATTCCTACTCCTTATTTCTCCATGATCTCAGATTAAATAATTGAGTTCAGATGCTTCTCTACCTATTCTACTATCTGTTGGGATTAAACTGTCCAACAGACTTTCATTCTCTAAATTTCTAAAACATAAATTTAAAAACAGTCAAGTCAAGATTAAGCTGTTTGACTTGCTGTGATCTATGGCATAAAGACAAGCTGCACATAGACATTTATTTTGCAGAAGAAATAAATCAAAAATGGAAGGCTTAAGATCTGAAATTTGATAACACTACCTTCCTCTTTTCTACAACTCTTATTTGATTCTTATTACGCTGTCTTTCCTTTTTCTCTGGTTCAGATTTTGAGCTAATTAGAACCAGATTTTTTTACATCTCTTTGACTCAGAAAAATAGAACAGATTTGAGTCATTTCTCTTTGCAACCTTAGGTTCAGATTTTGATCATGTTCAAACCTTTAATTTCTATCCTAAACTATCTACTGATAAGCCAAGATTAGACAGTTTGGCATATCAAATTCACTATCCTATCAGCAGAAAATTTAAAGCTAATTAGTCAATATTAAACAGTTTGACTAACTAGAAGTGTGTTTTTTAGGAGTGGCATTTGAGCTTGCACACTTTCAGAATTTGATTCTCTTTTTGGTATGGGGCTATACCTTTATTGTTTTTACAATCTGCCCTCTTTTCTTTCTTTTCATTGTTTTTGTATTTTTGTTTTTCACAACTTTGAATGCAATGGTGGATGAAATATTTATAATGGAAAAGATAAAAAAGGCTTCAAAACATAACATGAATCAAGAGAAGTAATGCTTAAGAATCCTACCATTGACAGGACCCCCAAACAATTCTGCTCCATTCAACTCCTCCAAGAAAAATGCATTATTACCGGCAGCTGAATGAATAGAATAAGGGCCAAGCCATAGGTTGTAAAATTTTCCATGCTTGCCCTTCTCTTCCCTTCTTGAGTCCCACTTTAAAACTTTGTCCCCAATCTTGAAATTGCTAGCCTTTGTTCTTCTGTCAAAAATCTTCTTAATGCTCTCTTGTTTCTGCAATGATTTGTTATACACTTCCTCCCTGGTTTGCTAAAGATGAATGGTCTGATTTATTCTTCTGATCATGTCATTATCTTCAGTCTGCAACTCTTGAATCAACTTGACCACTGGTACACCAAGGCTGTTTGTAAAAATTGCATCAGTACCATACACAAGCTGAAAGGGTGACATACCAATGGATTTCTTCAAATTCAATCTGTCAGCCCAAAGTGCATGAATCAGCTTTGTGTGCCAAGACTTCTTGTTGTCCTCCAACAGTTTCTTGATTATGTTCACTAAGATTTTGTTTGAGGATTCCGCAAGTCCATTACCTTGAGGGTAATAGGCCGTGGAATGCCCCAATGTTATCTGATATCTATGACAGAACTCAACCATCTTCTTTGATCCAAATGTTGTTGCATTATCAGTGATGATCTTGGTAGGACAGCCAAATCTGGAGAGAATATTAATCTCCATAAATTTTATGATAACTGAATCATTGGCCTGCCTACAAGGAATGGCTTCTATCCACTTAGTGAAATAGTCTGTGGCAGTGAAAATCCATCTGTGCTGGGCAAAAGATGGTGGATGGATTTCTCCTATAAAGTCAAGTCCCCACTGTTGAAATGGGGCTTCAACAGTGATTGGATGCAGAGGGAGGGGTAGCAGTTTTTTTTTTCCTTCAAAAATTTGACACTTATGATAGGCTATGATCATCTTGTGTACATCATGGAAAAGAGTAGGCCAATAGAAACTAGCCCTCCAAATTTTGTTGGCTGTTGTCTTCCAGTACAAATGACCTCCACACTCTCCTTCATGGAACTGGTACTTAATCTTCTCTGCATCAAACTCAGGCAAACATTTAAGCAATAGACCACTTGCATTCTTCCAATACAGACATTTATCTATAATGAAATAGTTTACAGCTTTCAATTTTAGGAACCTTGCCTTTGTTTTTGTCAAACCAGGAGGTGTATTCAAATTAAGCAGAACATAAAGAATTTCAGCATACCAAGAGGAATTCATAAAATGGTTTTCAACAATGGGTGTTGAGATTTCCTCTTGATCATCTAAAGAATTAATCATATGAATATCAAGAACTTCACCATTTGATTCAACCATTAATCTAGCTAGACCTTGGCCTTTGATGAGATTAGTGGGTTTTATCTCTAAATCATACTCAAGGATGATAGCAATCCACTTACCTCTCTTACCATCTGGGTCCTGTGTTAGAATGTCTTTAACAACTGAGTTTGGGACAAAGGCAATGATGTGTGAGTGAAGGATGTACACTCTGAAGTCTTTCAATGCTTTAACCAAAGAAAATGCTTGCTTCTCCATAATGTTGTACTTCAAAGGGGCATCCCTCAATGCCTTGCTAAAGAATGCAATAGGCTTCTCTTGTCCTTGTGGGTTTTTCTGTAAAAGGATGGTAGCTATGGTATGTTCTAATGCAAATGAGAAAATATAAAAATCTTTTGAAAAATCAGGACTTATCAGAACCGGTGTTTTGGTCAACGCTCGCTTCACCAGTTCAAAGGATTGCTTTGCTTCCAAGTTCCATTTTACCCCTTGCTCCTTTTTCAGCATGTTTGTGATATTCCTAAGGAGCTCAGCTAAATTAGGGATGAACCTTCTCAAAAATTTGATCTTCCCAATGAAAGATTGCAACTCCTTGATTTTTCGAGGATGAGAGATTTGCAATATGTACTCAATCCTCTTTGGATCTATCTTTATACCCTCTTCTTGGAGACCGAATAGTGTCTTCTTAGGGTTCAAAGATATTCCAAACCTCCTGCACTTCTCGAAAAATTTTCTTAAATGTTCTAAGTGTTCTTCATCTGTTTTTTAAAACACAATGACATCATCAAGATAGATAATGATGAAGAAGCCAAATTCTTCCGAGAATGTTATGTCCATGGCTCTTTGGAAAGTTGCTCCAGCATTCATTAGACCAAAGGGCATTTTCACATACATGAAAGTGCCCCATGGTGTAGTAAAGGCTGTCTTTAATTGATCAGCAGGGTAAACCAAGATCTGATTGTACCCTGAATAGCCATCCAGCAAAGAGATTCTTCTAGACCCTACCACCCTTTGTAAAATATGATCCATCTTGGGTAGAGGGTAGTTGTCTTTTAATGAAGCTTTGTTTAAATCTCTAAAGTCTATACAAAGCCTGATTTCTCCATTTTTATTCCTAACAGACACCAAATTAGATACCCATTCAGAATATCTAATAGGGACAATAATACCAGCTTCATACATCTTTTTAATCTCCTTCTCAACCAAAGGCAACTGAACAGGGTTTATTCTGCGCAGCTTCTGTTTGAATGGTTTTTGGTTTTCTTTGAGGGGAATTTTGTGTTGTATTATTTCAGTGTCATAGGATTTAAGATCTTCGTAACTCCACGCAAAAACATCAGAAAACTCTTTGAACAGCTCAATGTATTTGAGTTTAATGTGAGCTGGCAAAGTCTTAGATAGTTTAATCATTTTCGGTTTTTCCTCACTGCCTATATTGCACTCCTCCACTTCAGTCTCTACAGGTTCCAGTTTTGGTTTTTTGGCCACATCGTCAAAATCAAACAACTCTTCTAAAGGGGCTAGACCTCTAGGAAAACTTTCATCTTTAGCATGGAGAGTTTCCAACTCCTCTGTTTCATTCGTAAGTTTGCTAGATAATAGGTTAATATTGACAGGCTCAAGAGACAGTTCTTCTTCACCAAGAAAGTTTTTTTCACTGCAGTTTGTTTCATAGTCTGAGTCCGAACTATTTAGTTCGAATTCATTTCTGAATTGTATGAAGTCTTCTATTTGTTTGTCATTGTCAAAAACCTGCCAATACTTCTTATTATCAGGCACTGCTGGTCTAAAATTTATCTTAGTTGTACAGTCTTTGGTTTCAAATGGCGCTAAGCATGTCCTAGTTGCAAAGGCTAAATTGTGGGCTGCAATGTTTATCTTCCTTGGGACAAAAATTACTTTGGAATCCTCCAATGTTTTTAAAAGTTCCATGACATCATTCCGGTAGGCTCTAAGTCTGGGATGATTTCAATTATACTCCCCATTTACTTGCCTAATGATCAATTCAGAATCCCCATATACATTGATTCTTCTGGCTCCTAACTTTTTCAAAAGATGTAAGCCTAAGAGAAGGGATTCATATTCTGTTATGTTATTGGAACACTGGAAGTTTAATTTGCATGAAATGCATTCTGTGTGGTTGTTTTTAGTGTTAGTAATCCAGACACCTGCACCAGCGTTAGTTCTAGTGCATGACCCATCAAAATACATACTCCAGAGAGGACTTTTCTCGGTTTTATCTTGGTTAGGGCCCTCTTCAATTATCGCGTTCAAGGGTTGTTGTTGAATGTCTGCACTCAGTCGTAGATGTGTTGATTCCCCCAGATTTTCATTTATTTGAGGGATACGTTCTTGACCCTCAATGTTTAGAAGCAAAGGACACATGACCTGTAGTTCAAGACCCACCTTTGGTTTGTTGTCATTTAAAGATTCAGCAAACCGTTTTGACCGTTCATTGGTATTTACCTCCTCCTCTCTATCGGCCATTAATTCTGTTAAAGTGACCTGTTCACTAAGTGTTTCATCATTAAACATGATACAAGAATCAAGGCCTGTATTGAAAGAATAGATAGGAGAGTTTTGTGTTCTGTCTTGGCTTATGACTGTGTATTGCATATGGGACTCCCTGTAAAGTCTTCTAGTTTGATTGAAAACATGGATAGTCGCGTAGGTCATGTCCATTTGCATAGTCCCCTGTAACTTAGCCTCCCAAGATCTTGATAAAAGCATTCCATATTGGGGGCACATCAACCACAATAATATCCATGACTAAGCATTTGGCTGGAATTTGGGCTAAGTTAGCACAGAGTTCCTTGATCAATCCTAAACATTTTACTCTGCTAGAGTCGAAAGAGTAAAGGTCTTTATAAGGTCTGGTGATTTCTAGACCCATGCTCTCCATTACAGCTTTAGGCATCAAATTGTGAGAAGCCCCTGAGTCATGCATAGCGTTGTGCAAAATCTTTTCATGAACGTTAAAACTTACATAAAGGGGAGGAACAGGTCCCTCTTGATATTTTCCTTCAATCTTTGGACCAAAAATAAGCTCTGGTTGGTCATCGTTAAGATTGATTGTGTCATTGTTGTCTTCTAAATTTAAAGCCTTCAAAATTTGGGTCCTATATACATGTTGGGCAGCTAATTCAGTCAGGGGAACAGAGATTTTGATCTTTGAAATTTCTTGCTCCAGGCTGAAAGGAATTTGGTTCTTCGAAAAACTTGTTTCAACCTTATTGACTGCCATTTTATCAGCAATATCAGGTTGCTGATTTGTTTTATTTGCATTTGATAAAATGGCTTTCACAGGAGTACTAGTTGTAGGCTTAGTACTACTAATGTCTGCACTCTGTTTTTCATTGTCTTGAGTGCTTTTTCCCTTACCTTTATCAGAATTTTCAGCCACTGTTTTATCCTTTTGTTTGACAACTTTAGGCTTGGTTGCAGTGCTGTTCTGTGAGGATTTATCAGAGGTTCTGTTGTTGGGGTTTTGTTGACTAGATTTACTTCTAAGGTCATATTCTCTTTGGGGTTCTGTGATGGCATTTTCCATGTCTTGACAACAATTTTCATCATCATCTCTTTTGTCATCATAAGGTGTATAAAGACCTTGTTTTCTATCATAATGAACCCCAAAGTCGTCATCATCTACCCCAAATAGGTTAATATCATCTTCCTCTGTTATTTGATCTGTTTCCTCAACCTCACTTCCATAGTTTTGATGAAAAGAAGGAGTGATCTGCTGATCACCTTCCCTAGGTTTGTTTGGAGGTTGGTTCCTTCTAACATTCTGATTCTGGTTCTGGTTCCTATTTTGAGGAGCACTTTGGTTTTGACTTGATTGTGCTCTTTTAATTATGCTCATCTCTTTCATCATTTCTTCCATCATTCTTTCCATCTTTGAATTGGAAGTGGAAGGTGTGGATTCCTCTCTGAAAGATACTCTCTTCTTAGCTTTCATCCTTGCTCTTTTTTCCATCAGGTTGACTTCTACAGAAAGATCACCTCTTTGCATATCTTCAAGAGTTGCAAAGTCTCTCTCTCTCAGCTGATAGGTCATGTCAGAGTTAAATCCTTCAGGAAAATTTTTTAAAGCTGAGCCTTGAGGAGGTTTTAGTTCCGAGGAAAGTGCATTATACACACTATTGAATCTAGTGCAATAAGCTTGCACACTTTCCCCAGGGTTTCTATGAAGGTTCTTGTAATCAAAAAGGACTTGGAGAGGATTCTTTTTAACTTCCCATTTGTTTAAGAATGTTTGATGGAAGCCTTGGAGATCATTTATACTATGGGGGGCTAAGACTTTAAACCACTTTCTTACTTCTTCCCCCAGGCTTTGAGCAAATAATCTAAGTTTGACAGAATCATCATCAATTTCATTTCTGTCAAAATAGTCATCCATCTTATCCACATGTTGTGATGCAGTTGTAGTATTGTTAGCATCATATAATGGAATTTTGGACTGATAGTCTTGTGGAAGGTTGACTAATGGTGCAGGAAGGACTAAGGGAGCATACCATGAAGCCATGGCAGGAGGTGGGGGTGGATTTACAAGGGGTGGATTAACAAAAGGGAGAGTGGGTTGGAGTGGAGTGGTTTGGACAGTGAATGTTGGATGAAGGGATGTGGATGGAACAACAGTAGATTGTTGAGCTGATCGTGGATGAGAGACACCTAAGTTGTGGAGGAAATGTAAATCAAGAGGTGTTGTTTCTCTGCTATCAATATGTTCACTAGTTTCAGGAGAAGAAAGTGAAGACTCAGAATCTAGCTAGATTATATCATCAAACGACCTAGTTCTGAATGGATTTACTAAGTCAGCTTGTGATTGTTGTAGAGCCGAGAGATGTTCAAGAACTGATTTAGCTCTCAAGGGTGGTCTGAAAATAGTTGATAATTTAATCTTAGAAGACTTCCTAAGGATACTTTCTGGTTTAGCAACTACTTCAGGTGGATCAGGGTCAGGATAGGCTCTAGCGTGAATCTTTCTAGGAGCCACTACGCTGTGTTTTTCAGACCCAAATAAACAAGACAAGTTCAACCAGATATGACAGTCTTTGAATGGTTAACTAATCTGTTTACCTAAATTTCAATCCTACAGTCCTCTAACTGAGTTTGAATGATATTATAATGATCCGGGTTCTTCCTAGTGGAGTCTTAAGGTCTGCTCAGGATTGTGGAGTCGCCAAGTGGAAGTTTTTAGCTCTTTTCAGAGGTAAAAGGTTTTATGTTCCACCACCATGCTTGTGAAATATCCCTTTTCAAGGATATCCCGGAACACAACAAACTCTAACTAGAGATTGACTGGGAGGGAATTTACCAGATATTTCACCTCTAAAAGAGGATGAGATCCGGAAGCTACCTAGCCCTTTCCAGACTCTGTCTAAGAGTATGGGGTAAAACACAATAAAAGGTAAGTGTCAATGTAGGAGTAAGTGTTTTACTACCAATCTGAAATATTTTTGGTTTTTTTTGAGTTATTTTTCAGTTGTGTGGTTTCTAAGACTATGCTAACTTAGCTATAGTTATGAGACAAAGACAGTCTACTCTTATGGCTAAGCTAGCTAATTTTTCAAGGTTTGATAAAGTCTTAAGAGAATCCTAGGGTTTACCTAGATTTTCACAGACTCAAAACAAGTTTCATCATGATTACCATTTGTTGGTAGTGCTTGAAAAGGCTGTTTTTTACTCACAATTTTTTCTTGAATTGAGGGTTCTCTGAGGTCTTAAAAGATATCAATAACACTCAGTTCCCTAGCAGAGTCGCCAGAAATGTTAGTGATCTGTAATTTATTAGCAAGATTGGCAGAGTCCAATTACAGAAAAAACATCGTTTCAACCAACTTTGGGATTCTAGGATCTAGCCCTCCTGAATCCGGAGAGGTGTCTCTCCAATGAGTGCAAAGATGGATTTGTCTTTGAGGTTTCGGGTAATGATATTAGGCTATTTATGAAGGCCAAGGGTTTGTTTGTTTTTTGGATGGTTGATCATGATTACTATTCAAGGTGGAATGTTCTAAGTGAAAAAAGTTTCAAAGGTGAGAAGTTGCAGGCAATCAGAGTAAGCTTTGGTCAAAAAGGTAGAAAATTGCAGGTTTTAGTCCATTGGGCTATGGAGTCATAATAGGGTTTAATTGGAACAGCAAGAGGCAAGAGTGGTCCATGGGGCAAGTCATCTATGTCTAAGGATCTCTTTGAAGATTGATTTATGGAATGGAATGATACAATAAGAAAGAGAAATAAATAGATGCAGAAACAAGAGCAGCCCAGGATCTGATAAGTAATTTTAAACTAGTCAACCTTTGACATGGACTCAAGAAAGACATAAAAGTAAACTAGGATCTGGTAAGTACTTTGAAACTAGCCAGCCTTTGATACACTTTCAATAGAAAACATCTTAAAATAGAGGGAAACTTGAAGGCAACTTTTGGATTAGAAACTAGCAGGCCGGGCTCACCACAAATCCTCTCCTAGCTCTTCTTTACTTGGTTACTTTCAAGACAAATACAAAGATAACAACAGAATGGCCTAAGATCTGGTAAGTACTTTGAAACTAGCCAGCTTTTGACACATTCAAAGGGAAACTATCAGATAGTCTGTGGGATCATACTGGGACCAGGGCTCACCATATCTTCCTCAGTTCATCTTCACAAAACATATACTGAAAATAACATCTAAGAATAACATTCAGCTAAGACAATAAGATGAGGGAACGCCAACATTCCTATGCTTAAACTGAATTAATTCATTCCTAAATAACACGAATAGAAGAAAACATTCAGATAAAGATTTTCAGTCAGATAAGGTTACTGATATACAGTAGGTCCTAACTCTATGTATGTTGTTCTTTATAAGAGAATATGAAACACAGATGAAAACAGAAACAAAATAACAGGTTACAATAAGGAAAACATCACTGTCAACATAGACCAGGATCCCATAAATCAGCTTGTATTGATGCTCCAAACAAGTTACAGCTTCAAGTCCAGTGCTTTAGGTTAGCAACCATCTACACATCTCAGCCTAACCTATCTATCACCAGCAGAGCTCCAAGAGCCAGTGAATACTATGTACAATCAGAATTTTTTGCTCGAATGTATATCAAAGTTCTACAACCAACGCCTCACTCATCTTCTGTTGTAGTATATATAGAATAATGAGGAGGTGAGATCTGATAAAAGATCTTGATTACAATTAATACAGATTTAATGGTCTCTGGCCCTTGGGGGGGGCTCAATGAAGAAACTGTACAGGTGTTTCACTGTATTAATTGATTTACACTTATAAATTAAGCTCGGTGGGAGCTTTATTGACCTTTGAGGCTCTGTGTGACGCTAGGGTTACTCTGTAGATATCTTTTGCATTAAGTTTCATTGCAAAAGTAACTTTTTCGGCTGTGCTGAGGTGAAATCTGATCTTCTTCAATAACTTCGGCCCTTGATTGAGTACTTTGAGGAACAGGTGGCGCTATGGTAGCTGGGAGGAATCGATTTGCCTCAGATTGTGGCAGTGGGAGTATTCCTGCTTGATAAAACACTTTAGGTTTTCTGTAAACTGTGTTTTATTTGGGGATTAGGCTTTTGATAAGCATCTTAGACGTAATCCCCACAAATCTGTCCTTTAATCCTCTGTTCTGGTGCGTTTTTTTCTTCGACGCTGATACTTTTTGTCTGTGCCCGATTTGTTGTGTTCTTTGCTATTGTGCAGGGCTGCACAGGGTTCATAAGGAATCCATACCTGAGGAAACACTGAGGAAACATGCATTTCTACCCTGTGAATGATTTCCTTTGACGAATCGAAGACGGGAGGGTCGTCACCCTCCGCCTCTGAATCTTCTTCAAAAATTGCGAGAAAATGATAAAAACCCTGCAAAATACGAAAACTATTAAGAAATCCTGCTTTTCTAGGTTGACTGCATCAGAGGGAGTGCGAGGAAATCGGATCCGTTGGATGGAATCATCCAATGGTCAGGATTGATCGGAAGTGATCGTGGAATTGGTGAAAGAAGGATTAAATCCGAGTCGTCGATCACGCAGAGATCGACGGTCGAGATTGAACGAGGCGGTCAGAGGAGAAGGATGAATCTGAGCCATTGATCGCGCAGAGATCAACGGTCAGGATTGGGAAATGGAAAGTCAAACAGAGAGATCGGGCGATGAATTGTCGGCCGTCGATCTGCAGATCAGATCGACGGTGGAGATTGATTTTCCGCTATACGATGGCCCGGCTATCGCGCGCGCACCTTCGTTAACCATCGAGCAACTTCGGCGAGCGATCATCGTTGGATCAGTGGGCCCAGATCGGACGGTCCACAGCGATATCGTTGGGCTTCCAGGTCTGAACGATAACGCGCGGTGGATGACTTTAATACGCGGTGGATGGCAGTTTCCGAAACAGTGCTCGGGACGTGTGTCAAGCAGCGTATGGAATCGCTGGCCCTCGGGCAAAAACCGCACTCCGCCGAAGAGTGGTGCGATAAAAACCACGTGGTTTTGGGAAAACGACGCAGGACTGGGGGGTCCACAAGGAGGCGTGCTCCACACCATCGGATCTATGGATTGAATCGACAGTCGAGATCGCTCCATAATTTGCACGGGCAGAAAAATGAATAAAAATGAATTTCAACGGTTTAAATAAATATCAAAGGTTTTTTAATGGTTTGCGAAGAAATATTTGTTTAAACCAGATAAGCACCCGACTGGTTCAACACGCGGTCACGACGCCAGGGTGTATGGGCGGAGAAGCTAGGGACTTATCCCAAGGGGGCTTAAGTCAAAACAATGCATTTTTATGATTTTTCAACGTTTTTTCAAAGGAAAGAAGGGTTCCGATAAAGCCAAGAGTGAGTCTTAAACCTTATAAAGGGGATTTTGATGAGGGGAAAGGCAGAAATGTGAAAATGAGGGATTTTTGTGGGAAATAAGGGGATAGAAAGATGAGGTTAATTTGGGAAGAAGGGAAAGGAGAAAATGGTGTTTGCGGCAATATTTTGGCTTTGGAAATCAGCAAGATTTTAGAGTTTTTCAAGATGGGAACAGCAATGAGGGCTAGACAGAGGCATGAGGCCTTCAAAAAGTCTTCAAGATCCAACAGTTTTTAGTGAGAAAAATTGTTCCTTGAAGGCTCAAAAATAGATTTAGCCACCTTTTGGGATAATCAAATTTTATAGGTGGCTAACACCACCACATCAAAAGGTGTGCCAATCAAGTTTCGGACAAGCTTGGAAATGAAGGAGTAGAAGGTCAAAACCAGGACATCAGCCAAGACTTTTATAGCTCGCCCAACTCAGACCTTAAGCACCGTTGCATGATCAAAGCTAGGCAAGACCTTAACAACCTGGATGCGGGTGAGTTGTACAACACCAATAGATTCCACATTAATGAGGAGAGTCACGCATAACAGGATCAGGTGGAAGGGCGCATGGAGGGGAGGTGACAGAGAGAATAATCTGTTAAAAGGTCAGGGTAATAGAAGCAGCCCTCATTCCAACCATAGCATGAAGATCAAGGCGTTAAATGCCATGAATGTCATCTGGGGGAGGTATCCTCTGCATACTCCAGCCATTACTATGGGTACTCTCGAGCACACCATAAGTCGCTACATCCTTTGGTGCATCCCCATGAGGATCATTAGTCATTACATCAGGAATTCTCCTTGGAACGCCTCGCTCTGTCTCCATCTGACTTAGGTTTTATTTCTTAGGATGCCTAGAGCGAGACAATATTATCATCACAACCAGTAGGGTCGAAAAGTGCAAAGTTCCTCTAGCATATTTAGCGAGGAATATAATTCTCCCCTGCATCTATAAGAAAGTTTTGAGGCAGGGATTCCCAGCCACATCTGAGAATTGGTCGACCAAGTGGAGGAGGAGCATCTCCAAACCACGAATTTTCTTAGTGAGACGGTAGCAGCTCGTTACTAGAACATGAAAAACCTCTTTTCCTGGTCGCTCTGGCAAACTCAGGTGGCAACATAGCACATTAACGAACTCATACTCAAAGGACACTCTTCCTCTCTTGCAGCCACTCAGATATGGGATGCCATGGCTCATGATAGGAAATTGATTTCTCAATTGGGGGTAGGCAAGAGGCTGAGCTACTTCACGACCTACCATAGGAAATTTTGGAGCCCGCCCCCTTATTGAGTTGTAAAATAAGCTGGGAGGGTGATGAGGACATGGCCAAGCCCACTAGTAAGGCCTTGCGCAAATCCACCATCTTTACACACCAGCGCCAACCATTCTTCAATATTCGCGGTGGATATGAGAACAAGTTCATCCACTCAGCATGCAGCACTAGCATAGATCCTCCTTAAGGGTATCAGGCTGACTCTTCGTCAGATGGGGAGAAATATGCAACCCCTCAACTTCTAGTATTCACACCACCTCAGACTTCCAATCAACATCTAGTAGCCACCCCTCCTCAGCAAGAGGACAAGGCCAAGACACAAACCACAATAGAAAGAGCTCATCTAACGTCGCCCTCCTCTTTGTATGCTTGTTGGATTAAGGAGAAAATCCCAATTGAAACTAGCTCGTAGTAGGTTTTTATGTTTTTTGTTGTTACTATGGTTTGGGACTTAGCCCTTTGTTTTCTAATTACTCTTTATTTTTGTGCCTATAATGTTCAGCAGGAATCTCAGGATACTTTGGTGGCAGATTTGGTTTCCCTATGTTGGGAAACCCACCACCTCCCTGAACGACTGTAATTTATCTCTGGATTTTTTGTACCATTAATAGATGAATAGAATGCCACTTAAAAAAAAAAAAAAAACAAATTCCAGGTATAGTATTCACAAGATACATTAAATATCCAATCAATTGTCTATAGCAAGTAGGATTTTCCAGACTAAATATGAACTCCTAGAATTTTTTATATTAGTAATCATAGGAGTTTTCATTGGCTTGTTTTCCATCATGCAAAATTTATGTAGTATCTTGATCACATATTTTCCTTGACCATGATATATTTCACCTGGTTTCTTCCAAACTTCTAGTCCCAAATATTAATGAGCCTAATATCCTTCATGTCAAATTCAACTTCCAATTGCTTCCTGCATTCCTAAATTTGATGTTTCACACCAGTAACAAGTAGATCATCCACATATAAAAGTATGGTCATTTTTTCATCCTTGACCACTTTGATGTAGAGGTTGTGATCTGTAGAACTCTTGACAAATCCAAGTCTCAATAGGCATGCATCCATTCTAGCATACCATGCTCTAGGTGCTTGTTTTAATCCATATAGATCCTTCTTTAGTCTGCATACATGTGTCTCCCTCTTATGGACTTCAAATACTTGAGGTTTCTTAATATAAACATCCTCATCAATGGTCCCATTCAGAAAATTTGTTTTAACATCCATTTGATGGATGTTCCATCCAATATTAGAAACGAAAGAGATGAGTGATCTAATCATTGCATATCAAGAAAAAGGAGCAAAGGTTTCTTCATAATCGATACCTTCATTTTTTGAAAGACCTCTTTCCCCAAATATTTCTTTATACTTTTGGATGCTCCCATCCACTTTATGTTTTATCTTATATATCCATCTGGAAGTGACAATATATTTTTCACTTGGTCTAGGAACAATCTACCAGACATCATTCTTCATAATTGCCTGAAGTTCTTCTTACATTAGATTCCTCCACTCTTGATGTTTAGTTTGATCTTCATAGGAGGAAGGTTTAGTGTCAATGAGCTTGGTCATATATGTTGCATAACCATAATAACTTTTATGTATTTTACTCCCTCTAAAGGTTCCTTTAACTACTACACATCCCTCTCCCTCTTGTAGATTTGTTCTCAACCAAGTAGGTCTCTTATGAGTTTCTGGAATAATAACATGTTGCACATGTTCACTAGGTCCTGCAACATCTTCTAAAATTGATGTAGGATATTGAACATTTTCATCCTTAGAGAGATCTTTAGATATGGGTATTTCTTCTTCATCAAAATCAACAAGAATATATTTGGATCTCCTATAATATATATTTTCATCAAAGATGACATGTCAACTTACTTCAATACGATGATCATATTTTATGTATATTTTTTATGCCTTTAACGAAGCACTATAGCCAACAAAGATGCCTTTTATACTAGTATGATCCAAATTATTAGGCTCTTATCTTTAGGAATGTGTATATAAACTGGACATCCAAATATTTGAATATGCTCCACACTACGCTTACTTCTTGTAAATTCTTATTTTGGAGTTATATTGTTGATAATATTATGAGGACTTCGATTCTGCGAGTAGACAACTACTATTGATGCTTCTCCCCATAAGAATTGAGGGGTATATTGATCATGTAGCATGGCTCTTACACATTCTTTTAATAATTTTTCTCTTCCTTTTAGCCACACCATTATATTCAATATTATAGGGAACAATTAGCTCCCTCTTGATGTCTTCTTCTTTGAAAAATGCTATAAGCTCTTTGGAGGTATACTCTCCACTATTATCATACCTGAGAGTCTTGATATTCCTTTTTGTCAGATTCTCTACTTCATTCTTAAATTCTTGAAACTTCTCGAATACCTGATCTTTTTTCTTGAGAAGATATAACCATTTTTTCCTGAATAAATCATCTATGAATGCTACATAATGTTGATGGCCTCCAAGAGATTTTACTGCCATATCCCCACACACATCAGATTGTATGAGATCTAATATTTCCTTTGATCTAGTATCACTTCTTGCAAAGGGTTTCTTGACATTCTTTCCTAGAACAAAACCCTTACGGATTCCTTCATCATATACCTTTAGTTCATGGATCCCAGTGACCATTTGATTAAGTGATGGAAATATCTTATAGTAAAGGTGTCCATACCTTCTATGCCGTAGTTAAAAAGGGATAAAACCTAAGTGAAATAGGGCTTGAAGGATAGGAGTAAGAAGTCTATATAATGTACCCCAACAAATACCAATTACCTTAGAATGATAAATACTAGAGCTTTTTCCCCAAACCAAAACTCTCCCATCAAAAAAAGTAATCCTATCACCTTTATCTTCTAAACAATAAATAGAAAGTAATTTTTTCTTCAAACTTGGAACATATAATAATGTTGTTGAGGTGAATGCTTCCACTGGTATCTAGCTCCAATAAAGTAGACCCAATTCCTTTCAGTGAATATCTCTTATTGTCTCCAAGTTCAGTTGAATGAGAGGAGATCCCTTTTGATAAATTCTACAGTTGACTGTATTCGCCTGCCATATGTCTAGAAGCCCCATTTTTAATAACCCATACGTTGTGATCCTTGAAGGTGCCAAAGGGAGTGAAGAAGAAACTTCCATCCACCACTTCTTTTGTTATCTTAGAGATGCTTTTCAAGATACATTCTTTGATAGTTATGACGAGGCTCCCAATAAGCCTGGAACGCTTCTTCATAAACCTTGCCATTGAGAGGAAATTTCCAACTAATATGTGATCTTCAATATCCTTCTTTCACCTTAACATTGATACCATGTTGGAAAATTAAGGGTTCTTGTATATAATGTTTGACTTTCCTTACTTGATAATTACTTGTGATGTTAGTTTTCCATTTATTACTTTTATTTCTTGTTCATCAAGAAATTACCAAAACAATGAAGATCACAAAGAGGCAAAGTACAAAAGGTATAGGCTCCAAGGCAGGGAGAAACCCCTTCAAGGGGAAAACCTAGAAAGAATAATTATCTTCTTATAGAATTAGTTCAAAATTATACTTCTAAGACCCAAAGGCTAAAGCCAAAATTCCTCCCAAGCACCAAGTCAGCCCACTAGTAATATCTCTTCCAAATGATCCAAATTCTTCCAAGATCAGCGAAATTCAAACTCAGGCCAAAAAAAATTAACTTAGAATCTCTGCCCTGCAACTTGAATCTACAATTTCAGCCTGCAACTTTGGACCCTACAACTTGAACAAAAACCCTAGACAACTTTTCACATGTGGACAAAAAAAGGTTTTTCACCAAGAGATCTTCCTTCCTTCAACTTCTTCCTCTTTTTCTTATCTTTCTCTCTCTTCTTCCTTCTTTGCTATTGTAGATCGAACTTGTGTGAGTGAGTGTCTCAAATGAGTCAAAGTCCTTCTTATTTATATCATTTTTGAGGGGTCAAATAAGCCTCTTTAGGCTGACTTCATTATAGCTGGGCTAACTTGGTCTTGGAGGAGAAAATTACTTTCTTTACTCAAAAAAAATATTTTATTTTGTTACAATGAGTCCAAATGGGACTATAATACATGACAAAAAATCTTTATTGACCTAGAAATACCTAGAAGCATGAAGGACATTCTTTGACCTAGACTAGAGCATGAAATCGATTCTTCGATTTTTTTTTTTTTTTTTAATTCTCTTTTTATATATGCAAAATATACAATGTCATTTTACAAAGATCATTATGAAGATCAAATCTAGTTACATCTCCAACAATAGAAACCTTAGGTATGATAAACCATGTAAAAGTTAAAATTTTGTTTGAATATGGTGCTATAGATAGTTTCATTTCACCACTCACATTAGAAAAATGTGGGTTGGTATGCTATGAGCACGATGACTTTAAACAAGTCAAAATGGCTTCTAGATTAAAACAAGCAGTATGACCTAGTGTTGACCAATGTCAGGTAAACCTCAGGGTGTACAACTATGTTGAAGGCATATTTCACTGTGTTAGGGACATATGATGTAATAATCAAAACAGATTGTTTAGAATCTCATTGAGCTTTGGTAGATTGTTTAAAAAAGAAGGTAATTTGTTTAGATGATGAAGGTAGGTCAATTGAGATTTGTGGTATCCAAAGAGGAGTGCACCTATGATTCATCTAAATTATGGAGGTAAAATTTTGTCTCCAACAATGTTCTAAATTATATGTCGTCAAGGCCATAAGTGACAAGTAGGGACCCTCCCCATATCAACAGTAATTTTTGTCAGAATTTGATGATGTCTTCCCCAAAGAGTTTCCAAGATTACCCCCTGTGAGGGAGATCAATTTCATAATTGAATTGAAACCTAGTGCGGATCCAATACCCAAGCTACCATACAGGATGACGACTCCATAAATTTTTGATTTGCAGGTGTAGTTAAAATACCTATTATATTTTAGATTTATTAGACTTGGTATTTCACCATGTGGTGTGCCAGTGATTTTCATAGAGAAAAAAGGATGGTTTCTTCAGATTGTGCATAGATGATAGGGACTTGAATCAAGTCATGGTAAAGAATAGGTACTTTATACCCATAATATATGATTTATTTGATCAAATGAAGTGAACAACAACTTTATCAAAAATAAATTTGTGATTCAGATGCCACCTATTGAGGATTAAGGAAGGCGACATCCAAAAAACTACCTTTTGAACTTGGTTTAGAAACTATCAGATCGCAGTAGTGTTGTTTAGCTTGACCAATGCACCAATGGTGTTCACGAGTCTCATGAATGGTGTGTTCTGGAAGTATTTTTACCAATTTGTGCAAGTCTTTCTAGACACTATTCTCTTCTATTCCAAGAATGAAAAGGACCATGAAGGGCACTTAAGTGTTTTTTTGAGATGCTTAAGTGAAAATAAGTTGTATGGGAAGATGTCAAAAAGCCCTTTCTTTCATAATAAAATTCATTACCTCAAGCACATCACCTCAAGAGAAGCGATTAAGTTGGCTCGGAAAATTTGAAGGCCATAATGGATTAGTTGGTGCCAAAAAGTGCTCATGAGGTGTATATCTTCACAGGTCTAGTGGGTTATTATAAAATATCCATGGAAGGGTTTTAAAATATTGCAAAACTAATCACCACATTATAATGCAATGGATTTATATATGAGTGGACAAATGAATGTGACACTAAATTTTTCGAACTAAAGAAATTACTAACCAACGCATCGATCCTTTGAGTGCCTGAAATGGAGAAGCACTCCACAGTTTGCACAGATGCTTCAAAACAAGGATTAGGAGTTGCGTTAATGCACGAAGGTGAAGTGACATCTTATGCATCTATGAAGTTGAAGAAACATGATTTGGATTTGAAATTATGGATACAGTACCTCATCAGGAGAAGTTTTGAGTTAAAAATTGATCATGAGAGATTGAAGCATCTCTTCACTCAAAGATATCTGAATGTTAAGTAGAGTCAATGGATTGAATTAATGAGTGAGTATGATTTTGGGATTTCATACATAGGAAAGGAGAATGTGGTGGTTGATGCACTAAGAAGGCTGCCATAAACCTTCTCCATGTTCCCTTGAGGGTCAATTTGAGAGAGCGTGTGTTGGAAAAACTCTTTGAAAATAGGTGGTATATGAAGGTTGCACCAGTGATCTAGAGTGGGGAGTGGATAAAACCAAACTCTAAGAGAAATGAACTAGTCCTTGAACTAGATGGACTATTGATATTTTCAAGGAGAATGTAAATCCCTAAGGAAGGGAGTAGATCAAGAACCATCCTAGAACAATAACATCGAGCACTCTAATGTGAACATCCTAGTGTGAAGAAAATGAATGTGGACATGAAAAAACTCTTGTTTTGGGTAGGCACATAGCGCGACATAGTTTAGTTTCTTGCCAACATCACAAGAAACTAAACTAAGGTTGGTCATCATCACTCAACATGGCTCCTACAATCACATGACATCCTTATGTCTAAATGGAGTCATTTCTATGAATTTTGTCGTGTGTTTGTCACTTACTACACAAAGGCACAATTTCATTTGGGTTCTAGTTGACAAGTTGGCCAAAATCTCCCATTTCATATTATTAAGAAACACTTACGATGTTACCTATGTAGAACAAGTGTTTATAAGAGAAGTTATTTGGGTATATGGGTTAACTACAAAGATAATTTTTGATAGAGACTCTCGCTTTACATATATATTTTGGACAAGTTATTAGTTAGTGTTGTGGACTTATTTGAACTTGAGCATTTCATATCATCTAGAAATAGTTGGGAAAACTAAAAGAACAAATCAGGTTATGGAAGACATACTTAGAATGTATGTTATGGATAACTAGACTCAGTGGGAAAGGTACATACCATTAGTACAATATGCTTATAACAAAAATTACCAAAGTTCAATTGGAATGCCTCCTTATAAAGCTCTCTATGGGAGGCCATGAAGGACATCGTTGAGTTGGGAAATTTTGGAGGACAAAGTAATTGTAAGGCCATAATTGGTTCAAGAGACGGAGGAACAGGTAAAGTAGCTTCGACAAAGGATAAAATAAGCACATGATATATAGAAGAGTTGTGTCAAGGCACATAGGACCGATCGAATTTATGAAGTGTGATACCAATTTTTCTTCATATCTGACCCAAAAAGAGCACCAGTATGTTTGGGAAAGGGAAGAAATTATCACCTTGATTTACAATTAGATCAAAGAGAAAATTGGACAAATTTCCTATCATCCTGTACTACCAACCTACTTGAATAAAACCCATGATGTTTTAATGTATTTTTTCTATGATAGTATGTTTTTGATGAATCTCACCAACTTGATTGGAGGGAATTGTAGGTCTTGGACATGGGAATTGTAATGGTCGAACCATTGCGCATATTGGATTGTAGGGTTCGATAGCTCAGACATCACTTGGTGGATTGGGTTAAGGTCTAGTGGGACAATTATAACCCAGGATCTGCTACCTGACTTGATGTAGACAATGTTATGAAACTAGCTCCAAAAATAGAAGAAAAGAGAGATCAACGCCTTAGAAATAAGCCACTTTGAGGGGGAAACCTCCAATACATTACATAAATGAACAATTATTGTATGATTCAAATGACAAAACCTCCTTTCTATATATAGGAGTCCATGGGGTTTCAATATAATCCTAGCCGACCTAACAATAATAAAGCAAGGGCACAACAATAACAATAATGGGGTTTTATGGGGCACAATAATAACAATATGGGGACTAAGGGGTACAAAAATAACAATAATGGGGCTACACTAATAGCAATAACGCACTATACTAGTAATATAGGGACCTAAAATGCTCCTCTCCTTCAAAAAAGTGTTGTCCTCAACACTTGAGTAGCTCCGGGTTCTTTTGTATGAAATTCTCATCCTCCCATGTAGAATCTTCAGTGGGTAAGTTCTTCCATTTGATTAGATACTCTAAAATTGATCGATTTCGTAGTTTTCGAGTTCTTGTTTCCATGACTTCTTCAGGTTCCAATATGGTTTTTCCTTCCTCATCAATTTTTGGCAATATTGTTTGAACTGGAAGTTTGTACCCTATAACCTTTTTTAAGCATGAAACATGGAAAACTAGATGCACTCACAAAGAAGCAAGAAGCTCCAATTTGTATGCCATAGTACCAATATTTTTTACAACACTGCTGGGATACAATCACCTGGCACAATAATTGTATGTCTGGCTTCTTGAGGACAACATTATTTGTATGTTTTAACAACTGTACAACTCTTCAGTCCTATCAAAAACTTCTCTCACTTCATGATGTTGATGTTGCACATTGTTTCATTTGATTTTGTGTCAAATTTAGGTTATCCTTTAAGAGTTGGAGAACTTCTTGTTGATTCTCGATGTGATCTTCCACTTCTTGAACCTTAGAATTTTATCTTAAAGATGATGTGATGGACGATGGATGATATCCATAAAGTTCCATAAATGGGGTCATTTTTGCTGCAGTATGGAAGGAAGTGTTATACCACCATTTAGCGAGAGGTAACCACTTGACCCATTGTGTTTGTTTATTAGATACAAAACAACGAAGATATCCTTCCAAAAATTTATTTACTATATCAGTTTGACCATAGGATTGAGGATGATAAGATGAGCTATGAGCTAATTGAGTACCCAAAAAAGAAAATAACTCCATCCAAAAATTTCCAGTAAAAATGGGATCTCTGTCACTCACAATAACCCTTGGGTTTCCATGTAGCTTTTGAATTGTGTCCATAAATGTAGTAGCAACTGTATTTGCTTTAAATGGATGAGATAATGCACAAAAGTGTGCATACTTGGTAAGTCTATCAACTACCACCACGATGACACTCTTTCCTTTGGACTTAGTTAAACCTGTGATAAAATCCATTGAAATCTCCTCCCAACGTTTACTTGGAATGTATAAAGGTTGTAGAAGACTTGAGGTCTTAATTATCTCAACTTTATTTTGCTGGAAAACCAAACATTCCAACATCCAGAGTGTCCTCCTAAAGGAGAAGTGTGCAATTCCAAAAGAATCTTTTGTTTTAGTTGGGAATTATTTCAAATATATAAGCGATCTTTGTACCATAAGGAATCATTTTTCCAACTAAATGTATCAGATGTACTAGGATCTTGCTGCAACTTTTGAATGATTGTCCACACTTCTTTGTCCTTCTTCCATTCATCCCTTGCTTCGGTTATCCAATCTATTTGGATAATAGAAATGGCACAAAGCAATGCTTCCACCTCTTCATTCTTTCTTGAGAGTGCATCTGCAACAACATTTAGCTTCCTTTTTTTGTAGATTATTTCAAAGTCATAACCCAACATCTTTGTGACCCATTTTTGCTGCTCTTTTGAAGATAGTCTTTGTTTCAAAAAGTGTTTAAGACTATCATGATTAGTTTTTACCTTGAAGTGTCTTCCCATTAGGTAAGGTCTCCATTTCTTTAGTGCATGTAGTATTTCCAACATTTCCTTCTCATAAATATCCTTTTGTAAATACTTTCCTTTGATTGAACGAATTTCAAAAGCAATGGGTCTTCCTTCTTGCATTAAAACAACACCAATTCCATTTCCTGGGGCATCACATTCCACAATAAAGGTTTTTGTGAAGTCTGGCGTAGTTAAGACCGGTGCTAGGCACATTGCCTCTTTAAGATGTTCAAAGGCCTTAGTTGCTTCAAGAGTCCATGAAAATACATCTTTCTTCAATAATGTTGTTAGAGGTGCTGCTATTCTCCCATAATTCTTAAAAAACTTGCGATAATACCCTGTTAACTTGAGAAATCCTCGCAACTGCTTTATGGTTGTGGGGACTTTCCATTCCTTAATGGCTTTAATTTTGTTAGGGTCTACCTTAACACCCTCGTGAGATACAATATGACCCAGATATTCCACCTCTTGTACTCCAAAAAAACATTTGGATGTTTTTACATATAATTGTTTCTCCTGCAATAGTTTGAGCACCCTGTCAACATGTTGAACATGATCCTTCCAAGACCTGCTGTAGATTAGTATATCATCAAAAAATACTAGCACAAATTTTCTAAGGAAGGGTTTGAAAATGGAATTCATCAACCCTTGAAATGTAGCAGGTGCATTGGTAAGGCCAAAAGGCATGACCAAAAATTCATAATGACCCTCATGAGTTCGAAATGTTGTTTTTGGAATATCTTCAGTCTTCATTCTAATTTGATGATATCCTGAACGAAGATCCAACTTGGTAAAATAAATTTCTCCATGTAATTCATCCAATAATTCATCAATCACAGGAATGGGAATTTATCTTTAATAGTGATTTTATTGATCTCCCTATAATCCGGATGCATGCGCCATGATCCATCCTTCTTGTGCAGCAATACTACTAGAGCAGAGAAAGAACTTTGACAAGGTTGAATTATACCAGCCTCTAACATTTCTGCAATCATACGTTCAATTTCGCTCTTTTGGACATAAGGATATCTGTAAGGCCTCATGTTTGGAGGAACACTTCCTGGAATCAAATGAATAGCATGATCATGATCACGAATAGGTGGGAGTCCTTTGGGAGTTTCAATCACCTTGGAATGATTGTCCAAGACTTTTTGGAGATATGGAGAAATAGATGATTTTGATGTTGGAACTTCTAGTGAGCATAATTGTGCAATTACATCTCGTTGTTCTTTATTTAGAAGCTTTGTCATGAAATTAGAGCTTATTATCTTTGTTTGCTTCCCTGCTATACCCTGTAATTCGATTTACATTCCTTCTAAAAAAAATTCAAGAAAAATTGAAGAAAATAAGCTATCGTCCCCAAAGATTGTAACCATTGCACTCCGAGTACAACATCAGCACCTCCCATTGGGATGGAAAGCATTGGAATATTCAATACATATTCCCCCATGGCTAGCTTGATATTATGGCATTTTCTAGAGCAATTTATAGTTCCTCCATTTGCAACCATCACTTGACATTTTGGTGCTTGGTATAGGAAACAATTCAATTCCTTGGCTACCTTACAATGAATAAAATTATGGGTACTACCTGAATCAATCAACACTATTACCTTTTTCTTCTTGATATGTCCTTCTATCTTGAGAGTTTGAGTGGTAATTCCTGCCAATGCATTACACGATATGGTCGGACTCATTTCTTCCTCTTCTAGGGTTGGTTCCTGGTGTATATCCTCTTCTTGTTCATTTTCTTCTTCCTCTTCACAATCTATGTAAAATAATTTCTTCTCGACACACTTATGACCTTTAGTGTATTTTCTATCACAACTGTAGCAAAGCCCTTTTTCTCTTTTTTCTTCCAATTGTTGTGGTGTCAACCTTGTAGGTTGTGGAAGTCTAGGAGTAGCAACACTTCCATCTTTATAGATGTGAGTGGTAGGCTTCCTTGTCACCATAATTTTAAATTCAATTTTTCTTGCCAACCTGAATGCCTTCTCAGATGAATCGATTCCCAAACGAAAACTTCATGTTGGATGTTATCCTTTAAATCCTGTGTTCCTCTGGAATATCAGTTACCCTTATATTCAATTTTTGGAAGTCCTCAATGTGCTCCACCACTGAACCCTTTTGTTTGAGATTTATCAATTGGCTAAAGAAGGTGTTGTTATTTTTTTTCCTCATAATGTGCTATCATTTCCTCTGTAAAAATTGACCAAGTGACATTTTTTTTATGGGAGCAAAGCCATCGATACCATACAAATGTATTTTGTTCTAAATGTAAATTTGTAATGCGTACCTTTTGTGTGTTTTTCACATTATTGAGATCAAAATATTGCTCCATATGTAGTATCCATGTAAGATATCCTTGCCATCAAACTTCCTCATATCCATCATTGGAATATGGTGATTCTTAAATCCAACATTAGAGTTTATGAAATCAAGATTAACATTTATTTTGTTCTCTTCATGAGTTTCCTCTACTATCTTTTTGCCATTAGGAATCATTTCTTGTATCAACTTTGACAAACCTTCCTTCAAACCTTCCATGTCTTCCTTCAAACTTCCATTTCTTCTTCCATACCATTCTTCAAACCATCCATCTGAGCTTCCACGCTTTTCTTGAAAACATCCATTTCATATTTTGTTTCTCTTTGCGAGAGCAAAATTTGGTACACTTTCTCTTGTAATTTTGATATGTCATGTTGCATTTCTTCATCTTCATGAGCCATAGTAGAGCCTTCTGAAGGTTTAATGGGTGTTGAATTCTTTTTAGGGGGAATTTTAGAACCTAATACTAACATCTATTCTACAATATTCCCTTGGAATCAATTCAAATTGATTCTTCAAACAAGACTTATGCAATTCGGAAAAAAATACACACGTTTTTCTTTCTTTTAACGAGCTCGATATTGAAATTGAATTATCTCTCTAATTTTGGATCTTCAATATTTGAAATTCGGCCCTATAGTATCACTCTGAATCTTCTTTCGAATGTCATAGGTCTGACCTGATTTGGATTCTTAAAGATAAATTTATGCCCAATCTCCCACAATGACCTAATTATGGACTGGTTCAGTAGAGCGAACTTGTATGACGTGCCACGTGTCATTTTTACCTCCTTCAGCTTTGAAATTGATACACAGGAAACTACAGTCCATGTACGTGCAGCCACTTTTTACAGAATTCCAATCCGACGCTCAGAGAGAGAGAGAGTTATGACGATTTTCCCATGGTCACCTCTTTGAGATGAAATTCAGGAGCCTAAAAAAAACCGAACTTCCACATATCATATCTTCACAAATATTGCACACCAAGATCTAAAATTTGTACAAGAAGTTCCACAGGATTTCGGCTTCACTCTGTAAAAATTTCAGCTTCTGAATCTTCGCAGAAAAAAAATTATAGTGCAAATTCCACGATGCCCTGTTTTAGGTGAAATTCGGGAGCCTAAAAAACCCTAACTTCCACAGATCATATCTCCGAAAATATTGTGAACCAAGATCTGAAATTTTTACAAGACATTCCTCAGTATTTCGGCTTCATTCAGAAAAGAAATTCAGCTTCTGAACCTTCGTAGAAATAAATTTATAGCGACAATGCCACGATGACCTGTTTGGAGCAACGAAACCCTAGAATCCAAAGCTCTAATACCAAATGTTATGAAACCAGGGCCAAAAATAGAATAAACGAGATATGAACGCCTTAGAAATAAGCCACTTCAAGGGGGAAACCTCCAACACATTACATAAATGAACAATTCTTGGATGATACAAATGAAAAAACCTTCTTTCTATATATAGGAGTCCATGGGGCCACAATGTAATCTTAGCCGACCTAACAATAATAATGTAAGGGCACAATAATAACAATATGGGAGTTACAGGGGTACAAAAACAAAAATAAGGGAGTTACACTAACAACAATAAGGGACTATACTAGTAATATAGGGACCTAACAGAGAGTATACGTTGTGAATACCCCTCACTTTTTTATCATCTGTGATGCCAATTTTACCTAGATAGCTACCTATGTTGATGCCCTATTTGTATTTCATGTTTTTATTTATCAACACTATGTAATATTGAAGAATTTCAGTTAGACAAATTAACATATATAAAACACTTGATGGATTTTTTTTTTTTACTAAATCATCCGACATGTGACTTATTTGATGTATGATTTATATTATGTATGGCTTATCTAGTTATAATTTATCTAGTGTATGACTTCTCGGAGTTATGATTTAATTCAAGCATGTTTCTATTATTTGGAATTATTTTGGGTACATGGATAGCTGACCAAATAACATGATTATTATGATTACATATATATATATATATAGTTTTTATGTATATGCTTGGATGAGAAAAAACCTGTAGATTGGAAGGAACTATGTGATAGCCAAAATCCATGCTATTGACTAGGGGATGTTGAGACATCCAATGAGGAATGGTATGATGTACATTGTTATATTATATTTTGTATCTAATTAATAAACACTATTATGACATGGAGTAAAGTGGAGATTGTAGGTGATATAACTGCACGAATGGATTATTTGATGACAAGTATCCAACCAACATCATAATGTGGTCCATGACATAGAATTGACCTTAGTTCCATGGGCAAGAGTAGAGGAATTTTCCACCATATAACCTCAAATCCTAGAATCATGTGAGGCCAATGATGGACATGTCCCCTAGACATGTGATGGAAATTTCCAATTTGCTACTGGGGAAGTTTAGTCGATATAGTCAACGCTTCCACTATCTTGATTCTATTAGTGGTTAGATCAGTATATCTGATGCCATAGTATATTGCAAAAAAGGATGAATATGATGGGAGTTGAAGTAGGTTAGGGAGGATAAGATGATATATCTTAGTTGGGGACTCTATATGGAAAGTGTTATCATCACTTGAATTACTTAATTTGACTACTACATATTTCTCCCTATTTTGTCATGTCTTAATGCCATATTGCTTCTTAACTACTTGTATCCTCTTGACTCTAACTTCATGATGAAGTTTTTTGAAGGAGTGTATGTAATGCCCCTACCTGAACTTACTATTTTATATTGTGTTAATAACCTACAAGTTGAATAATTATTCTCTCTGCTTTATTTTGATGAGTATTGTTAGTATATGTATGAGGTATGCATATTCTAGCTACATACCCACACTTCATACACATACGTCAGTATCCTATCAATGGTATTAAAATTGACTAATATTTAAGCTTGATTAATTGTTAATTTATTAATTAACCCTTAATATTAATTAATAATAATTAATAATTAATAATTTACTATTATTATTTTAATATTTAATTAATTAGGATTCTCACAGATCCATTTTGATTTGATTAGCCCATAAAAGTAAATACTATTATATTACTACTATTATTTTATTATTATTATTTAATTATTTATTACCCTTAGACCTGACAAGGTGACCATGAGTTAATTCGAGTATAGGAAGATAAGGGGGTGGCTCAAGGCATTTATAGAGGTTGTCATAAAGGGAGTTAGGTGGAAGGCTTGATGGGGGAGAGTTATGGAAATTATGATGGGTGGTTGGAATTCATGGGGAAGGGATGCATATGTGCAAGGGAGTAGATGGGTCATGGGTATGACTATTTTTTTATTTTGGGTTTGGAGTCATGCATAAAAAAGGGTGAGAGGGAAAACCCAAAGAAAGGAGGAAACCAGGAGAGGAGAGTGATAAATCAGACTTGGTTTTGTTTTGGAGTTTGGAAGGTGTTGGATTGATTCTAGGAACACTATAATTGTGGTTAGACTTGGGCTTGGAAGGTTAGGGAACATGTGGATGTTCTTGTTGTGGCAAACAACAACACCCCATTTTAAAATTTATTCATGATAATAATGAAATCCTTTTATTTAATTTTTTATAAATAAAACCATTGTAATAAGGTCTCTTGATTTTAATTTTTTTTTTATAAATAAAACAAAAAAATAAAGTCTTTTGAATAAATTTAAGAACCATAACGGTCGAGACTTTTTTTATTTCAAGCTTTATTGCTTTCTGTTATATATTTCAATATTTTGACTTTAAAAAAATGTGCTCATTCTTTTATTATTTAAAGCATGTGGCCCGACGCATAAACTTCGGCGTGTTTCCTTTGTGCATATATTTTTTTTCGCCAGGCTTCCCTTAATGGGGTGATGTGTCCAGGGCCTACAATAAAAGTGCATGCATTGAAATCTGATTGGTTACAACTAGCCTTTGCACCTTTTATGGTGCAAATCAACGCCGAAGGAACGTGACGTAAGCAGGTTCAGCAGTCAATAAATTTGGCGTAATCAACTAAGGCAGGTGGCAGACAGGTGGCTTACGACGAATCTATGAACAGTGTCGCGGTGAAAAGCTCCACAATAGAACGCCTTCGACGTAATTACCACATTACTTTACAACTCATCCTGCTGGTTATAGCCCGGAGTTCTTGCCTTGCACCCTTTTTAGAACCACCGGGATTAAAAAAGCACGTAGTTTAAAAAGGCCACGTTTTCACTTAGAATCCGGCAATGATTTTCAGAAAATTTGGCAAAGATTTGCTCAGAATCTTGTTTACATTTCTTAAACTTTAGTATTTTGGGTGCCCTAAGGGTTTTTGATAATGCTGAATCTATTTCCAGCATCAAAAATGGATTCTAAACTCTCAAACCACCTGATTTTTTTTTAGTTTTAGCTGACCAAATTCCGGCAGTTTTCTGCCGTCCAGGCTAAAAGACAACTTCTTTAAAAAGCAGAACAACTTATTGAGTATGGGTCCTATTTCCTCCTTCGTGATTGGTTATTCCTTTGCTTTATCAAGCCACCTAAATTATTTTGTTGCAATAAGTGTTTCAACCAGGATTTAGGTGTCAGGTTGACTCATTAGGCCCCACCTCATATACAAATCATCCCTTATTGGTGTGCATTGTTATGAATGCCACATAGGCCTCCTCCCCATTAGCCCACTCATTTGCGAAGATAGATAATAAGTGCTTAATTGTACCCGTCAGGCTTCAACCTAGCCGGATGACGTAGGAATCCATGTCACTTGCCAAGCTATCAAATATACGCTATAATTATTCCATCTGTCTCAAATACTTGTTTCCATTATGAAATATTAAAATTAAAGCCGCGCTTTGTTTTAATTTGCATGTCGTTATGGTTAATAATTTTCATGACTACATTTAACGCATTTTGCTTACTGTGCTTAAAGACTAATTCAACCCATTTTTTTCTTGTTTGTGCTTTTTCCATGGTAATTCCTCTTACCCTTGCCATTTTTCGTTACAGGTGACTTTCAAGAGAAGTACTCATCTGCAGGAGAATATGTCATAAGGAAAAAATAAAGTTGTCGTTTAAGCGTCAACAAGCCCCTTCAAGGAGGAGGTTAACAAGAAATTGCCAACCAAATTTCTTTTCTCCGATACGGTTTATACCACAGACTTTGGTGCAAAATCTTGGAATATAATCTATGAATTTTTTTAGGAAGAATTACCAAAGGAGTCGGAGGATGCAACAACAATCGCAACAACTGACCAAGGTTGTTTAAAGTCTTCCGCAACAACAATTAGTGATGTCGCAAGGTATCACCTTCATAAACTGGCAACACGCCCAAGGTTAATAACATACACACATGTATGATACGTTGGGTAGTGGAAGAAGTCAACATCAGTGAGCATATTTTTTTACTCATAGATGCATCATAATTGGCTTCTTCAGCACGAAGAGAATTTGTGGTATGTATCGTTCACCAAAACCCCAGGTTGAATATAATGCACAATTGTTGGAGAAATTTTTTAAGGAAGAATATGAGGGAAAGAAAGATAAGTTACCCCAAAAAGATTAGAGGGTGGATGCGTAACTCCAATAATTTCAAAGAAGAATCTATTTGAAAGCATGTAGTTTCTTCCCTCGCATCCGCTTTTCTCTACATTTCTACCTTTCTCTCTCGTTTATATTCCAAGAAAAATAATTCACATTTCCCGAAAGATTGGGTCCCTCTTATTGGAAATGCCTCAAATGGATATTTCTTTTATTGGGACGAAAATTTCTTATATAATATGGCCAAACATATTCTTTATTTTGGTCGAAAAGGATTATTGATAGTGTGCCACTTGTTTACATGTCGGGATATGTTATGGATGTCATTTGATACTCCCTCGATTTTCCATGCATGGGTTGGAAGTGGGAACTTGGTAAACCCATTACCATTCATATATATCACTATATTCTTTGGGAATACAATTATTTCAACCATCTTCATCGCATTTTCTATCCAATTATGATTCCTATTTACCATGATATTTTCGCCTTAAAAAATCTCAAGAATCCCAGTTGCTGCTCTTCATGATTTGCTACGAATTGGAGCATGTTTCGTTGGAGAATTATTCACCTATGTCAAAATTTGGGGAATCAATGGAAACACTCATTTTATTCCTCTTTATGTCCCTAACAAACTCCTGGAAGGAGAAATTTCTTACCATGTTGTCAGAATAGGGATAACCCTTGAGCTCAAAAGGGCTTCGAAGAGGTGCTGGCCTAAATTTCTGTTACAAGTTGGCTTGTTTTCCATTTCCAATTATCAACATGCTGAAAGGGAAATCTTACTCTGAATGAGTTAAAACTTTCCATTGTTCCTTTCATATCCTTAGACCCTTCCAATGTGGCTCGAGATATAGTTGATGAAGAAAATACCAAAAACTATGTTCATGAGCACAATCAGTATGATGATAGGTTTTACCAGGACCTAACTTATGAATCAATCTATTATAAAGCCAAGAAATCATCCTCGGATAATTGTCATCATTTTTTTGTTTTTAGAGATTCCAAAAGAGCTCCACTACCCATGCATTTGCTTCAACTTTCAGAATGTGATGGTTTTGTTGAAAAAACCATCAATTCTACATCACAGTCAACACCACATATTTCCACATAAATGAAATTATCTTCAATAGCGGAATATTCTTCAAGGAATCCTGTACCCACTGATATGACCAAATAATGGCAAGAAAATTGAGATAAGATAGTAGCTCAAAAGGAAACAAGTAAGGAGAAAAAACCCTTTGAGATGATTCCTCAAACATGGTAACTCAACATACAACTCCTAACACTCCTAAGTTTGCAAATACTACTCTCACAGACTATGTACCCCTTGCTAAAACACCACTTAACACTCAAGTCAATGTCGAAATCATCCCTTCTCATCGTACTACTAAAATTCAACTAAATGTTGAGGAAATTCCTCCTATCGAAATCTTTAATAATCATCAACGTAAAGCAGTAATAAAGAAAAGAAAGAAGAAAAGGAAAGTATAAATTGAAGCATCTCCCCCCTAACTATGCTTCCTTGGAAGTGGTATGGAAAATATCTTCAACAACTCCACATGAATAGTTTTATAAATTGGCTCAATATGCAAGGGAATATGCATCGACTACTATTGATAAAGAAACCCATGTCAAACAATTTATGCAGGAGAAGGATGATAAGATACAACAGCTAAAACAACAAGTGGCCCAATCTTAGTCATAGCTATAAGCACAAATCAAGGTAATCAAGGATCAACATTTTTAGGAGCTTAAGAAACGGGATAATCAAGTAAAATAATTGCAGCCGAACTTAGAACAAGAAAAAGTAGAATATTTCAATCTCACTAAGTTCAAACATGAGGCTCTTGAACTTAATGTGAAACTTGCCAAGAAACAACAAATATTCTATGAAAAAAATAATCTTGATTCAGGTACAACACAATTTGAGCGCCATATTGATTTATGAATTGTTCGACATGGAAATTCAGTATGACGATACTAAATGAAACCTAAATGATCTCCTTGAATGGAAAATATATAAGAAATGAATACATTTGAACTTGCCTAGTACAGATGAAATGCAAAAATCTATTGTTTTGGGGAATTCAAAGGATAGGATTCATTTAGCTAGAGAGTTGGTAAATCTTACTAAAGAGCTTTCTAGATTTATTGCTCATTCTATCACTTGGACTCTTTTGGAGGCAAATTTTCTTATAAGTTATGAAGACGATACATTTCTATATGTCCAAGCTCTATAGAGGAGTTGGAAAGATAATAATTCATAATTTGGTAAAAGGATTGAACAACTATCTAAGGTAGATATTGAGTTAAATTGGAAACTATTAATTAAGCCTCATGGTCATTGGAAATTCATAAATACTCTCACAAATATTACAAGTCAGATGCTACCACTTCTTTGAACTTATGTTTTCAACTGCCACTAAATATGAAGCCCCATCCCCCTCAAGAGTTGGAAACCCTTCTATAGATTTATCAACAATGGTAGCAGGTTACTGGATCATAGTCCTGATGATGAACCACACTGGTTGGTTCGAAACGCGTCGACCACGTTCCTGTGCATGTGATTATTACCGAAAGAATTTCTACTAATCAACTTGAAGTCTTCTGATTAGATTTTTATTTTCAAATTGTAATTATTTTACTATTTTATTCTTATCTTGTTTTGGTGTATTTGAGAGAATACTAGAGACTTAGTTTCCCCCTTTTGTTGTAAAATGTCTATAAATAAGGCTTTCAAACTCATGAAAAGGTTTATCAATTTTTGCTAAAAGAGCTTGAGTTGCCCTATTGTAATCGAATACTTCTATTAATACATTTGAACCATTTTTATTCCAGTATGCAAAGACCAAGAGAAAAATTGGTACTTATATCTTCTCTGTTTTCTGTTTGTTTTTAAAAGGGATCAATATATTTAGATTGATATATTGTTCATTGTGCTTTACTCTCATTGATTGAAACATAATCACTTTTTATGTGTGTAGATTTGTTTATTTCTAGTACATTGAATGATTTAGTGCTTATTCATATGTGTCTGTGTTAAAAAATTTATTTGATTAAGTATTTAATCAAATTAATATTTTTTATTGCGATTATTAATGTTATTTTTTGGAAATATTTATTTTCCCTTCTATAACATTATCTTTGTATGACATATTCATTTATAAAACTTGGGTAAAATAGATATAAGTTAGATATTGTATTATTTATTCCTATTCCTTTTTCTATTATAGTAATCAATCCACTTTCACCCATTTCTTTTCCATCTCCACTTAGGACTTTTTATTGCAGGTAACTGGACCCATCTAAACCAGTCATCACCACCATTTCAATGGAAAAGGGTCTAACTTGGGATCTTAACTAGGTGGTATCCCAAATTTTGATGAAGTAATTTTTGGCCATCAACATTTTTGGCGCTAGAAGGAGGGACATCTAGCTATGAATGAAAAATGATCTAAAATAAAAATGTTAGTCATTCAAAGAGTCAATCTTCATCCTTAGCCTCTCCACCAATTTCCAGAACTCCATCTCGTTCACCTCCACCTAGATATGAAGTTGTAGAGCCTTCCCATGCTTCTGCTAGTAATGTTCACAAATATTCTAATAATGTTCACATCTTTTTCCCCTGAGCCTCATGCTTCTCCAAAGATCCAAACCATTACACAAAAGCTTAAAGGATTTTCCTTTTCTAGTAAACAAACAAAAGAGCTAGAAGCTTCAGAAGAAAGAGTAACTTCCTCACTTAAAGAATCATGAGTACTAACAAGATCTCAAAGTGAAAGATTAGGAGTTAAACCATTCAAATTCCCTTTATATCCTCATCGCTAAAAGAAACATATTACATCCATTAGTTCATTTGTAAGTGAAAACATCCCTTCAAGTTCTCCTCCACCTACACCTACTCTTCACTCAATCATACAATCAACACAAATTTCTCCATTTTATACTTCATCTATTGTTTCTATCTCTACCATCTGACAATTACAACGATATCTACTAGTTTTGCAGGAGCATCATCATCTACTATCACAAACTTTTCTACTGCTACTAGTGCTACTACATCTGGTTCCATTACTATTACTAGAATGGCAAACATAGCCTAGATAACTTCAAGAGCTGTAAATATTAACTTTCCTTTACATCCTCTTCCTAAGAATCCAGAGAGGTAGTTACCTAAGTATAATCCTGGTGATGGCCTCCTAGTAGAAGAGAACATCCACAATGTCGTGTTAGTTATAAACCTTAACGGTGTTTTTGAAGAAGATGTTGTATGTAGGATTTTTCCTTATATGTTTGAAGGTTCAACCAGATCATGGTAATTATTTTTTCCTTCAAATTCAATTAATAACTAGGATACTTTTGAAGAATTATTTCATAAAAAGTTTGGAGATAACAAAACCCCTTCTTTGATGTTGATAAATGATTTGTCTAATATTAAAATTGGACCTAATGAAAAGATCAAAGATTTTAACTCCATATTTAACAAAAGTTTAAATAAGATCCCAAGAACTGTTAGGCTTGGTGAGGAGATATGTGTTTACTGGTATATCAATGATCTTCCTTCTTCAATATCCATGTTCATATATAGAGATCAAAGAAAACACTTATGGATAACATGAAGGAAGCCTTAGCAGTTGAAAAGAGAATGTTTGCATTTGAAAAGAAAACCCATGTTGAAGAAAAGACATTTTCCAAGAAAGTCACATTTAAGGATGAAACAAAGAATAAAATTACTAAATATCCATTTTATATAAGGATTGTAAAAGGTTCTCAAAACAATGTCTAATAAATTAGTTCATTTAAAGAAACGAGTTGTTGAAAGTTCTTCTTTTAGAAGATCTTTAAGATCCTTTAAAAGGACACAACAATACTCACCGCCCGCTTAATCACCTGCACAACTCTCAGTCGTTGATAAATATGATGAAGAAGGAAATGAAGAAGAATCTCAATCAACTGAAGAGGAAATTGAAGAATCAGAATTATAAAAGGCTAATGGTCTTTGGGATTACATTATTCACACATCTGAAGAAGAAGAGGAAGAAGCTCTCCCTGTGATGACTAGAAGTAAAAGTTCTACAAATACACCTTCCACAAGTCAAAATGCTACAAATGATTCCCCTCCAGGAAAAATTACACCTAAGAAAGCTTCTGGTCACACTTCTAGTCCTTCATCTAGTGCTCCTAAAGCTACTTTTCATATCATTCCTCATCTAAAAACTTTATTGGGTCTGATAATATCGAATACAATATTGTTTAAGATATGAAGAAAACTAAGGAAAATATCTCTCTCTATGAAGTTAGTAAGATAAAAACAAAAACATAATTTTTTACTGCATGCTTTAAACGCAACCCCAAACTCTCCTTGCCATCAATTGCTGTTACAAATAAAGCTTCTAAGAGTATAAAAAAATCAAATCCTCCTTCTTCATCTTCAAATAAAATCATCCAAACAAACGTCATTCTCATTGGTGACATGTAAAATTCTCATACACCACCCTTCCTTTTAACTTTTGAAATCTTCAATAAAAATGTTCACAAGTGCTTAGTTGATTCTGGCACTTCATTGAATATTATGCATTATTCATTTTTTTAAAGTTGAATGTGAAGCCTCATAAGTCTGCTACTCAGATAGTCCAATTAGACAGAACAAAAGTCAAGGTTTTGGGTGAGATGAATGAGGTATTAATTAGATTTTCATCTAATCATAAGGCCTTCCAAATCATTGATATTCTTGTTTTTGATATCCCTGAGTTCTATGGTATTATACTAACCAGAGACTGGTTTGAGAAACTTAATGGATACTTTGCCACTAATTAGTAGCATATTTGGTTACCATATAATAGTAAAATCAAACAAAATCGGAATTGACATGGAAAACATATGAAGTGTGCAATGACTGATTTGGATGAATAAAATGAACCAGTTGCATTACAAATAATATTTTAGGGAAATATTCCGTTGAATATTTCTTTGGAAATTTCCCTTCCAAAACCTCTCCTCATTATTTGGAATTTGTTGCATCACAAATTTAAAATTTCTCACAAACAGAAACATCTAGATGTGTAAATATTGTAGAATTTCTTGTAAAATATTATGTAAACAATCCTATAAATAATGTGTTATGGACTCTATAATTTGATGGGTAAAAATCAAATGATGGTGCAAGTTTAGGTTGTATCCTTTTTAGTCCTAATAATGAGAAAAACATGCTTACCTGTAGGTTGGAATTTTATTGTACAAATAATGTAATCGAATATGAAGCACTTATGCAAGGTTTGCAGAAAGCGATCGGTTTGGATGTCAAATACTTAAAGGTCTTCGGTGATTAATAAATAGTCATCAAACATGTAAGAAACACCATACATTGTGTTTCTAATCATCTGAATCAATATCAATCATTGGTTCAAGACTTGACATCACATTTTCTTTCTTTTAACATTATCCATATACCCATAATACAAAATGAAAGTGTTGATATGCTGCCCAACGTTGCTTCCAAACTAATTCCACCTGAGGACTTTAGTTCGAATCGGTTCTCTATTGAATTGATTTTCCGCCCGTTCCCTAATAACATCACAAACTAGAAAGTTTTTAATGATGATGCATACATCATTCGCTTTCTCATCTCTGAGGGAAATTATGATGAAAAAATCATTGATGAAGACTCGCATGATAAGGAGCTGAAAAAATCATCTGAGAAAAACAAGTCTGGAAATTCAATGCCTAAGTGTGTAGTGAAATTAGAAGATCTTTATGACCTTAAATATATATTTAAGCATACAAAAAATTTCAAAATTCAAAGCTCTTCTTTGAGGTTTGAAATTATTAACTTGGACAATGAAGATAAACATCAGAAAATCAATTTAGGTCTTGTTTTGTCCCCTAATGAAAGACTTGGATTCATCCATTTTCTTAGAAGATACAAAGATATGTTTTCTATGATGATCTCAGAATGTATGGCACCTTAATTATACAACATACGATTATAATGCTACCTGATGTGAATCCAGTACAATAAAACCTTAGAAATATTCACCCTAATCTTGACCCTGAGATAAAATCTGAGCTAAATAAATTACTAAAGGCCAAGATTATTTTCCCTGTCAAACATTCTAAATGGGTTTCCAACCTAGTACTTATAAGGAAGAAGAATGGAGATTTAGGATATGTATTGACTTTAGAAATATGAATAAAGCTTCTGAGAAAGACAATTTTCCTTTTCCACCAATGGAACAGATTCTGCAATCACTCATTGGTTCTGAACTTATGTCAAGCCTAGATGGTTTTTTTGGTTATAATTAGATGTTGATTCATCCTAGTGATAGGTTAAAGACCACTTTCAGAACCACATGGGGCATAGTACACATATCAGAAAATGCCGTTTGGTTTGATTAATGTAGGTGTGATGTTCTAGAGAGCCATGGTCGACAATACATTCAGAGGTCTCATAAATAAATCAGTGGTAATATACCTTGACGATATCACTATCTACTCTAATAAACAAGGTAATCATCTACATGAATTAAGAAAAATATTTGAATGATGTAGGAAGAATGGCATATCTTTAAATCCTAAGAAATATTTCTTTACTTTAACTGAGGGTAAACTATTAGGATATGTTGTTTCAAAATAAGTCATTGCAATTGATTCTGATAAGGTTAAGGTTATTTTTGAAGTGGCACTTCCCCATAATAATAAATCCATGCAATATTTTCTTGGTAAAATCAATTTTATAAAAAACTTTGTTCTATATTTCTCAAAAATAGTTTTACTTATTCAAAATATGATAAAAAATAATTCAACTTACAAAAAGGGGCCAATTAAGAAAAACGCCTTTGAATTTATCAAACAAGAAATAATACAAGCTTCGTCCTTGTACTCTCCTGATTACACTAAATAATTTAGTTATATAATTTTACTTTTTACATGTCTTATGTAGTAGTATTAACTCAGAAGAATGATGAAGGAGTAGAAGCACCAATCACTTTTAATAGTTAAGGATTACAGGGAGTAGAGCTTAATTATTTTGAAGTCGAGAAGTAGGCATTTTCAATTTTCAAGTTTGTTCAAAATTTCAATCCCTTTCTATTAAAGTCTTGCACCAAGGTGATTGTACCTTATTCAACAATGAGAAATTTACTGATATAAAGAGATATTGCGAGAAAAGAGAACATTGGGTTGCTGCTTTCCAAGAGTATGACTTGGAAATTAAGCCTACTAAGATTGTCAGGGGACAAGGATTGTGCAATTTGGTTACTAGTTCCAATAGCTATTTATTAGAAAATGTCTTAGATGAATAAGAATATGTACAACATGTATGTGTCATGACCTCTGATTCACAATATTTTGTTCTAATTTATTTTCTTAATCATGGTCATGCACCTTCTAACTTAGAACCTAAACAAAAAAGAGCCCTGATACTTAAAGAAAATAAGTACCAACTTGTAAATGGTGTTCTGTTTAGAAAAAAATTATGATTTTGTATTTCTTAGAAAATTTAGAAAAGGATAAAGCTGATTTTTTTTGGCAGGATATGCATCATGGACCTATCGGAGGACACTATGGAGGCGACACTATAACACATAAAATTCTTCATGTAGACTTTTATTGGTCAACCTTGTTTAAATATACTCATGCCTATGTTAGAAAATGCAAGGTTTGTAAAAAAACTTCAGGAAGAGATAGGAAATCATCCCTTCCATTACAACCGGTCAACATTGAACACCTTTTGAACAACGGGGATTGGTCATAATTGGTGAGATCATTCCTCAGTACTCTAAGACACACATATATATTTTGACCAGTACAACTAACTATTTTACTAAATTGGTAGAGGTTATTCCTTTGAAAGTGGTCAATTTTAAGCAACTTATCAATTTATTGATTAACATATTATTACTGGATTTGGTCTCCTGAGTTGTTTAATGTTTGATAATGCTTCTTATTTCTATGGTAATGACTTAACAAAATTTGCTAAAAAGTGGTTTTAAAATAAAATACTCTCCTAATTATTACCCTCAGGGTAATGGATTAACAGAATCCAAAAATAAAAATCTCTTGAGGATTATCAAAAGGACCATAGATAATAATACAAAAAGTTGGAATAAGGATTAAATATACGCCCTATGGGCTAATAAGATAACATTCAAAGCATATATAACAACCTCTCCATACTACTAAGTGTATGGGAAATAAGTTATCCTTCCACCTAATGTTGCTTTGCCATCTTTAGCTTTAATTTAGTCCATTGAGGAACAACCATGTTCAACATTGCAAAAAATATTATTACAGATATTTAAACTTGAAGAAGAAAGAGAAAAAGACAAATCAAACATATGCCACACATCAAATATTTATTAAAAACTAGTTTGACAACAGTTTGGTTGGAAAAAAAGACTTCCATATTGGTGATCTAATTTTGAAATGGGATAAAGCACAAGAAGAAAATGGAAAACATATTAAATTTCAGAAATTATGGCTAGGCCCATTTCAGATTGCTGAGAAAATAGGTCCATCTACCTTTATCTTGCAAAATCTTGAAGGGATGAAAGAGAATCTCCCTGTAAATGCACTCATCCTTAAAAAAATATTTTTCTTGAATTCTCAATGACCTGTTGTAAATATGTAAATAATCACATGTAAATCCGGTGTGAACATCCTTTGCATTTCTTGGTTTGTCATTTGATTAGCACTTTGAATTTTTGGTAATTTGTTTTCATGTTTTCTTTTATTTTGCTTGGATTGCTAGTTGTATGCTTCACATTTTCGGCATCATGATTGGGTAATAAATTATACTCTATTAATTTTTAAACAAAGTATTGTCTCGAAAAATTATTTCAATAAAGGTGATGTCATTATCTTGACTTTCAAATTTCCTAGCTAGTATAGTCCCTGGTTATTATCTTTATATTTAAATATTTGTCATTATTTCATGAACTTCTTTTAACCTCGGTTATATGAAAGAAAAATATACTTACCAATAGTTACCTTGAGGTAATCAGCTACTGGGAAGAAAGATTAGCCAAACAAATATTAGCTACCAAAAAAAATTTACGTCATCCCTTGCTCTTAAGGATTTGATCTACTACCCCATCTATTAATTAATCTCTTTAAGATTAACAGTAATCATAGTTCAACTTTTGAAAAACAAAATAGTTAACTAAAGGATAAGTGGTCTCATCATGAGCCGACCTTCCATGATCATAGGCTCTAACATAGTGACATCACCACTTTTGGTTGCCAAGCCAAGGTAATGGATTTCATTTCGCAAACTTGTAGACAAGAGGTCTCATCATGAGCCAACTTATTCACTTTGTTAGTTCCCATGAATGGCACTGTCATTAGTTGGTCATCAAGCCAGGAAAATGGTCTTTAGTTTACATTTAAATAAATATTAAAATGGTTTTTTATAACTATGTATTTATCTATAATAGATGGAACACTGGCATCAAAAAAGGGTTAAAAGGAAAACTTGTCAAGGTTATGGAGGCCTGCTGGCAATAGTGGCTCTACTTGTGTTATTGATGTTATTTCTATACTAAAATTTACTTGGTTACCTTGTTTTCCCAAAGCTCAGCACCAACAATATTTATTGTTGCAAACATACATTTTGCTAAAATATATGATTTATGGGGTAATTTTTTATAATTTCATAAATAATGATTGAAATGATATTTTGTTTGATGTGATTACTACATGTATCACGGATAAAGTTGTTAGGATATTTTAATTTTAGCATTTTTGTATCATCTGATCATTATTCCTTAATTTTTATAGATTTCACACTTATAGCAAAGATAACTATTTCGCAGAGTGTGTTGCCAATTGTTGTGGAAAACCACAACCCCCCATTTTTAAACTTAGTCATGATATTTTATTTTTTAACAAATTCGGTTACAATTTATATTCCAAAAAAGTGGGGATTGAAATCCCTATTACATCCGAGTTGTGAAGTACAATGTCAAGGAGAAGTGAAGTGGAAAAAACTAAACCTCCTACATGTTGACTATTGCTACTATGGTGCATATTTGATTCTTTGTAAATCCTAACAAACTGAAATAACATAACTGCAAATTTAAAAGACATGATATTAGAAGTGATAGATGGAGGATTGAAGACTAGTTTTTGCTGCCTTGTCGAGCATTTGAATTGTCTGTGGTGCCATGGTAGTTGTCCGGGTTGGCATTGGGAACATTGTTGGAGCTTGAACTTTGGACAGTTCGTTTTGCCACCATGTAGCGCAGGATCTCCAGGGATTCTTTAATGCGAGAGCAACGATTGTTAGACCCCCTCAGCTGCTCTATGAGGGATTGTGCTTGTTGTTGGAGGAAGATGGTGTTTTCTTGGTGTTTTTCCTACATTATCTTCAACTGCGCTTTTATCAAATCCATCTCTACTTGCAGGTCGGAGTAGTGGAAGCAGTTCTTGTTCCTCATATTGGCTGAAGAGAAGAAGGACATAATCACAGTTGAGGAAGTATGGGGTCGAGGAGGCAGAGAGGGCACTGCTAAATAGCGAGGGTTGGAAGCCCAGGGATCGTGGGATAGAGAACTTCGGGAAAGCAGGGAGTTTGAATGAGCGCAACGCAACTTAGTCATGATATTAATATGGAGCCTTTTCTTTAATTTTTTATTAATAAAACCATTGTAATAAAGTATTTTGGTTTTAGTATTTTTTTTATAAATAAAACAACTAAATAAAGTCCTTTGAAGAACTTTAAGAACCATCATAGTTGAGACTTCTTTTATTTCAGGATTTTATTGTTTTATTTTATATATTTCATACTTTTGACTTTAAAAAAAAAAAATTTGCACTCATTCTTTTATTATTTAAAGCACGTGTCCCGACGCATAGACTCGAATCATTCCCTTTGTGCATATATTTTTTTCCATCGGGCTTCCCTTAGCGGGATGATGTGTGCAGGGCCCACACAAAAAATGCATGCTTTGAAAGCTGATTGGTTTCAATTACCGCATTAATTGAAAACTCATCCCACCACTTATATCCCAAAGCTCTTGCCTTGCACCCTTTATAAAACCATCGGGATTAAAAAAGCAGGACAAATTACAGGTCCCATTTCCTCTTTAGTGATTGGTTATTCCTTTTCTTTATCATCCCACCCGAAACCTTTGGTTGCAATAAGCATTTCAGCCAATATTTAAGGCCGTAGTCTAACTAGACTGTTTTTTCGGTCTGAAAATCATGGAAATTTTGGTAAGATTTTAAGAAAATCTGGCAAGGATTTTTGTAAATCCACGTGATAACTACTTTAATATTTTGGGTTCCTTAGAGGATTTTGATGGTTCTAAATCCATTTCCACCATCAAAATCATGATTCAAACAATATTACTATAAAATTTCTTAAATTTTTTTGGCCAGGATTTTGGCAAATTTTGACCGGTCCAGTCAATTCCTGTGTCTCGTTAGGCAACTCCATATTTAAGTGTTGGGTTGACTCATTAGGCCCCACCTCACATAAAAACAATCCATTATTGGTGCATGTTGTTATGAATACCACATAGGCCCGCTCCCCATCATCCATATCATTTGTGAAGATAGATAATAACCACTTAACTATACACGTTAGAATTCAACCTAGAGGGATGTCGCAGGAATCCATGTCACCTACCAAGCTGTCAAATCTACCATATAAGTGCGTAATATGTGTAAAATTATCACCACCGTTATGAAATATTAAAATTAAATTTGTGCCTTTGTTTTAATTCACATGTCGTTACGGTTAAAAATTTTAATGATTTTATTTAATGTGTTTTTGTTACCTCTCTTAAAGACTGATTTAACCCCATTTTCGCTTGTTTGTGCCTTTTTCATGGTAATTCTTCTTACCCTTGCCATTTTATATTATAGGTAACTTTCAAGTGCAGTACTCATATGCAATTTCTTCTGCCTTTCGTGATCAAAGTGGGGCCCTCATCGCATTTCACAGACTTTATGTATTTGGCATTGGAACTAAAATTTAAATAATGCGATCGCTGATTTGCGATATCGCGTCGCATTGTTTTACCTTGTGAGCGCTCGCAATCTATTTTATTTAGTTTGTGATGCGATAAGTCAACCGCACCTCAGCAGCTCCACCCCATTACATAGCCATTGCAATACATTGTTATATCATATAAAACTTCATAACACTGACCGCTTAAAAACCTTCCGTCGATTCATAACACTTCGCCAAATGCCAGTGGGCCCCTCTTCCCCACACTTCGCAAATTTAAGGAGTTAACCCCGTAGATTATAAATAAAAATTAAGAATTTCGAAGTACGCCTATGATCCAGTCCCACTTCTTCCCTACCACGTCACTCATCTCCTCCCCTGCGCATCGTACTTCACAGATGTTAGAGTTTACATTTTCCACGCTTATAACTAAACACTACGAATTGCGATGTGCACTGCGGTCCCATCCCACTTACCCTCCATGTCACCACCCCATCGCATAAAATCGTTGATCATATTATTTATAAACTACTTAACTGTAAAGGTTGCGAAGTGCGTGGATGCAATGCCACTTCATAACTAAATTCTACATAATTTTAGGTCTGGGTGAATGAGTTGTCACTATGTTTTGTGTGTATAACAGGTCAATTAGGGACTACGAGGTTTATAGCTCATTTCATGAATAAATAGGCCAAAAGACCCGGCAATAAGCAAAGGCTTTCCACCTCATTACACCATCTTCATCTTTAAATCCAATGACCTACGTTTCATTCTGACCCCCCTTTACAATATTCCTTACTTTATCCTTGAAGGGGGGGTCCGGAACGAATGGTTTTCAAGAAAGGGACCCCCTTATGTGTCAATATCCCATGAATTCACACCCCCCCCTTTTATATTACCACTTACCACTTCATAAGGGTTTGAAATACCAATTTTCTCCTCCAAAACTGTTTTCCCCAAATGAAAAACCATTTTTTAGCCAGTTTTACCAATTCGTTTTCGAGGGAGATTCCGGGCAGATGGGAACAAATTTTGACAAAAAGAGAGAATTTTTTATTCAGCACAGGTTGAAGAAAAAAATCCTCTCCCATATTTTGAACAGGTGTCTTCAGTTGGGATAGTCAAAGCCATCTCTCAGCCCTATTTTTCGGATTTCTGTTTTTTCTGTTTTGGTCATGATTTTGCGGCAATTGTTGTGGAGCGTTGGAGATGAATTTTGAAAATCCGAGAGAGGTTTTTGACCAGAACGAGGCAAAGAACAATAAAATATCTCATATTTTTCATAGGTGTCACCATTGGGGACAACAAAATGTCTGATTTGACCTCTATTTTTAGCAATTTCGCCCATTTTTCACGGCATGACAAACATCCCAGGATTTTCAGGAATTTGTTTTTTGATGATGGTTCTTAGATGTGAACAAGGATAATATATTTCGGCAACTTTTTTCCATAAAAATAGTGCCAGAAAATATGACATTAGGACAACAAAGCAATCAGTGCTGCACTGGAGTTAATGATCCAGCCAAGGCGGTGCAAGAAAGGCTCGGACAGACATCAATTTTGCCTCACTTTGTCTTTTCGGAATTTTAAAAGCCCAATTGCGTTCACCTTATAATTCAAGAAGGGTAATTGAATTTAATAAAACCAACGGTGGCTAAAAAATTCACCTCATCATAGCCTTGCATGGCCATACTTGTCCATTTTCTGCTTAAATTGTAATCAATGAAAGTTTTCCAGGGTAGATTAGGGCAAACTGACTTAGTTGTTAGTTAAATACCACTAGAATTCTCATTATAAAAGGTTGGATATTTTAGCACCTGTATTGTAAGAACTACTATTGAAGCACTTTAATTTTTGGATTTGGACATCAATAATCAAAGACTGTTTACAGGATTCTTGAGTTGTGTCAAAATGGTGATGTGTTTCATCTTTGTTTAAATGCTTCCATTATTTTCTATGTTGTGTATCTGCTCATCTAATTGTAAATCAGAAATTTTAGATTAAGATTCGTTGTCGGAGTTCCTTAATTCTATTTGCATTTACAATCTGAATGTTTTCTGTTGAAGTCTGATTAAATAATTCTTAATTTCTCTTTAGACACTACGAAACCTTACTGTTTCTTTCACCTCATAATTCATACAGCTCTTAAAATCCATTTAGCACAATTAGCTTGCCCTGTGATTTTCTCTTGATTTTGATGTGCCATTCCAGCCTTTGACTCCATCACCCAATGGAATAGCTTCTGCAACCCTATCTATCCAACCACACAATCAATCAAAAAAACAACCCCCATCACTATAACTAGCCTAATATCAGTATGTATAACCAGCAAGTTAAATCAATTTAAATCATAAAACAAAGAGAGCCCTCTCTGAGTCTAAGAAGGCTAGGTCCTAGACTCCAAAGTGGTTTGATGTTGTTCTTTATAGTTTAGTTTTGCCAATCTTCTAAATTATAGAGTGCAAACAGGCTCGACAAAGCAATTTTAAACATAGGGAGACTTTGTGTTGGGCACAACACTATTTTTCCTTTATCTATTATTTTTATATGAAATGTGGCACACTTTGGCCGAATGCTCATGTTTTAAACTATTTTAGACAATTCAATATTGTACATTGTTATGTATAAGTTTTGGGGAACTTGAATTGTGCCAACCTATATCTTGTGTGTCTTGTGTATCCTGTGGTTCTTGCAAACTCTAAGTTAATGCTCCACTATTTATATGAACTAGACATACATGTGAAATATTGCCTATGTAAGCTATGTTTCTTAGTTGTTTTATGGCCATGGCTAGATGTGATCCTTGTCTTGGTAAGTTCTTTAGTGGGAAAAGTTCAGCTTGGACACGACTGGCCTAAGATGAGGTATAGGAAGTTCTTAGGTGAACAAGGCACAATCTACTTGTAGTAGGTGTAATTGATCAAGTTGTTACGGTTGAAGCAGACTAATGTCACATGAACTGGAGTAGCTAAGGACTTGATTGGGTAACCAAGTCATGAAAAAATGTAAGGATATTTTTGAGGGAATGAGTGCTAAGGCATGCTAGGGATTGCCAACATGTGCCAGATAGTTCGAAGGCATGTAAAATATGCTAATATGTGTCAAGTGTTAAGGCATGCCAATATCTGCAATGGTGTGACAATACATGCCAGGGATTATCAAGGAAACAAAAAGGAGAAACAAGTTAAAATACAAGGAAGTGAGCACATCATAGGGTTAATAAGTCATCAATTTACATTTTCCAAGAGGGGCATACTATGCACACCAACACTAGGTGGAAATGAGTGTCAAGTGCCAAGTGTTAGTGCATTCTAAGTGCCAAATCATCCTCTATTACTTCTCTTCTACTTTCCAATAACTGATCTGAAATAACTTTAATATTATACCATGTGAAAGCATATTGAGGCGTCTTAATGAATGTTATACATGATAATGATCATGGCCTCTTTAGGACTACATGTCTCTTCGCTCCCTTATCAAATGAGCTCCTTCTCACTTGATGTTATTTCCTTCATCCCAAGGACACCTTAAACATTTTTTCCTAGACCTCTTAAGAACCCTCTAGAACTTATGGGTTTTATCGAGTTAGACCTTAGGAAATATTAATTTTCCTTTTTAATTTTCTTTTAGATTTTAAAGCCTGTCTTGGGTCCAAAATCCCTTTTCTTTGCTTATATTTCCACAAAACCTTTTGTGACCAAACTCACACAAAGCCATCTCACTAGGCTTTTGGAGTACCTCCCAAGCTACACAATTCAAAAATATAGTCTAGTTGTAGTAACTATAACTTGGTCAAGCTCTTGTAGTCAAGCGAGGGCTTGGTTGGGTTCCCAAGTCGAAAATTAAGTAAGGGTAGTTGTGAGGGCATGATATATAGGAACGGTCAGGGCATGCAAAGGAATGAAAATTCATGCTAACACATGTCAGACAATGCCGATGCATGTTGAACTAGAGTTTTAGGGAGTGTTGGGGCATATCAAGGGATAACTAGGTCAAAATGCATGGAAAGGAACAAATAAGAGTGTGCGCAAGGGAGTGTTAGAAAATTCAAATGTGCTAAGAACGAAGTGTGTTAGGAGAAGTTTAGAATAGGATTTACAGGAGGCAAGCCTACGGTTGTTATAAGGGGTTTGACATAGCAATTTTAGACAAAGGGAGATCACTTTGTGCTAGGCACAACATTGTTTTTCCTTTAGTTATTTTTTTTATATGAGATGTGGCACACTTTGGATACATGCTCATGTTTTAAACTATTTTAGATAATTGCATATTGTACATTGTTGTGTATAAGTTTTGGGGCACTCAGCTTGTGTCATCTTATATCTTGTGTGCCTTGTGAATCTTGTGGTTCTTTCAAACTCTCAGTTAATGTTCTATTGTTTATATGAACTAAACATACATATGAAATATTGCCTTTGTAAGCTATGTTGCTTAGTTGTTTTATAGCCATGGCTAGATCATGTGATCCTTGTCTTTGTAAATAATTAAGTGGGACAAGTTGAGATTGGACATGAGTGGCATAAGATGAGTTATAGGCAGTTCTTAGGTGAACAAGGCACAATCTACTTGTAGTAGGTGCAATTGGTCAAGTTGTTGGGCTTGAAGCAGGCCAACGTTTTCACATGAACTACAGTAGCCAAGGACTTGATTGGGTTCCCAAGTCGTGAAAAAATGTAAAGGCTTGTTGTGAGGACATGAGTGCCAAGGCATGCTAGGGAATGCTAAGATGTTCCAGATAGTGCAAAGGCATGTCAAACATGATAAGATGTGCCAAGTGATAAGGCATGCCAAGATGTGCAAGGGTGTGTCAATGTGTGCCAGGGACTATCAAGGAAAAAAAAGGGAGAAACAAGTTAAACTACAAGGAAACAAACACATAAGAGGGTTAATTAGTCATCAATTTACCTTTTCTAAGAGGGGTATGCTAGGCACACCAACATGACTATGCGCCAATAGATGCCAAGTGAAAAGTCTTAATGCATTCTAAGTGCCAAGTCTTCCTTTGTTGCTTCTCATATACTTTCCAAAAATTGATCTAAAATAAATTTAATATTAAATTGTGCCAAATCATACCAAGGCATCTCAACGTGTTCCATACATTTTAAGACTTTCCAGGCACCAACACGTGCCAAGCGCCAATATGTGTCAGTGACTGTTATGCATGCTATGAAGTGGAATGGCATGTGGAAGACTGCTAAGGTGTGCTAGAGAGTGTTAATGCATGTTTAGGAGTGTTAAGGAGTAATAAGACAAAACATTAAGGGAGCACTAGGTCAAAATTCATGGAATTTAATGAATATGAGGAACGTGTGCCAGGGACTAGTGTTAATGAGTGCTAGCTATCATGCCAAGGAGGGAGTGACAAGGTATGCTAAGCATTGTTAAGGCATGCTAGGGAATATCAAGGCATGTAAAGAAGTGCCAAAGTGTGCTAGGGAGTTCCAGGGTGTGCTAATTATATGTTCCAAATAGTTCCAAGATATGCCAATACATGTCAGGTGCTAAGGATGTACAGAGTGCCAAGGTATGTCAATATGTGTCAAGAAGTGTCAAGGCAACAAAAGGAAGAACCAATCCAAAATGTAAGGAAATGAACACATAAGAGGGTCAATAAGTCAGGACTTTATCTTTTTCAAAAGGGACATGCTAGTCACACTAATAATAGGTCCCAATACATGCCAAGTGGCATTGTATGCCAAGTGCGCCTAATGTATGTCAATGCATTCAACCAAGGTGTTACAGGGCATGCTAGGGACTACATGCATGCTAACATATGCTAGGAGAGTTCCATGTTCTGCTAGCACATGCCACCATGTGCTTGGGCATCAGTTTCATGACAAGATGTTCTAGGTACAAAGATGTTCCAAGACATGTGAGGTGTTAGGAAATGTTAGTGTGTGACAAAGCATTAATTTAAGGTGTGCCCGGATTGTTGAGGAGTGTTAGGTCTTTCTCATTAATAGAATTGGCAGAGCTTGATTATGTATTAAATAATATATTTCCTATACACACTAGTGGAACTTTATCTAAAGGGAATTTTATAGATAATAAACTTAATAGATATGAATCATGTGTTGACTCATAGGAAAACTCTATTCGACTAGTGATTACTTGAGGGAAATGATACATACTAATTACTTCTTAAAAAATTGACTAATTATAACCAATATGGCCTTGGAAATATCATAAAAAATACTCCACAATAATGGCCTTAAATCGTTATCTTTTGAAAAAAAATATATTAAGAGGCATATAGCGTCATCAAAAACTCATTGGAATGATCAATGGTGACGAACATTTTTTAACTGTCACCAAAAGTAACAAAAAGAGCATTGGTGAGGGTCATTAAAAGTTCGTCACTAGAAGTGTCACCAAAGAGAGAATTGGTGATGGGCCTTTAACGACCCTCACCAAAAGTGTCATTGAAAATGGCTTTGGTGACTAACCTTAAAGGACCATCACTATATACACTTACAGTGACGTTTTTTTAAGGACCGTCACCATATGTGACATTGGTGACGGACCTTAAAGGTCCATCACAAGCATGACCCTCACCAATGTCCCTTT